>OX456488.1:33272066-33687474 GCA_949748235.1 Platypus cylindrus
TCTTAAAATATTAACTACCTCTAAGCGTAGCCCCAAAAATTTACAAACTGATCAAGGGAAAGAATTCTACAATCGTCATTTTCAAGATTTGCTTAAACAATACAATAGCAATGTTACACAATATAGTTATTCTTGTCTGGTGCCTCTGACACAAACTTTAGCAATGATTACTCTTTTACGGGGTCGGTCCAGGTAGAATAGGCCATAGGCACAGGGTTTCACAGAACAACCAGAAGGCAACTTTGACGAAAAAAAAATAAGAAGAAATAAATAATTTTGAGAATTTCTCAGATGGGTGAAGTTAAGTTGCCCGCACTTATAGCCTACACCCATGATACTAAGACCAACAAGATAAGCCAAGCTTTAGCAATTTGGTTGTGGCGTCAGTGAGAGACCCTTGTGCAAATCGCTTGTTTTGATAATTTTTTAAAACTGTGGTTATAGTCCTTAATCCGATGTTAATTGTGTTTTTAATCTATGTTTGTCATTTTCATACAGCTTGCAGTTTGTTTACGTTTAATTAATTAATACATTTTTAAAAAATTTATCCATTATAATATGTTTGTATTATATTTAATAAATATATAAAAAACATTTTTTTTTTATTTAAATACGACAACGCCTTCTCAACGATAAAAAAAACAAAGTGATGCGATGCGCAGAAATTTGTAAAATTGGATCTAACGTTGGTTTATCTTGTAGCCATATTATCATTGCCTACCCCATCTTCATTTTTTGCAATTTTTATTAATAAATTTAGGAAACCCATTATTTAGATCGACAATGAAATATTTTATATCTCTTTTGTTTAATAGCAAAATTAATCTTATACCTCTACAGTTTCATTTCATTAATTGCTGTTAAAATAAATGACTTATAAACTATTGTCAATATATATACTTTGTGTGTTTATATTTTGAAACCCTAACCTCACACATCTGAGAATTTGACAGCTCAGATGAAAAAGATCAAAGGCTCCATAGCGAAGATTGCCTTCTGATTGTTCTGTGCTATAGAGATCGCCTTTTTCCGACAACGGTCGGCTTGGAATTTTGAAACTGACAAATAAACTACAGATCAAATATTTTCGCAGTTTTGAAACTTGAGAAAAAGATTTGATTTACTAGTAGTAAATCAAAGTCACTAATAACGTTCACAAATCATTTGCCATAACACGATTTCAAGGCTAGTAATAAGGGACAATTTTATTTAAATAAGTTGCGACTTTAAGAAAGTTCTTTTAATAATGAAGTTTCGCCATATCTCTCTAATATTATTCTTATATTTTACCTATAGAATATAAGAAAAGCAGGCTATTTTCTACGGCTCCCAAAGAAATTGTTTATATTTTGCGAATGAAAAATGTGAATTATAATCTGCACAGATACTGTCTGACACAAAATGTACTAAAGGAAAACGATTTATCCGATGATTGGAAAATATTAGCCACTAATTTTGATGATGATAATATTGAATTTATCAGTGTAATGGAGCATCAAAGATTCCCATTTTACGGTTAGTGAATGTGATCCTGGATAGTTAAAAGAGTGATAGAGACTTTAATTCACTAAACCTTGGGTTCACGTCATCAACTATTTTTCTATATACGCCACAAGGATTCTTACTACTCACGAGCTATACGAAAAGCAATTTGGCGGTGGAAGTCTACAGAACGGATATTACATAAAATAAATTGATGATGTTGATGTGGGTGCAAGATTTAGTGAATAAAATTGTATATAAAAACATATTACATACATAATATACATTAATAAATATATAAATATATATACTTATATTTCGTATATATTTAATCTTATAGGTGTTCAATTCCATCCAGAAAAGAATCAATTCGAATTTAAGAAAAATAAAGGGTTCCCTCACACTAAGGAAAGTATTCAATCGGCCCAGTTTTTTGCCAATTTTTTTGTAAATGAATGTAGGCGAAATCAAAACACCTTTAGTAATGAAACAATAGAATTGAAATCATTAATTTACAATTATAATCCGAAATATACAGGTTTGAACAGTTCGTATTATGAACAAATTTACGTATTTCAGAAAGATGATTTCAAAGAAAATTTGTTAATTTAATTCAATAATCATTATCTAATTACTTAATTCAATTAATTTTCATTTCTTGCTAAAAATAAAGCGAAATTTTTCTTGTGTGTATATACTGTATTAAACGTTTTTGTTTGTTTAAAAATAAAAATTTGCCACATATTACACATTAAATACTTTTACCATTTAGATAAGTATACAGGGTGATCGCGAAAGGTTGTCAGAAAATTAAACCACATACTCCTGACAACAATACAAACAACTTTTTTTCGAAAGTTCAACTTTAAATATTTCACAATATAGCACAACATTTAAAAACGGCTAGAAAACGTTTGACATCCACTGTACTCTGCGGCTCGCGCCAGGCAACGATAGACAACCGTGACCGATACAGCCAGGAGAGACGTGATGGAAAAAACGTTCAATGACTTGTAAACATTGCAAATGATTGAAGGTCAGGCTTGTTTATTTAATTTTTTTACTTATGTCTTGAAATTAGAACAAAAAAAAATTAATAGCAAAAATTGAACATGTTTATTTACTCACAAGAATACCTTTTAAAAACCCTTCAAACTTTTAAAAGAGAATTATTAAAGTTATATAATGTAAAATAGAAAGTTTCAAGTTTTTTGTTAAAAAAATGCAAAACATATTTTGAAGTATATGTCTTTACATTTAATTTACATCTAATTTCAATTAGAGCCGAGTATGTAAAATATTTTATTTCATAATACTTTCTATCAAATTGTTTTTAAAGCCAACAAAAACTATTTGACTTTACTCACGTCTAGTTTAAAAAAAATGTATTCTGTATTATCTCCATGCTACCAAATTAGATAGCAAGTCATCAATTACACAAACAGTACTTTAATGTTACTTTTATTAGGGTAATACAGATTAAGGCAATACCTGCATACCACTAATGGTATGCAGGTATTTCGTGTAATTATTGCAATGAAACGTAATGAATTTCAACTTACCAGGCGAGGTGGTATGGCTTACCACCCCACTGCCGCCCGCAATTAATCAGCTATTATTATATAGACAAATGTCCACGACACTAGACAATGAATACTATGTCATACGATACAAATTACATTCAACTTTACACTAAAAGTACAATATCCACATTAATGATTCACTAAAACATCATTATCAGAATTGTTCTGTAGCTTTATCACGAATTATTCTTGCAACTTCAAAGATTCGTGCATGAAGTTGATCTTCAGTGTCAAAGGGCTCTTTGTACACTAGATATTTCACGTAGCCCCATAAATGAAAATCTAAGGGATTTAAATCGGGAGATCTATCTATCCACGCAATAGGTTCTCTACGCCTTGGAAAATGAGTATGCTAGCATAATCGGCCACTTGAGTCGGCCCAGCTAGTGTGACAGTGCCGTCACAATTATGATTTTCTTTTTGTTTCATTAGAAAAAGAAATTAAATTATGCTTAATATTTATTATTACATAATTATGTAATATGTATTTCACATATACATATATGTTTAATGTATAAGATTAATTAAGACTAATTTGCAATACTTAATACGGCATATTAAATAATGCATGAGTCTAATAACTAAGAAAGCTAATTCTTCAATGCCCTCTAAAATGTTTTAGCTCAAGCTGCAAATTAATTCTAAACTCCAAAATTGATTAATGACAAATTTTAATATTAAAAGATTGAACATGGGTAAAAATTTAAACTTTAAAATTCGCTTTAAAAATAAATTATTAAAACGCCGCCACTGTCTCTCACACAGAATAGAGAAATTTTATACTACGTGTGACAGTGAACTCGTTAATGAGTTCAATGTTTATTCTACTTTTCAGAATCGCGTATTGTGTAGGTCAGTTACACTGCAGTTCACGAACGTTTTTGAAGAAGTCATAAAATGCTGAGTATCTCGGCAACTATTGAAGATAGACACCCCTTGTTTAGGAATTTTCCGTTCAGTTTTTCATCCCCTATCCACCATTGAAATTAAAAGTACTAGTGGCGAAACACCATGTATACATAGGTATATAGGGTAGTACGTATATATTTTGAAATTAAATTGTACCTCGTATCGTAATGTAAGTACTAACTACTTCGTATCAGCTAAGAAAAAATACATGCCATTTTTTGTTTACTAAAAATATGTTACTATCGTGTGTGCAGCAATATCTACTTATTTAATAACATTGTGTTAGCGTGACTGACATTAGTCATTCTTTAACAACACAGCAAACATAAAAACATTGCACTAGCGTATTTTTAATGATTTTTTCTTGGATTTAAATGGGTTCATGTTATGGTGAGAGCTGAAAATAATAAAGAAAGAGAAAAAAGATAATTAGAAAGAAACAATCTACTAGCAAAAGCCATGGAATGGTACTGGTGGTGCAAACCATTTAATTCGATAGAGAAAGAGAGAGCGAGAGATGAAATACTATGTACATGACATCTTTTTGGGAAATACTGTTTTAAGTTTTGGGTGTGGGGGGGGTGGAGGTGTATGTGTCTGTACATACCTAACTATGGAAAGGCTAATCAACCGTCTGCCAGTAACCGGAAAATTACGCCACATGACGAAGCTTACACAGTGGGACGTGTATTACAAAACAATTGCCACCATCTGTATCACAGACAAAGAGTCTATTCTTCGGAACCCCAAGTAGTAGATTGTAAAGACAGTTTGAGTTAAAAATTAATGTATGGGTCGGCATTGTGCGAAATTGTTTGATCGGTCCTTTTGTTTTACCTTTTCGTTTAACCTGAGAAACGTATTTTCAATTTTTAAAATTGAAAATTTTCTGCCATCTTACATGGGTAAAGCACGTTGGGCTGCACTCAAAATCCTAAAAGTTGAGTTAAGTCTAAAGTTAACTCAAAGTTAAAAAATCACTGAAAAATGGGCGGACATCCCTTTATCCTACTCCGGATAAAAAATCCTTCCATTGGAAAGAAACTTCTTTAGTTGACAGCACTGGAAATGTTAATGAAAATTCACCAAAACTGTGTTTTTATTTTGACGATTCTCCATGTCTCCGTATATCTATGAAATTCAAGTAATTATATTCAAAAATTCCTTCTGAAATTAACTGATTGCCATCTCTGAACGATTTTGGCAGTTTCATAAACATTTTTATTGATTGTTCCATTTTTTCGAGGTTTCCAAAAACCAGGTTTCTCAGTTTTCAGACAAAGAGTCTATTCTTCGGAACCCCAAGTAGATTGTAAAGACAGTTTGAGTTAAAAATTAATGTATGGGTCGGCATTGTGTGAAATTGTTTGATCGGTCCTTTTGTTTTACCTTTTCGTTTAACCTGAGAAACGTATTTTCAATTTTTCGAAACAATTATGAGAACCATCGTAATTTCTATTTGTATTTTTAATTAAAATTACGTCATGATGCATGGTCTATCGATGACGATGCTCCACTTCATTTTCACTGTTATGTTAGATCGTTTTCAAATGAATATTTTTCAAATTGGTGGATAAGCCGTGGAAGATCAATTACGTGACCAGTTAGATCCCCTTATTTAAATTCCTTAGATTTTTATTAATGTGGTTGCAGGAAATATCTGCCATACAAAGAGCCCTTTCATGCTGAAAATGCACTTTATGCACGAATTTTTGAAGTTACAAGAATAATTCGTGAAAATGAACAGAACAAATGAACTGCAGAACAGTGCTCAAGAGTTACTGAATCTTTTATAAATTGGGTTCAGTATGGGAAAAAAATGGTAGTCATATTGATCACAATCTGTAAATAACTAATGAATTTACAGTGTGATGTTGTAGTGTACTACTACTTTGGATATTGTACTTTTATTGTAAGGTTAAGTGTGATTTGTATTGTCTAATGTAGTATTCATGGTCTAGTGCTGTGAACATTTGTTTATGTGACGATATTAATGATTAACTGCATGCGGCAGCAGGGTTTTAAGCTATATCACCTCGTTTAGTAAGTTGAAGTTCGTTACTAATTTATTTTAGTAATTACATCAAATATAAGTGTGCAGGTATTGTCTTAATCTGCGTGGCTCTAATTGAAGTAAAATTTAAAAACTGTTTATGTAATTGTAATATGCTCTCTGATTTGCTAGCAAGATTACGAAAAGTACTTTTTTTAACTATACACAAGTAAAGTAGTTTTTGTTGTGTTGGAACGGTGCAATTTGGCCGTTACTATTTTTATTCACATGTACTATCAGTACTATGGTAATAAAACTCAGTGGATAGGAACTAATTTGAAATTCATGAGATGAGGTAGTATGATTTTCTGTTATCAGTGTGGGAGTACCACCACCAACGTCCCTTCCGGAGTGAAACATGATAAGGGAGTTGAATGGTGTCTGCCTCTGTGTTCCGTCGTGACAAGTCGTGTGTGTCCATTGAAATGAAATAAAGTTCTGATTCGATAATCGTCAAGTGGTATCACCTAAGGGTTTGTTTTGTGCTGGTATTTTGATTACCGAGTGTCCAAATTGAATTGGGATTAAGCCTCTTATGGTGAAGATTTTAGTGACCAATCAATCAATTTCATTGGAAATAGATTCCACTAGCCCATATCTGGCGAATTTCTAGTTACTGATCGATCAAAGTTTCTTGGACCACAATATCCAATTCAACAGACCTCCACACTTAGTACAACTGGATCCAGAGCGCAGACCCGATAAGCAGACATCCACTATCATCTTAATTTTTCTTTCTTTAATTCTTTACTAACTATCTGTCGAACATTCAATTCCATCTCTTTTATTTCAATAAAACCTGATTCACGAATCACGTTTTTCTCCTCGTCATATGAGCTAATTAAACTTTTCCGTATTAAGTTCATATTATTAACTTTACCTTATTTCATTACTTTTTTTTGTTTGTTCATACTTATTTTGGAAGGTGCTGGTTTTATTAGTCAGGTTAAATTCACATAACACCGGTGGAGGGTTCTGTCTGAAACACAGTGGCGCCCATATTTATTATTGAGTTCTGGTTTGTGAATTTATTTCTGAACCCATGAATACCCGCCGGTGACATTTGCGACACCAGACTAATAAAATCACCCTGATCATAAATTAATAATTTTTGTAAACCGCCGTTTATTTAAAATTTTCAATACAACGCCTATTTATTAAATTAGAGGTGTTTTATTTATATTCTTTCCATCCAAATAATCGTCGCAGGGTGTAAAAAAATAATAATGGAAAGTACTATGAAATAGAATAAAATTGCGTAAACAAAGTTAAAATTAGGATTCAAAAAAATAAGTAAACTTCAAAATAGATTTTGAATTGCTTTAAGCAAGAATTTTTCTTCTATTTTAAATTACACAATGTAATGTACACATAATGCATACACAAAATTTTACAACTATTTTTAAACTTTGCGTATTTTTAGTAAAAGTGTTTTTGAAACGTATTTTTAAAACTTGATAAACAATGTTCAATTTCTCTGATTAAATTTGTTATGTTCTAATTTCATGACAAATAAAAAAAATTAAATAAACAATTGGGACTTTTCTCATTTGCTGTGTGGGCGAGTCATTGCATTTTGTGTTATTTCATCGACGTCTTTCACGGCTGCCTCGATAACGGTTGTTTACGGTCGGTTGGCTCGAGCCGCCATAGAGTGTAGTGGATATCAAACTGTTTCTAGCAGTTTTTAAATGCTGGGCAATATTGTGAAATAATTAAAGAAAGAGTTCGTGGTGTGAATATTCTACAACTTAGAATTAACACGCTGTATATTATAATATATAAAATCTATATTATATAAATTTTATATAATACATTAAAAATTATTTATATTATATATTTTTACTCAACCCTATAGCACGCCATAGATTTAAAATTCATTAAATTGAGGAAGAACAAAATTATGCCCATATTTAAAATAAAAATTGCTGTATTATATTAAATACTAGTGGAAGTATACTAGTTAAGTAATTAATTTGAATTACTTAAAGGCAGAACTCACAACCAGCCCTTTTTCTAACGTCCATTCTCCATTCTTTATTAATTTTAACTACCAGTGCAATCCCCTCCAGGTGGCAGGAACAGCCAGTAGCATTACTTCTTGCCACTCAAGGAGGCTCGCCAGTCAGCAATGTTATAGAAAGTTGGCTTAAGCAAACAACACAAAAAATAACGGCAAATATGCCTATAAAATAAAAAAAGTTTACTTTCGTTCACAGAATATCCTGGGGACCTCTCAACATGTAACAACATTGGTGTATATATTACATCTTCGTATATTGGGACGCTCACACTCTTAAAACTAACACATTAGAAAAAAACTTTACATCTTACAACCGCTAGCAGCACAAAAACGTCGGTTTTAGAAGGGCATAGCCGACAGCCTGTTGTTCTGCCATCTTACATGGGTAAAGCACGTTGGGCTGCACTCAAAATCCTAAAAGTTGAGTTAAGTCTAAAGTTAACTCAAAGTTAAAAAATCACTGAAAAATGGGCGGACATCCCTTTATCCTACTCCGGATAAAAAATCCTTCCATTGGAAAGAAACTTCTTTAGTTGACAGCACTGGAAATGTTAATGAAAATTCACCAAAACTGTGTTTTTATTTTGACGATTCTCCATGTCTCCGTATATCTATGAAATTCAAGTAATTATATTCAAAAATTCTTTCTGAAATTAACTGATTGCCATCTCTGAATGATTTTGGCAGTTTCATAAACATTTTTATTGATTATTCCATTGTTTCGAGGTTTCCAAAAATCAGGTTTCTCAGTTTTCAGATGTAAAAAAATGGTAATTTCGGTAGTTAATACAGCTATTAGAAGGTAGATTATTTGGCTACTTTTCTACGCAATGATGGCTTCGCTTAATGCTTTTTGGTAGCTTTATTGGCGAATTTCTTTTTGGGAGTATCTTCGTAATAGTCATGACGTTAATTGCGTACATCTCGACTTCTGTCAAGGGTGTACCTTCAATATTAGAACGATTCGACGAGATGTGTGAATATAGTGAAAGAGAGAGGCAGGCATAGCGTTCCCCCAATTCCTATATTGTCGGATATCTGTATTATCTGTGATCTTGCAATCTTAATCAGGTCGCCCCAGTGGACTCGATCCACTTTATGATTTGCCACCCAGCACATTGTAGCTTCACATATCGAGCCTATTAGAATTATTTAGAAATATTATAATACTTAGTTGAATATAAATAATCTTATATTTACGAATATAAAACTGGATTTGTTATTTTTTACATTGTCCTTATTATACAGGGTGTTCGTGAAAGATTGTCAGATAATTAAACCACATACTCCTGACATCAATACAAACAACTTTTCTTAATAACTTTTTTTCGAAAATTCAACTTTAATTATTTCACAATATTGCGCAACATTTAAAAACGGCTAGAAAACGTTTGATATCCACTGTACTCTGCGGCGGCTTACGCCAGGCAACGGTAGGCAACCGTTATCGAAACAGCCATGAGAGACGTGATGGAACAAATGTTCAATGACTTGTCCACATAGCAAATGATTGAAGGTCAGTTTTGTTTATTATTATTTTTTTATTTATGTCTTGAAATTAGATTAAAAAAGTTGCAGTGAGAAAAATTGAAAATGTTTATTCAGTCATAAGAATAAGTTTTAAAAACACTTCAAAATTTTAAAAAAAATTGTAAAAGTTATGTAATATAATATAGAAAATTTTAAAGTTTTGTAAAGTTTTACAAGCCAATTCACATAGCTCCTAAATAACTCCCCGTTTACTATTGTATAACGTAATATGTATTAATTTTGCACAGTATTTCATAATGTACACATGACCCTATAAAAATGAGGAATTTGGATCATTACCGCATTACTTGTTACTTACTTATTACTTTGTTATTGTTTCTTTTACGGACAATATAATATTTTTCTCCAGACCTAATTTCAAAAAAAATTTACACTCAAAATGTAGTGTTTATTTTATTTTTGGATTTGGAATTCTATAAATGTGCTTTAAATAGCCGTGTCGACCACGCTAGTTTTTGAAAAAAAAACAATTTTGTCAAAATTGTGAGTTTCTTCAGATCCCCCTCAATAGGGGAGAATCAAATCCCCCAATACTGCTCAGCAACCATCGTTTTGGAACCTTTCAATATAGAAAGGATGGCTTTAAACACTTCAAGTACTAATTATAACTATTAATAAAATAGAATTAAAAGTTATATAAGTTATAACTACAATTGTAGTTATTCAGTTATCAAGCTATTTAAGAATAACTTATGAAATAGACTCCTAAATAAGCACCGATACCTGAATCACGATTCTCTGGATCATGGAACCATTTAATCATTATAGTATAGTTCTTATAGATTTAAACTATATTATTATACTTATAGTAATAAAAAACATTGATATAAATGTAGGAATGAATCAGAGTGAGCAATGGGAAAAAAAAAAGATTGTCACGGGTAAAAAAAAAAACTGTGAGGTAGATTTTTGAGATGTTGGTATGAATTTGTATTTTATTAATTGTGTTCTGTATTTATGATTGAATAAACTAACTTGAATTTTGTTAACCAATATTCATCTTAAAAAAATTATTTCCCGTCATTAAACAAAGAAGTAATTTTTTCGTACATAATTTGGGGGCTCAACCGGGATATTGGTTATTAAACAAAGCCAGTTTTGTTGAATTGAAGAAATTTGAAATTGTTATTGGATAAACTAGCAGATTGTTTTGAAGCGGAAGATTTGACGACGAAAATTAAGATTTGACGACGACTGAAAATTCAAGGTTAGTACCTAATTGAATTAAAAAGAAAAAATATGAAGAGCTTACAAGACATTCCCGCGATTTTATCGAATATCAATACAGCCAAAAGTAGCACAATTAAAGTATTACATAGACTCATTTTTTAAAATGATTTGGACAAAAAGAATAGATCAGAATTGAGAAAATTTAATGGATTTAAATTCACCAAAGATTCAGGTGAGTATAGAGAAAAGATTTAATTTATTGATATCAATTATTCTTTTAATGATTTATTTGCATCAGCAGCTGTACTTTCTATTGATTATTCGGGTACCAAAGATGAATTAATTTTGAACATTATGAATCAATTAATGAATATTGACAATGTTTCAACTGAAATTGATTCAGATGATGGTAACGATGATGATGATGATGACGATAATTGTAACAGTGATGATGATGACGATAATTGTAATGATGACGATGGCAATAATGATTAAAATAAAAATAAAGATGAACGAGGTGCAAGAAAGTTGTGTACTAGTAGATTACCTGTTAATCTGCGAGACATTGAAGATTTTATAACCAAATTTACTGATGATGACGATTATTCTATCAGAAAATGGCTGCAAGATTTTGAAGAAACTGCTTTAATCATGGGATGGGACGAGTTTTCTAAGTTTGTGTATGCTAAAAAATCTCTATGTGGTACAGCAAGATTATTTTTACGATCAGAAACTGGAATTACATCATGGTCAAAATTAAAGAAGAAAATTTTAGCAGAATTTGATCAAAAAAATAACAGCGCAGTTATTCACCGAAAATTAAATTCGCGAAAGAAGAAAATAGGGGAATCATTTCAACAATATATCTTGAAAATGAAAGAAATAGCCTCTGATGGATATGTGGAAGAATCCGCTTTAATTGATTATATTATCGCAGGAATTCAAGATGATGAAATTAATAAGACATTATTATATGGTGCAAATTCTATAAAAGAATTGAAAAATAGGCTTCAGACGTATATGAAATTTAAAACGTGTCAAGTGAAAACTTTACGAGGAGATGATAAATCTAAGAAGAAAATTGATAATAAACAATATAACAAGAATAGTGAATATTTTACCAAAGGATTTAGATGTTTTAATTTTGGTAATTAAGGTCACTCGTCAGTTGATTGCATGAACAAGAATAAAGGAAAAAAATGTTTTTCATGTAATGAATATGGTCATATTTCAAAAGAAAGTAAAAAGAAGTTAGTGAACAATAATGAGAAGGTTGGAAGCAAAGACTCATCATGTTGTGTTGTGGATAAACAAAGGTATAAAAATAAAAACAATATGGAAAAAACTATTAAAATTAACGGTGTGTGTCATCAAGCGTTAATGGATACTGGCAGTGATGTAAATGTCTTTTGTTTAGCATCATATCTCAAAATCGGCGCACCAAATTTTCAAAAGAAACAAATAACAATTAGAGGAGTTGGTAATAAGAAAATAAATACGATTGGAAAATTCTCAGCAAATGTTGAAATTGATGACATACAATATGAACTTGAATTTTATATTATACCAGATGAAGAAATTAACATTGATGTAGTCGTTGGAAAACCACTGTTAAATAAAGCGACGTTAATCGCTAATTCAGATGGAATTAAAATTGAAAAAAAATGTTTAATAGACAAATGTGACACGATAAATAAACATAATATAGAAAATGATAATTGCTTATTACAAGCAACTAAGGAATTATTATCAATAGAAGTCGACAATGATCCAGATGTTGGAAATAAAGATTATAAGGAAAAAATTCAAACGATGATTAATAATTATAAAATTGAAAGAACAAAAGAGACCGGAATTGAAGCAAAAATTTTTCTTACCAATGAGGAACCGATGTATCAACGACCCAGAAGATTACCCATACAAAACGAAGTCGATCGCCAAATTGAACAATGGTTGAAGGATGGTATAATTGTTCCAAGTGGTTCAGATTTTGCTAGTCCGATTGTATTAGTCAAAAAGAAGAATGGAAAAACTCGTATATGTGTCGACTATCGCACTGTTAATAAGAAAATTATTAAAGACAGATACCCATTACCAATTATTGAAGATCAAATAGATAAGTTATGTGGAGCAAAGATATTTACTACATTGGATCTTAAGGATGGTTTTTTTCACGTACCAGTAGAAGAATCAAGTCAAAAATATATCCCTTTTGTAACTCATAATAGTCAATACAATTTTTGTAGAGTGCCGTTTGGTTTGTGCAATTCACCAGCTATTTTTCAAAGATTTGTTAGTACGATTTTTAAAAAATTAGTACAAGATAATATAATGTTATTTTATATGGATGATATAATTATTCCAGCGCGAAATTACGAAGAAGCAATAGATCGATTACAATTGGTATTAAATACAGCTGAAGGGTTTGGATTGAATTTTAATTGGACAAAGTGTCAATTTTTGAAATTGGAAGTAGAATATCTTGGACATTTGATAGAAAATGGAAAAGTTAAACCAGTACCAAAGAAAATTGAAGCTGTAGTAAAATTTCCAAAACCGAAGACGATCAAGCAAGTGTAATCTTTCCTTGGACTTACAGGATATTTTAGAAAATTCATTAAAAATTACGCAATAATTGCTTAACCTCTAAGGAATCTGTTAAGAAAAGAAAAGAAGTTTAATTTTTCTATAGATGAGCAACTTGCATTCGAATCATTAAAACAAAGATTAACAGAAGATCCAGTGCTTAAAATTTTTGATTTCAAAAAAGAAACAGAACTTCATACAGACGCAATTATTGATGGCTACGGTGCAATCTTGATGCAAAAAGATGATGTAGATTCAAAGTTTCACCCCGTTTATTATATGAGTCGTAAGACAACAGACGCTGAAAGAAAATATACAAGCTACGAGCTAGAAGTATTAGCAATAATTGAATCACTGAAGAAATTTCGTGTTTATTTATTGGCTATAAGTTTCAAGATAGTTACTGATTGTTCAGCATTTACGAAGACAATGACGAAAAAAGATTTGACAACTAGCGTGGCGGGGGGGGCACTATTATTAGAAGAATTTAATTATTCTATTGAGCATAGGTCAGGAAAAAGTATGATGCATTGTGACGCATTAAGTCGATCTCCAATTATAATGATGATTAAAAATGAATTTTTGGAACGAATTAAGGAAAATCAAAAGAAGGATGAATATTTAAAGACTATCAAGGAATTGATAAAAACGACGAAATATGAAATTTTTTTTATTGAAGATGACATGCTATTTAAAGAAGTTAACGGAATAAAAACTTTGGTTTTTCTTGAAAATATGGAAGTTGAAATTATAAGGAAAGCTCATGAAAATGGTCATTTTGCAGTGATTAAGACAAAGAAATTGATTGAAAAAGATTACTGGTTTCCAAAAATGGATAAAAAAATTGAAAAGATTATAGTTAATTGTGTACATTGTATTTTAGCAGAACGGAAGAAAGGAAAACAGGAATGATTTTTAAACCCTATTGATAAGAAAAGTAAACCTTTTACGTATCATGTTGATCATTTAGGACCTTTGACGCAAACAGGGAAAAGTTACAAATATATACTTGTTATAGTGGATGCATTTAGCAAATTCACATGGATCTATCCCACAAAAACAACGAATACTGAAGAAGTAGTCAAGAAACTAGATTCACAAGCAATGTTATTTGGAAATCCTAAATTAATAATATCAGATCGAGGAGCAGCATTTCGGAGCAAATTATTTGAAGATTATTGTAATAATGAAAATATCAAACATGTTATGATCACAACTGGCGTACCACGAGGAAATGGTCAGGTTGAACGAGTGAATCGTGTAATCATTCCTGTATTAACTAAGCTGTCAATTGATAAACCAGAATATTGGTACAAGCATATAAGAAAACTTCAAGAAGCATTAAATAGTACATTCCATCGGAGTATTGGAACATCACCATTTGAATTAGTATTTGGAACAAAAATGAACAGATCAGAAGACACAAGTTTAGTAGAGTTAATTGAAGAAGAATTGGTAGAAGATTTTATGAAACGTAGAGAGATTTTAAGAGAAGAAGCAAGAAAACAGATAGTCCAGGTGCAAAAAGAAAATGTAAGATCATTCAAGAGAAGACGTAAAGCCGCTACTAAATATTATCCAGGCGATTTTGTTGCAATTAAGCAAACACAATTTGCCGCATGCTCAAAACTATTACCGAAGTTTTTAGGTCCATATCGAGTTATTAATTGTTTGTGTAATGACCGATACGAAATGGAGAAGATTGGTGATCATCCTGGTCCAAGATTGACATCTTCCTCAGCTGATTTAATGAAACCGTGGGTAGAATTCGAGGCGAATTCAAACTAGAATGGCCGAGATATAGGAATGAATCAGAGTGAGCAATGGAAAAAAAAGATTGTCACGAGTAAAAAAAAAGAAAATTGTGAGATAGATTTTTGAGATGTTGGTATGAATTTGTATTCTATTAATTGTGTTCTGAATTTATGATTGAATAAACTAAATTGAATTTTGTTAACCAATATTCATCTTAAAAAAATTATTTCCCATCATAAAACAAAGAAGTAATTTTTTCCTACATAAATATACTATTAAAAGTTTCATACTATATATGTGTATAGTAGATGATGATTTATCATAGTTAAACAAAAAAAATATTAATCATATTTATTTCTAAAAGCATTTTTGCTTTATTTTTTAACATTTAGGATTCTAACCGTTCTGATATTTAATATCCAAATATTGTTATGTATATACTTATATAAAATTTTAGGACATAACGATTTTAGGATCTAGGCAACGGAGAAGTTTTGGTATCGTCAACAAATTATGCCATAAGAAAACTGATAGGGTTAATTGAAGGAAGCGGTGGTGGGCCTCTATATTTATTTAGATTTTAACTGATTATTTTAAAATTTTATTCTGTATTCTATTAAAGCTTACGTTTAAAATGTTTAATTGGTCGAATACAATTAATTTGCCATCTGAACCAACTAATTAAACATTAAATAGGTAAAATGCTACATTAAACATTTTAAATCAAAACTTTAATAGAATACAGCATTAATTAGTATATAAGAATTATTAAAATAGTAACAAAACAGCGTATAATTTTGATTAAGCATATTTGTTAAAATGATGTCGAAATGTATCACAATCCAAATGGTGTTAAAGATTACGCTACTGATGTTGGAGTATCAGTAGCAAAGGCGCAAAATTATTACTAATGAAAGTTTAAAAAATGAATCCAAATGAAAAAAAAGTAGCCGTTAACTAATTTGGGAACCTGCGAATTGTAGAAGAGCTCGATTGGATCACCGACTGGGTGACTCGTGAGTTCGTTTGAGAACAAGACTTAAAAATGATGGTAATTAGGGCGCTATCCATCCTTTACAAATACCAAGTCCGGCTGGAGGGACTCTACTATTCTAAGCATAGAAATTCTACTACAATACAGGTTCCCGAAATAATACAAATAAATGAATATTGAAAATTAAACCTAATAGAATATATAAAAAAAGAAGGGAAACTCGATTGTGGTTAGTGGTGGTTATATGGCGATAGTCAGGCAGAGTGACAATAAATACTATATTAAAATAACGTTATATATAAAAAAAAGGGATAGAAAGTACTTGTCTGTTGTGGTTGTTGATACTTGGTGGCGGTGGGTGATGGTGTTGTCAAACACCATCAACATCAAACAGGGCCAGAATTCAGGCACAAAATCCTCCAAAAATGGACACCGCCTTTGGCAATATTGCTGCCAACCGACGATAATATCTGAGAGCGAGTTACCAAATCCCCGATTGGGTGATTCGACACTTAGCAAGACGTAACCGCTCCTAGGACCTTCTGTCTGGACCCGAAGTCAGGAAGACTTCCCGACTTTTCGCGAAAACAACCCGCTGAACGCGACCAATAAAAAAAATACGACCTGTTTCTTTGGTGGTTCTAGCTATTCTCCCTTATCATTTAAACAAAACTCTCATCGATCATCATCGATTCACTCGCGCAGCGTTCCAAAAGGGGGGACAGTGTGCAACGACGCCAGAGGCGTATCGAGAGTTATGAGTAATTAAATTATTAAAATAAAATATAAATGATTATCCACCAAATACACAGGATTTTAGTAGCGGCCGATTTAAGCCGTTACAAATGTAACAAAACAGTTAAGTTAAAAATGCTATCACAGCAGTAAACACAATAAAGGTTCGTTTCATTAAAATTAACTATAAATATTTAATTACAAATTGCCTTTTCCAATACGTGCTAGTGAACCTGCGATACAAGAAGTGGTACCAATAAAAATTTCATTTTATAAGACTTATATTAGGGTAACATGCGCAATTATCTTGATTGCGACAAATGTTGTTTATCAAATTATCATGAAAAGTTTTAATTCCAAAATATTGAGGGACGTTATACAGAGTGTTAAGAGGCAGTTGTAGAATACACACTACGTACTCTTGGCATCAATACAAACAACTTTTCATAATAACGTTTTACCGAAAAATCAACTTTAAATACTTCACAATATTGCCCAATATTTAAAAGCTGCTACAAACGGTTGTAGCAGCGGGTACCACTCCTACGCCGGCGGTCTGGCTCTAACCAACCGATCGTAACCGTTATCGAGGCAGCCGATGACGTCGATGAAATAATACGTGCAGTAGCTCGCCCACGCAGTAAGTATGGGAAGGTCACACTTGTTTATTTTAATTTTTTTTATTTATCTTGAAATTAGAGTAAAAAAAAATTAATTAAAGAAATTTATTTTTTTTTGTTTATCTAGCCTTACAAATACGTTTCAAAAACACGTTTATTGCAAAAGTGTTACAAAAGTATTAAAAAAGAAATTTAAAAGCTATGTAATGTACCAATAGAAAAAACTTTTTTGTTTAAAAAAATTCAAAATCTATTTTGAAGTTTATTTAATTTTTATAATTCTAATTTTAAATTTATTGCCTCAATTTTGTTCTATTTCATAGTATTTTAAATTTTTTCAGTTTCTTCAAACGCATGCTAGGCCCGATTTATAAAAGATTCATGAACTCTTGAAAATGATTCTGCAGCTTTTTTACGAATTATTCCTGTAACTTTAAAAATTCGTGCATGAAGCGCATCGTCAGTATCAAAGAACTCTTTGTTTACCAGATATTTCCTGTAATCCCATAAATAAAAATCCAAGGTATTTAAATTAAGGGATCTAGCTGCCCACACAATAAATCTTCCACGGCCTAATCACTTATATGGAAAAATTTCATTCCCAAAGGATCTAACATGAGCACAAAAATGAGGTGGACCTGCATCATTCATAGACCGCGTATCATGAGGTAATTGTAACGGGACGCCTTCCAATTGTTCACAAATAAGTGTTTAATCAAAAGCAAGAAATTTGTTTCATTTATAGAGACTTTTTCTTCACGGCATTCAAATAAAAATTAGTAGAAATAAATTTAAATTCCATATTCAAAACAAAAATCAGTGTCATGAAAATAATTACTTGTACTTCATTGATGAAATGAGGTCATCATTTCCCAAAGGAGAAGCGAAGCGAACATAAACGATTCATTTTGTATAAACGGTAACATTTTGTATTGGAAATTATTATTATTATTATTGTTTGTATTACAGCCGGCTAACGACAAGCCAGCGTCGTCGCAATTATTTCTTTCTTCCGATATAAAGCGAAATAAATTGCATTATTAAATCGAAATTTTATTTTATGGAATGTTAAATGTTTAGTACTAGAACTACTCTTTTTCAATGCTTAATCTAATACATAAAGAAGTTAGTTGAATAACTTAAAATTCATCGTTCAATCGTCTCAAAAAGTTTCTAGATCACCGACTGCATTTAATTCCAAAGATCAAAATTTATTAATGACTAAATTTTAATATTAAAAGATGGAAAATCTGAAAAAATGTAGACTAAAAATTCGCCTAAATCATCAAAACTGTCTCAAAGGAAATGAAGAAATTTTATACTACGTATGGCATTAAACTCTTAAAACATTAATGAGTTCAATGTTTGGTCTGCTTTTCGGGATCCAGCATTGCGTAGGTCAATTACACTGCGGTTCACTAATAATTTTGAAAAATCCATAAAATGCTGGTTATCTCGGAAACTATTGAAGATAGACCTACCCTTTCTTAGCAATTTTTGGTTTGTTTTTTAATGGCCTATACGTGGTGTAATTTTCTTACAAGTCAAGCTGTGTGTATATATAATACAACGCTGTATATAGTAATAACTAAGCAAAATAATATTTTATGCTAATAAATATAACTTCATTAACAAAGTAAAAACAAATCATTACTTTTACCATTAATCATCTAATTTTGATTAGTTGCATAAAACAGAATATAGAATTGTAATAATAATATAGGCAGTATACATACATACTGATTTTTGTACAGAAATAGTTATTTACGTAACAAGTGCTGAAAATATGATATAATTCATGAAAAAGAAAATACACGCACGAGATGAAGTCGAATGCGTTATCTTGTGAGGGGATTAGGCACATTTCCGTACGTGTTGCGTACACTATTTCTCCCACAACGCCAATATGAACTCAAAAACTGCAAAATCGGAATATTGAACAATTGAAGTCGTTCAGAGTTTTCATAACTTTAAAATAATAATACAATAGTTAACGTGTTTCTAATAAGTAACGTATATTAGTGAAACAAATAAAAGAACAAGAACTAAAATTAAGTAAATAATTAACATAATGACTTGAAAATGAATTCTCTATACACATCTATACTATATATATAGGTGAATGTATACATAGGTATATGTATAATATATCTAATTCTGTTGTTACACGGATTTTTTATACAATAATTTTTTCGCATTGGCATTAAACTTAGCATAATAAAAGAGACTACAAATAATAAATAAATAATTGATAAATTATTGTTATTGCATTATTTATTTTTAATATAAAGTTATTGTTTCTATTAAATATATATATCGTAAAGCCTGTCTACCATTTCTGGTGTAGGCTTTTTAGTCTTTATCTTTTTTTTCTTTTTTTTTTGTCTTATACGTTTTTGCTTCACGTCACTGCGTCGCTAAACTTTATCCATTCTTTCCTGTTGTTTGCCATCTTACTAGCTTCACTCATCGTAATTCTTCTTCTTTGTAATATCTTTTCTATTATGTCATCCCAGGTAGTTTCAGGTCTTCCTCTTTTCCTTTTCTGCCCAGGTCTAGCTTCCCATATCCTTCTCACTTGTCTTTCCTGTTCCATTCTTTTCAGATGGCCCCACCATCCCAACTGCCTCTTCTCTATGTATTCGTGTATCGCCTCCAGTCCCAGTTCTTTTCTTATGTCTTCATTCCTGATTCTTTCTCTCTTTGTCATTCCCTTTACTCTCCTCATGTATTTCATTTCTACCGCTTGGACTTTACTTATTTCCTTTTTATCTGTTATCTATGTCTCACATCCAAATGTCAGTATTAGTCTTGTTATTGTTTTATAGACGTCTTTTTTTGTTTTCCTTGATATTTCTTTTTTCCCCACAATCGTATTGCTGATACTGTAAAACACTTTCATTGCTTTTCCTATTCGGCTGTTAATTTCTTCTTCTTGCTTTCCTGAACTAGTTATTTCTACTCCCACATATTTCCATTTCGACACTTGCTCCAATTTTACCTTATCTACCATGATTTTTATTTCATGTTGCTCCCCGATTACCATTACTTTTGTTTTCTCTTTACACATCTCCATTCCGTTCTCTCTAAGTGTTTCATTCCATTTATTTATGCTTGTCTGCAACTCTTTTTCGTTAGTTGCTACCACCATTATATCGTCTGCGAATGCTCCTATCTTTACTTCAACTCTCTCCATATAATTCCATCCCACGTCAGGGGATAGTCTAGTTCTTTCTTTCACTTTCCTTATTATTTTGTCCATGTAAATATTAAATAATGTTGGACTTAGTCCTCCTCCCTGTCTTAGTCCGTCTTTCGTTTTAAATTTTTGTGTTTGTCTGTTTTTGACTATCACGCTATTTGAGTTTCCTATATATTTTTTTTTTTATTAATCTAATCATTTTCCTGCCTATCTCTTTCTCTGCCATCATCTTCCACAATCGATCTCTTCCTACTTTATCAAATGCTTTTTTTAAATCTAAAAAACCCATGTATACATTTTTTTCCTTTTACTTGTTTTTTCCACTATCTGCTTAATCGTAAATATATGGTCTTGAATGCTTCTGCCTTCCCTAAATCCTGACTGTGATTCGTCCAGTGTTTTCTCTATTTTACTTTTTATTCTCTCGTTTATCATCATTTCCAACACTTTCATGTTTGTATTTAATAGAGTAATTCCTCTGTAATTATTACAATCTTTCTTATCTCCTTTCTTAAAGATTGGTACTATCAGTGCATGCTGCCATTCTTTAGGTATTATTTGCTCTTTCCATATTTTGTGCTTTTCCATTCTTCAGTTGTTTTATGGTCTTTTCCAAATCCTCCATATTAAATTCCTCTTCATCGTTTTTGCACAATGGGATCATTAATAGAAGAAATACACGAACTTGGGTTGCAGAAATTCCCCACTTAGTTTATGAGAGGTCGCACCAGGTGGTTATTGGAATAAATGTGTGGTGTGGAATCATAAACAACTGCTTCATTGTTCAATTTTGTTTATTCAGGAAATTTAAACTCAGAAAGATATCTGCATTTCCTGATGACAGTGTGACCAGGCCTTTCGGAAAGTGTATCATCAAATGTCCGACAGGTTATGTTGTTCCAACAATGTGGATACTCGGCACATAATGCTGCAATTGTTAGAGACTATTTAAATCAAGTTTTCGGAGGAAGATTGACCGCAACTTATTCAACCATTGAATAACTAGCAAGATCTTCAAACTTAAATCCACTCGATTACTTCTTGTGGGGACATCTGAAGAATAAAGTTTATACACCTCGAAATTCAGTTAGAGATCTTGAAGAGCTCAAACAACTGATTATTGCCTGTAGAGAATTAATTGGGTCTACTTTACAGTCAAAGTAAAAAGGAATAAATTCCTTTATTTATTATTTCTATTATAAGTTAATTAATAAATTAATTCTTAATTATCATTAATTAAGAGAAATATTGAGAATTATTATACTAGAATTATTAAAATTAATAATTTTAGAATATTATAGAACACTAGGATATTCTAGAGCACTAGGATATTCTAGAACACTGGAATGTTCAATAACATGTGAGGTATATAGCATGAGGGCAAAATATTCGAGTACATCAGAATATTCCGGAATTTATATAGTATGTATTGGTGCATATAAAACGCGGATTTCTCCGCGAAGAGACAGTTGTGATCTGATATTTGAACGCGTCGTTTAAATAAGTAATCTGTTCAAATAAATATTCGCTGGGTTAATCTGTAAATAAATATTATTGATTATTTATAGTATAATACTTTGCTTAATTATTTGTTCGTCTGTTTATTTGTTTAATCAATTTTATTAAACATTAAATTTGCAATTTTTTAAGTTTTATAATTTTTGCATCCAGTCGAATTCATGTTAGTAGAACGAAACAATTGGTATCAGGTGTGAAGTGCATAAAAATGGCTCCAAAAATGAGTTTAATGGAATTCAAAGTAACGGTCTTAAAACGTGAATTGGAAGAACTGGATTTAGACACACACGGTAAGAAAAGTGGATGGATCGAAAGACTCAAAGACACACTAGTTAGTGAGGAAAAAGATCCTAATACGTACTTATCTGAGTCTAAATTTTTCAAGATAGAGGATAAATTCATGGAACGATTAGACCAAAATGTCACCGATATGGAAATTATCGGTATTATTATATAAAATTACTTTTAATTTACTTATATTAAAAAGTTAAAACAGAATGCGATTGAAATTGAAACTAAATTAAATAAAAATACAACGGTTATTGAAAATAAATCTACTTCTTAATAATGCCGAACTAGTGAATGGCCGATTAGATGCAATTGAAGCAAAATTTGAGTCGGAAGAAAGAAATATTCAACGTCTGCAACCGGAACAGAACGACAACAACAAAAACAACAACGACAACCGAAACAGCAACAACAACAACTACAACAGTAACAGCTTGAAAAACAACAACTACAACAGCAACAGCTTGAAAAATTAAATGATGAGCTGCAAAAGTTGAAACTTAGCCTTGACACCAACAACTGGAAACAAACTGTCAACTACAACCAGACACCATAGAACTCCCTAAAATCCAAATGAAGCCGCCAAAATTCGAAGGTAGAACATCATGTCCGTTATGTCATGTACATCATGTCATTATGGTAGTTACATTTTACAGTTCGATGCTGCTGCTCGTGCTAATGAATGATCATCAACCCAGCCAGCAACAGCTCAGGCATTAGCGTTACGCGGGGATGCTAAAACATGTTGCAAATTATTCTTCCAACTGAGCAACAATATTATTACCAACTAGTGAAGTGTTTAGAATTAAGATATGGCCAAGCGCATTTGGAGCAAGTCTACCATTGCCAGTTGACAAACCGTTAGCAAAAGCTTAATGAAACATTACAGCAGTTCGAAGTAGATATAGGTCGTATGGTTAGGCTTGCATATCCTAATATTTCGGACGGTGTAATGGAAAGGCTGGCAGTGCAAGCATTTATAGATGGTGTCCGAGATGCTGAAACTCGACAAGCGTTAATATTAGCTCAACGAAATAATTTAGTAGACGCTGTAGATCGACTTAGAATTTGAAACTACTAAAGCAAGTACTAAGAATTTAGGAACAATCCGCACCGTTGAGAAGACAACGGAAAATCTTGAGAAGCCCCGTACAATCCGGGTCTAGTACTATTCGGCTTTGACCGTTACGGCGTAAGCTTTCGGCGCCATATTCTATAGTTTTCGAATATTTAATACAATTGTCTGATTTCAATGTGGGTCATCATGATTCTTTAGCTTATTATTAAAATAAAATATTTTAAGAAAAAAGTCAATCCTTAATATAGTGTCCGTACAAATTTCTGGTTGACGAAGTAATCTTTATATAAAGTAATTATCTAATTCTTATCTAATTTTCACTGATCATACGTGAATTTCACAATTTTAACGTAAAATAAAGAAAATAGAAAATTAGAATCGTCGTAAATTTTTATTCCCTTAAAATCATAATTTCTTATCTAATTATCACTAACCATACGTGAATTTCCCAATTTTAACGTAAAATAAAGAGAATAGAAAATTGGCAACATCGCGAAAATTCTTTTCTTTAAATTCATAATTTCTTATCTAATTACCACTAACAATACGTTAATTTCCTAATTTTAACGAAAAATAATAAAATTGAAAATTGGCAATGTTGCAAAATTTATTTCCTTTAATACCATAATTTCTTATCTATCTTATCTTATCTTTAAATTATAGATTATATTTAAAAAAATATAGGTTTAAAGTATATATTAAAATTTAAATTTAAACAGAAATACAAACATCCATCAATACCTAATGATGATACTACATTAATACACACTGCGTGTGTATAACACTAGTAATTTTATTACTATAGATATAGAAGAAGGGAAACAGAATTGACTAGATCAGTAAATGCTGACAAATTTTTTTTCATTGCACATAATTTTCCATATGATATCCAGCATTTAAATTCGAAACGTGGGTACGCCGAAACGGCTAACGCCGGAACGTCGTTGCGTCGAAACGGCCACGCTGAACCGGGCCATTCCCTACAATCCAATGCTGGAAATGTGGAAAGTATGGGCATGTCCAAAGTCGATGCGTCGAACAAGGTGCATCGCCAAAAGCGCCGTCAGAAAACTAGAAAGGGTCGGTGTAATGGAGCTATCGTCGACTTGCATCCATCAAGCCCCCAACGAGGTTGCATTTGTCGCTACATTAAACAGGCAGTCAAACAGCGTATTTGTAGATGGTCTCGTTAATACTAAATCACGAGCGTTGCTGTTGGATACGGGTGCGACAAGAACCTTAATCAGATCTGACATTAACGCCGGAAAAAATTTGCCCTCTAAATGACGTTTGCGTATTGACCCAGGGAAGCGGCAACAGCGTTAGGCGAAACCGATATAGTTTTGACCATTGGAAATGAAACATTTAAACATTGTGTTTTTGTGGCCGAAATAGAAAGCGAATTTATTCTTGGAATGCACATCGTGGGTAGCAAAGGTTTTGATTTGGCTTTCCGTCGACGTGTCCTTAAAATGTATGGAGAGGAAATGGCGTTGCATAGCTCCAACAAGAAGGAAGTTGTCTGTAGACTTGGTTAAAAGCTTATAAATTTGCCGATGTACGGGCTTTTCACCAACATTCATTTATTAATGCTAATGATCATATGTATATCAAACAGCCTCTGGATTAATGAGTAACCTCGGAGGTGTTAAAAAATAATAAAAAAAGACCTTTGCTCCAACTAATAAACTTATGCACAGTTTATACGCTTTATGCAATGTACATAATGTATATATATATACATATGTATGTATATAGGTATTATTTAATGTGAAGCAGTTCATTTACACTTTTTCAAATTCAAATCAATATATATGTATCGTAAAGCCTGTCTACCATTTCTGGTGTAGGCTTGTTAGTCTTTATCTTTTTTTCTTTATTTGTCTAGGCTTATACGTTTTCGCTTTGCGTCACTGCGTCGCAAAACTTTCTCCATTCTTTCCTGTTGTTTGCCATCCTACTAGCTTCACTCATCGTTGTTCTTCTTCTTTGCAATATCTTTTCTATTATGTCATTCCAGGTAGTTTCAGGTCTTCCCCTTTTTCTTTTCTGTCCAGGTCTAGCTTCCCATACCCTTCTCACTTGTCTTTCTTGTCCCATTCTTTTCAGGTGACCCCACCATCCCAACTGCATCTTCTCTATGTATTCGTGTATCGCCTCCATTCCCAGTTCTTTTCTTATTTCTTCATTCCTGATTCTTTCTCTCTTTGTCACTCCCTTTACTCTCCTCATGTATTTCATTTCTACCGCTTGAACTTTACTTATTTCCTTTTTATCTGTTATTCATGTCTTACATCCAAATGTTAGTATTGGTCTTATTACTGTTTTATAGACGTTTATTTTTGTTTTCCTTGTTCGTTAGGTGCTCTCACCATTATATATATCGTCCGCAAACGCTCCAATCTTTACTTCAACTCTCTCCATATAATTCCATCCCACGTCAAGTCCTCTAGTTCTTTCTTTCGCTTTCCTTATTATTTTGTCCATGTAAATATTAAATATTCAAATCAATATAAATTGCCCAAAGTACGAACGTACGAATTTGAGAATTCTTAGTTAAATAACGTAAATAACAAGCAAAAGTTGACTTTCCGAAAAAACTGTTTTTCAAGATAATATATTTGTCCAATATGCATATGTTTGGTTGAAAGTTAAATAAAATGGCTGCTATATTTCCTATTTGTTGCAGCCTGTATTGATTACAGCAAACAAAAAAATAGTGATCGTAGTACAAATAACAAATATTTCGTATGGGACACTGTATATCTAGTGTAGTTTAATAGTTTAATTACTTAAATTATTAACCAAAAGTTAACAGCATATAAATATTGTAGTATTAGCAACTAAGTCATTTAAAATATATATTATAACAGTAGTTAAAACAGGGGTTAATGACATAAGTTAACGTTTTCACGATTTTTTATTAGTAGTAAAAATTTGGTTTTTACTTACTACTTACTAATTAAGTTTTAAAACTTAATTAATATAAACTATTTCTTAACTAGAATTTTGAACAGCAACTGATAGTCCAAAAATGGGTGTTTCCCTTTGTATTGAATATTCATTTCTCACCTTCGATCGACGATCGAGTATGGGTTATTGCCGATTATATCAGGAACCGTCAGAATTTTTTCGTCAAGCTAATGAACTCATTGGGATCCATTATGATTTGGAACATCCTGCTTTAACTGCAATAATCCATTGCGGGAATTGCTATTCAGCAAATTAATCAATTCTAAAAATGCTTAATATATAATATAATAATGGTTATAAAAATAAATGTATAATGATAATTATAAGAATAATATTAATACTAAGAATATTGTATTTAACCAGAATAGAACTAAGAATAAATGTTGTATAAAGATATTCATAACTCCTATAAAGAATGCAATATTTAAAACGAGGGCAGGTATCGAAGGAATGACGCAAAACCTCCATACACTAGCGGGGACGGTACAACGTAGCATCTGTAGGTTAGCGACCCTAGAGTAGGGGGAGTTGGGTGGTATAGATTCCAATGGAACATTGGACAAATATCCAATGAACAAAACATTCTTCAACTAATTCTTTTTCTTCCTCTTCTGCATCTATTATCGTACTTCCATTACTTACTTTTTTTATTTTTCTATTTTCCCATTTCTTTCCCACCTTCATTATTTTCCATGACCTATTCTAAGGTTTTTCTTCTTGTACTTCTTGTATTTCTTTTTTAATACTTTCCTCTTTTGCATCTTCTTAATAAAAGAGATTTAATAATCTTTATATTTTATTCTTAATTTTACATATTCTTTTCTATGTCTCTCTCTCTGTTATAGTCATCAGTGTCATTTTAATATTTCCTTCTTTTGTTTCTTACTAAACTTCTCATTTGTCTTAGATTATTATTCCACCAGCTTATTTTTCCTTTTTCATTAATTTATTTCTTTTTTACATGCTTTTTTGTAACTTCCTGACAACATTCCTGTATTATTTCTGCTTCTCTTTCAATATTATTATATTGCTCTTTTATGGGATTTTCAATACTTCTTGAAATTTGATCCAATCGGTATTTTAAAAATCCCATATTCTTTTCCGTTTCATCTTCCATGATGTCCATATGATTCCATAGTCCTATGATGGACTATGATAGTCCATCATAGTCATCCAACTTCCATCCATTGCTCATTACCGACTCCATAATTATTTTTCCTCTCTTATCCGCTTCTTTCCTCCCCATACGTCATTTTTAGCATTAAAATCTCGTGCTATTATCACATCCACTTTATATTTCTTTACTTTCCTTTCTACCATAGACCATATTTTACTATTTTTTCCTACCTCCTGGTATCCATTTACTAATATTAATTTATTTTTTCATATTCAGACATTACCTCACTATATTGTCATTACATTCAACATCCAACAACTTTGGTTTTAATTTCTATTTCACCCACACTCTCACTATCCCATCACCGTTCACGGACGAAGCATGCTTTAGACAATTTGGAGTTTTTAATAGCAGAAATAGCCACATTTGGAGCGGAGAAAACTCGCATGCTTATCGTCATAGTAGTTTCCAAAGACAGTTACGAATTAATGTACGGGTTGGCATTGTGGGAAATTATTTGATCGTTTTCCCTTCGTTTTACCTTCTCGTTTAACTGGAGAAAAGTATTTGGATTCTTTGAGAAACAATTTATGGGAACTATTGGATGATGTCCCATACTAATTTCGTCATGATATGTGGTTTATGTATGACGGAGCTCCACCTCATTTTTATTCTAATGTTAGATCTTTTTTGAATGAAAAATGTCTAAATAGGTGGATAAGCCGTGGAGGCCCTATTGCGTGGCCAGCTGTATCTCCTGATTTAAATCCCTTAGATTTTTATTTATGGGGCTACATGAAATATCTAGTGTACAAAGAGCCCTTTGACAATAAAGATCAACTTCATGCATGAATTTTGGAATTTGCAAGAATAATTCGTGAAAAAGCTGCAGAAAAATTCCCAAGAGTTCACAGTTCTTTTATAAATAGGGCTCAGCATGCGATTGATGAAAGTTGTGGCCATATTGAACACAATCTGTGAACAATTAATAAATTTCTAGTGAATTGATAGTGATGTTTTAGTGTATCATTAATGTGGATATTATACTTTTAGTGTAAAATTGAATGTATTTTGTATAGTCCGACATAGTAGTCATCGTCTAGTGTTATGGATATTTGTTTAAATGTCATGATATGAATTATTAATTGCGGGCGGCAGCGGGGTGGTAAGCCATACCACCTCGCCTGGTAAGTTTAAGTTTTTTACCAATTTGCTGCTGTAATTACACCAAATAATTAGTGGTGTACAGGTATTGCCTTAATCTGCATTACCCTAATAAAGGTAACATTAAAGTACTGTTTGTGTAATTGATAACTTGCTATCTAATTTGGTAGCATGGAGATTGCACAAAATACATTTTTTTTTAAACTAGACATGACTAAAGTCAAATAGTTTTTGTTGGCTTTAAAAACAATTTGATAGAAAGTATTATGAAATAAAAGATTTTGCATATCTTCCGCTGATTGAAATTAGAATTAAAAAATTAAATGTAAATAAATAACTTCAAAATAGATTTTGCATTTTTTTAAATAAAAAACTTTAAATTTTGCCAGTTTACATTACATAACTTTTACAATTTTTTTAAAAATTTTGAAGTGTTTTTAAAAGGTGTTCTTATGACTGAATAAACATGTTCAATTTTTCTTATTAAATTTTTTTTATACTAATTTCAAGACATAAGTAAAAAAATAAAAATAAACAAGCCTGACCTTCAATCATTTGCTTTGTGGACAAGTCATTCAACGTTTTTCCATCACGTCTCTCACGGCTGTTCCGATAACGGTTGTCTACCGTTGCTTGGCGCGAGCCGCCGCAAAGTACAGCGAATATCACACGTTTTCTAGCCGTTTTTAAATTTCGCGCAATATTGTGAAATAATTAAAGTTGATTTTTCGAAAAAAAGTTATTAAGAAAATTTGTTTGTATTGATGCCAGGAGTAAGTGATTAAATTTTCAGACAACCTTGCGCGAACACCCTGTATAAACAATGCAATATTTAAAACGAGGGCAGGTATCGAGGAAATTACGCAAAACCTCCATACCCTAGCGGGCACTGAACGACGTAGCAACTGTGGGTTAACGACTCTAGAGTAGGGAGAGTTGGGTAGTATAAATACCAATGGTACGCCCACTAGGGGGGACATTAACAATAATATCGTAAACAGCAAACATACTCATGACATACGCCTAGGGTGGAAGCACCCTATCGCATTGTACATGAGCCTGTATTTTGCTGTTAACCGCAACCAACATGTCGATGATAGGCATCAGCACGTTTTATTTGTGTTGCGGCTCCGACCCACCAAAAGGCATACGGACTTCTTCAAACTCACTATGCTAGCACTGTGAACCACTACCAAGTTCACACCCTAACCATCACCGCACTCCATTAGCAGAGAACGATGTTAGGTTCTATCAAATTCGCAAGTGATCCTTTAGTTTATACAGGTGTTCAACCCCTGATTACCACTTAACTAGCTTGTTGCCACTAAGCTGCCATTATATGCATCACTAATATCTCAATGTCCCAATGTCTCCCTTATTACTGCACGCCCTGCTGCAAGTAAACCCACTATCGTCCCTCTATCAACTACGAGCAGAATCGGCCTCTGCCCGTCGATGATTAACTCTAAAACGCCAATCCACTCAGATAGGATTTTCAATACCCACTCTCAGCCGGTTCAGGGGAACCGTTGACGAGCCACGCCACTGGGAGGCAGTGGGAGGAAAATCTGTGTTTCCCCGCGACTCACCACTAGGGGGGACAGAAAGAACAACGATACCAGAACGTACTCGAGAAGTCCTGGCCGTTACACAACCCTCTTTACGTCGCGGAGGGCCCGCCGTCCCTCCGTGGTATTTAGAATGTAAGATGTTTAGTGTAAATAGTGTAGCGTTAAATATGTAACATAAATCTTTGCTAAACCTACTCTTCTGCGTTGATAATTTCAAACTTGGAATCATCCCCCGTAATAGTGTTACGTGGTGATTACTACGGGTATTGTTGTGATAACGTAGAGCCGACTTTACGGGTGACAATTATGGCGATTTTGGTGTAACATTACATCTATTAGTGCTGAAATGAAAATAAAAAAGGAATTAGCGGAACATGGCGTCAACAGATTTAAAAGAAGATCCACTGTTGTGGTGGAAGCATAATACAAATATTGTATTTGTTTCGTGCCTTAAGGCTGTGTGCAAAACAGTTTCTTGCTGTCCCAGCCACAAGTGTTGCATCCGAAAGGGTTTTCTCTAAATGAGGAAATATAGTTACTAATTTAAGTTAATTTATGTTCTCTAACCGGTGATCACATAGAACAGCTGGTTTGTCTATCGATCCACAAAAAATATTGTAACGCTGTTTACTTACGAAAATAATAACCACCACTAGTACACCCTGGAATAATCTCAATAACATGTAGTTTTAAGTACATGTTATATAATAAGTCAAATTGTCTAGAACTGTTTTGACGAACATAGATAACTCAAATCGGTAGGCCATAGATTAATCAGAATTATTGAGGATCCGTATTCTAAGATGTACCTTTTATATAAAAACGCCTCAATTTTCGCTTTGGGGGTCAGTTTATCTATTGCTTAGTTACGCGTCGTATAAATAAGTATTTGTATAAGAATCCGCTCGCTAAATTTGTATATAAATAGTCTTTGTTATATTATTCAAATAGTGTTCCTGAATTGTGTTTTATAATTGTGTTTATTGTTTTATGTTTCTTTTAAATAAATAAATAACATTTTTTTAAATTCAAAGTGCAATTATTATTTTTACACCCATTCGAACTCACAAGACTAGCACGTTACAATTGGTGTCAGGTTTGGGTTGTAAATTTTAAAAAAATGGTTTTGAAAATGAACATTAGCGATTTAAAAGTGGCGGATTTAAGAAGCGAGCTAGAGGAAAGAGATTTGGATACCAGCAAAAGAAAATGTGTGTTTTAAATTTATGGAAAGAAATCGCCGTCATAGAAAATAAATTATTAGAAAATTCTATTGGCTTAATGAATGAAATGGAAAATATATTTATGAACGTTTCTAGAATTTTCTAAGCAAAATTTGAGGCAGATGTGGATGAAGTAAGTAATCGGGTTGAAATAATAGAAATAAAAATGCAAGAAATGAAAACTATGGTTCATCAATCTACAATTATTGAATAAATATGTGGAAGTAGAGCTTCAGCTGAAGAATTTACTTCTGCAAAGAACTGTAAAATTCAATCACGGAAATTTGATGGAAAACGTCATTTGTCAGCTACTTGTTACAATTCGGGGCAGCTGCTCGTGCTAATGCATGGTCTACATCACAAAAGGACACTTTAACGTTAACTTAGTGCGGTGATGCAACCAATATTTTGCAAATTGTTCCTCTAGTTAAACAAGGCGATTATGAGCAATTACTAAAATATTGGGAAATGTGATATGGCCAGTCATATTTGGAGCATGTTTATCATTGTCAGTTAAAAAATCGTCAACAGAAATTTAATAAATCGCTGCAAGAATTCGAAGCCGACATATATTGGTTAGATTAGCTTATCCTGGTACACCAGAAAATGTTGTGGAGCGGCTGGCGATCCAAGCTTTTATAGATGGCATTCAAGATGCAAAAACTCGACAAGCACTGATTCTGGAAAAATCTAGCTGTTTAGTAGATGCTTAAGCTCGTGCGCTGGAGTTCAAAACGGCTAAAGTAAGTGGTCGAAATGTGCCCAGAATTCGGATTGTGGAAAATGAAAACGACACCGAACAGTCACGGAAGATCCAGTGCTGGAGATGTAGCAACTAAGGGCACATTCGAAGTCGATGCACTGAGAAATATGCAACGCCTAAAGAACTACCTGAAAAACTAAATAGGGTTGATGCCTTGAGGCGATCGTGGGCCAGTGTCCAACAAGCCCCCAAGAATATTGCAGATGTTTCCTCCGTATGTCGCCATTTCAGTAGCATTTATGTAGATGGTTTTGTTAATGATAAACCACGAGCATTGCTGTTGGATACAGGAGAGACAAGAACATTAATTCGATCCGATATTTATACAAGTAAAATATTACCATAGAACTGGCAACTGTACTGCCAGTAACTGTAACTGTACAGTAACTTTACAGCTACTGGTCAAGCAGCTTCTGTACTAGGCGAAACAGATGTTTTCCTAACTATCGGGAATTCTTCTTTTAAACATCGAATTTTGGTGGCCGATATAAAAGTCGAGTTAATTGTTGGAATGAACATAAACAGCGAAAATTTTGGATTGCATTTTTAGCAAGGTATTTTAGAATTGGATAAAAAAGAGGTAGCATTACATTATCCAAATGAAGCAAGATTGTGTGTAATATTAGCTGACAATTTTGCACTGTGCGAATAGAGTGAACAGATTTTGATGGCTAACCTAAACAGTTGTTTTAGGTTTAAGTAGAAAGTAGAACCTTTCGAACCGAAGGTTGATGATGTTGAAATTGGTAAAGGCATTTTATCTGCAAAGGCTTCAGTACACGCTATTAAGGAAATTCCAGTAAAAGTAATGAATACCAATTGCTGTCCAGTATTGTTGAGGAAAGGAACAATATTAGGCTACTGTTCGCTAGTGTCGTCTGTTATTAGATAGATTGAAAGGGAAGTAAATCCAAAATCAAAGAATCCAAAAGAAGCTGGTTGAATTAACTACTAGCGAGATCTTCGCAGCACATGCAAACCTGATCGGAAAAGTAAATTACGGGAACTTCTTTTAAAATTACAAGATGTTTTTCAGCAACACATCAAACTCACCAACTGACAGAACTAACATTGTCCGCCATAAAATAAACACTGAAAGTTCTCATCCAATTCGACAACCTGCTAGAAGATTGCCACTTGCGAAATGAAAAGCAGCAGAGAACATCAGCACAGAAATGGAAAGAGACGGAGTAATAGAACAATCGAATAGTCCATCGGCATCACCTGTCGTATTGGTTAATAAGAAGGATGGTTACACCCGATTTTGTGTAGACTATCGGCAATTAAACAACGTAACCAAAAAGAACAGTTATCATTGAACAGTTATTATTAAAAGTATTAATTTATTTTGGAGTGAACAAGTTTTTTCTATACTATATCACTTGATTCCCGCAGAAAACATATATGTAGAACATACCTATTCGGTAGGCGGATCACATTCATGACAGCCACAACTCATAATATCGGTTGTAATAGCTTTCTTATGCGCACCAGGATATGCACGCTTGATGTCGCCCCGAAATTTCACAAATATTTGCTGTTTGGTGCGCAGTGAAGAAAGCCGATTTTGCCTATACATTGATTCACCCAGATAATGATCAGCATGTACCATTGTACTACTTGAAGATAAAGTAGATTTTAAAGATTTCCACGACTTTTCAATATTCTGGGTGTGGAACCTAAAAGTATCGCTAATATCATACATTTATAGAAAATTATATAAAGTAATGTTCCGAACCGGGGCATTTAATTCTAGATTGATTGGGGCGAAGATGTTTGTCGAGTCCAAATACTCATCGGAAAATCTTCTCGATAACTACCACATTGGTGGCCATCAGGACTAATTGCACTGATGACTGGGACGCCTATAGGTTGAACCAAAAATCGTACGAAAAGTTCGTGCGTCAGGACCAAAGGCGCTCCTGGAAGCTATACTGTGCGAGTGTGGAGACCGCAGCCGCTGTGTCCCGCATGCATAGGGTGCTACCGGAGGCGAAAACAATCAAGTGACTTCCGAAGAGAGGACGGGAGCTACACGCTTTGCACTTCTGAGACGGACGAGTTTACTACGAGGAAGTCATATATATCTCGTACAGCCACCACCGAAGAGGTTTACCATCCGGTAATCTCAATTGTTGAGGTCTGGGCAGTCGCCTCGGAGGTAGTACAAAAAGATAAATTGCGTGTGTAATAAAAATTTTTCATCCCTTCAAGCCCCCTGGGTTAGATGGAGTTTACCCTGCCATGCTACAGTGGGGTATTGGCAAACTGCTCCCTCATTTACAACAGCTATTCAGGGCAAGTATCGCTCTTAGATACATCCCTGGCAGCTAGAGATTAGTAAGGGTCATTTATATACCAAAACTTGGAAAGCGCTACTACTCGCTTCCAAAATCCTACCGACCAATTAGCCCCACATCTTTAATTCTGAAAACGCTGTAAATGCTCATTGACAGGTTCTTAAGGGAAGAACTTCTATTAAAACTCCACCCAAGTCAACATGCTTTAATTTCCAGCAAGTCAACAGAAGCGGCCCTACATGAAGTAGTGAGCCGGGTCAAACAATCACTCGAATGGAAGCAGTCGACCCTAGCGGTGTTCCTAGATATTGTAGGTGCGTTCGATAAAACGACATCAATATCAATTGAAGGCGCATTATCGAGGCTGGGTGTCGGCCAAACACTGCGCGAGTGGATCAGTCACCTCCTGAAACAGGCGCATCAGAGACGATAGTGATGCCGGCTGTTGGGCAGAGGCTACCCGAGGATGCCCCCAAGGTATACCATATACCATCGGTTAGCCTGATGATATCGCCGTCCTCATATCCGGTTGTTCGGAGAGCACTCTACGCGGTTTAATGCAGAGGGCTCTCGGCAAGGTGAAAAATTGATGTAAAGATGGTGCCCTGGCTGTGAATCTCCACAATACAGAACCGATTTTTTGGTGAAATACCTTGGTGTTTCTTCACAGCAAGCTAAGCTGGGCTCGACACATCAAAGAAAATACAGAAAAGGCATATAGGGCTTTCTGGCAGGGTCGTGCGGCTATTGGAGCGTCCGGGGGCTTCGTCTCCAGGATGGTCATGTGGTTATACACTGCCGTAATAAGACCTACGCCGACATACGATGCAGTGGTCTGATGGCCACGGCTGTGGTCACACACCCGTGTAGTGTAAAGTAGCGCAACATGCTTTGGGTCATGTGCAGAGGGTAGCCTGCCTCGCCGTGATCGGGGCAATGAGCACGCCATGGGTGGGTGTTGCAGAAAGCTGTAAAAGTGCAGCCGCTTTGGCGGCTCCCTGTGATTAATGCTCCCTACGGCTCGTCCTCCACAGACAATACAGAATCCTTGAAGGCGACATCAAGTGTGCAGCTCTTACTAATATTGGTTTAATATTATCCTCAAAACAAATAAAGTTCCTTTACTTTAGACGAATAAGTTATAAATCTTTTCCCTCGTGGGATGAAAGAGAATAATACCTATTACACCGATTCTAGATTTCAAATTTTATATGAAAATAAAAAAAAATCTTGATTACAAAAGAATTGTTGATCTTTATCCATTCATGAAAATAACTATTTATTATTCCAAGACGAGCTTAATTAAATACAAAAATCTTAACTTAATCTCTTATTGTTATTATGTTTCTTTTTGGCATTGATAATTGTCAATTATTAAGGTAGATGAAACATAGCAATACTTTGTTAATAAATATGTTTATTGTTACTGGACCCTCAATTGTTTAATGCTCTAATTTCTGTATCGTATTGCGATTAGTTAGTTTTACTAGAAAAAGTGATTGTTGAAACAATACATATTCAGAAAATGGATGAACACTAAATAAACAACGATTAATAAATAATACATACTTTTATTATGCATTTATAGTTCATGCATTCATAACCATCAGCGGAATTGAACACACTTATTTGCATTAGAATAATTTTTGATTAATTATGAAAATTGATTTGTCAAAAATAACTCACGTAAATTCATAAATGATTTGTCAATATACATCTACTTTTTGAATCGCCAGGTTGTTACTGCTGTCAAAATAGCCTGTTGTCACCGATTGAAGTGAAACTCAGCAAGTATGTATAATTTGACACTATTTATAAAAGCGTCATAGTAGTTTTTAAGGAAGCCCCAATTTTGACATGTCGCCGCTGTTGACAGAGAATCAGAATTCTTTATAAGGCAATTGTAAATTTGGTTTGGTTATGAATTTTACTTTATAGAAAATTGTAATTTATAACGGGCGGCGTGATTTGGTCGTAAACTTGGCCTTAGGAAAAATTGTGATTTATAACATGTTGGTTGACTTAGTAATGAGTTCTGCCTTAAAAAGCATTTCGATTTATGACGGGCCGCCTAGTTCGGTCGTAATTAAATTTATTATTACACATAATTCTAATTTATAACGGGCGGCGTGGTGTGGTAGTAAACTTGACCTTAGAGAAAATTCTCATCCACAAATCATGTGGATGAGACAATAGCAACGCCGAGACCTTCAAAACGTCACAAGAGTCTTAAAAGTAATAATCCTGAAAAATTAACTACACATTCAAACCAACCCATCCTATAACATATAACATTTGATACCACCTGCTACCTTCCTAAAATTCAAATTAACGGCTCATTTTGATAATCTATTTGAAAATTATTAGAAAATATTTCAAAATTTCAGTTATGCCAATACGTCTAAAACAAATTATTCAGAAAATGCGCACTTTGATTACCCTCATATAAGTATCACTCAACTATTGACTGTACAAGTGAAATTAATATATGAGAGAAGTGATACTTAAGAATTACTTGAGTTAGTTTTCTTAAGGTATACTTATCCAAACGACTATAAATACGGCCCAATTTAGAGCATTTTTCTTACCTTTTTTTGTCTTTGGAAAATATCCGAAAGAAATTTAATTTTTATTTCGGTCTAAATTCATTTTAACTTGACAAAATGATCTTATGTTGATAATAAAATATTATCAAAATTTATCTAAAATAAATAACGTATGGAAAGAAAGAAGCCGATACATGCTACTACACAGACAACTCGACTTTTTTTCTTGTCGAAACTGATTATGACGTCATCACATCAAAAAGTGTCACATTTAATCTTCTAACGAGTTTACTAAATTTAATGATTTCGCTAGGAAGGGAAGTAGGGCCCTCTATGGGCACCTTTGTAAAATTGAATTTGTTTATTTAGTTATTAAATTTGTTATTTAAAATTCCGAATAGAATTAACCGGTTTAGAAAGTTTGAAACCATGTAATCTACTGTATTTTTTCGAGATCTTTCCAAAAATACCGATTTCTCCGTTCTACGACACATAGTTTCGGAGACATGGGCAGATTTGTCCGAATATAGCTCGAAAACTACTCGAAAATCCGCTATATCTGTCAATTCCGATTAGAATTAACCGGTTTAGACAGTTTTAAACCATGTCATCTACTGTATTTTTTCGAGATCTTTCCAAAAATACCGATTTCTCCGTTCTACGACATATAGTTTCGGAGATATGGGCAGATTTGTCCGAATAATGCACGAAAACTACTCGAAAATCCGTTATATCTGTCAATTCCGATTAGAATTAACTGGTTTAGAAAGCTTTAAACCATGTCATCTACTGTATTTTTTCGAGATATATATTATACATGTTGTTAAATATATATCTATAAAATATATCTATATATATTTAACAACAATGGCATTATATTCTTTATTTTGTTAATATTAAGTTAATTTATAGTAGAGGTAGTAAATATCAAATTCATATTTTTTAATGTAATTTTGGCCCAAAGTAAGCCCCAAAAATTAAATAGGCCATAGGTGCGAGAAAAACCATGTATTTTTATATTATTTTTCGTTGTTGATTTCTGTATTGAAAAAGCTGCTTTCTATTCTAGTTGAGCTTAATTCGTATCACATAAAAAATTTTGCAACAAAAGTAATTTTTTAAAAATGTATAGGGTAGACTAGTGCGAAGATTTGATTAATAAATTTATAAAATTTTGTAAAAAATATGTCTAGGAACCGTTTGAGATTTAATGAAACGATATATCGAAAATTACTATTGACATCAAACGATATTATCGAGAAAAAATCATAGACTATTAAACGAAATTGATATATCGTGCGCATTTCTATGTTCTGCTGGTCGCAGTCCTGGTCTTTGGGAGTACTACTCCTCCACAGACAAATACAGACCGGGCGGTTTTATGGGAAAAAGTGAACAAATTGCCCTTTAGGCTCTCCTATTCTCGTCATGTAAGAAAATCTAGTCGTCGGATTTGGCAGATGTGGTACATTTATACTTTGTTGGTACATTTTTGTCTTCTTGATATAAAAATACAACAAAGATTGTTTTGATTTAATATGAATCTCTAGAAATTTGGTACATTTTCAACATTTTTGTCTACTTTCGAAAAATTTGTTTTTTAAGATTTAACATGTAGTTCTGAGTTCACTGTTTTTTTTAATACGTGGCAACAGTATTTTTTAATGATGGCAAATTGCATCGAATTATTCAAATATATATTCCTTACTGATAATATTCATATTATCGGCCATGAAATACTTATAACTTATAATGAAAAAAAATATAATTTTATATGACCAAATTTTTTGACAAATTGGTCATTCCATCTTCCACATTTTAATAGTAATGTAAACACGAACGTGGGAGTCAGGTAGAGGTTCAAAACAATTGATAGTTCAAATTATCGAAGCACCATCGATAGAATTTTGTAACTATCGATAGTTTACGATAGTCATTATTCTCGCAATGTAATTAAAATTTTGCAATAAAATTAACTAACAATTAATTTCTTAGCTTTCGAGATATTTTCAAAAATTCCGTTTTTCATAATGTGAATTTTGCGGGCGACGGGCATTTGGTTTCATGTGTTTTGATACATACATATTATGCATAAACAAAGACAAAAAAGCTGTGTGACACAGCTTTTTGGCCAAAACAGAAACAGCCATAGCCCATACTATTTATGGAAACCATAGATAATCCTGATTTGTCTATGAGGTATACCTTGTGTATGGTTTATCGTATTATGTGTGAAGTTTGACTTTTGGGTAATCTCGGCCATTTTGTATGATAGTACCGGGAATTGCAATCTTCCCCATTAGCTAATTAATTAATATATATATTGTAACGCCCATATGTCGGTTACGCCGCTTCTTCGAATAATTCGGCTTCTTGGTCGGGTGCCACCCTTTGATTTCGGATGCTTTACGGCTGCCTCACAACTCCAAAGGGAAAGTTGGGGGAAAAGCCTGTACGAGCAGCTTTTAGACAGTGGAGAAAATAGTCTAGGGTTCAGGAAAGAGTGAAAGAAAAGCCAGAAGAAATACTAAAAACATCATGTTATAAAATTTAAATAAAATAAAATATAACTCTGATTAATAATAAACTAACCATAAACATACCTGGTAGCTGGGTCCAGTAAAAAAAGCGAAAAACAAACAAGGCGAAATAAATAGAAAAACATAAACTTAAAAACTTACTCTCTACCACCGGACTTCAGCATAATTACCCAATACTAACGGCAGCAGGCACCACAACATAAACACAGAAACAGAATATTTCGCGGCTACTGGTGTTGGCGTGGCATACGCCCCCCCCGACCTACAAAATCCAACCAAACATGATACTCTGTCTGCCGGAAAACTCTCTTGCTAACAAGAGGGGAGGAAAGGTTAAAATCGGACTGCCGCAGAACTCACTTGCTAGTCCGAAGCTGGTAAGGATAGAATCTGCCTGCCGGAGAACTCGCTTGCTAGCCAGAAGAGGGAAAAGAAAGGGTTTTGTTTGGATTGGGTAGACAGGGCGGCCCAGGCCCCGCCTCCATCCCGGTTCCGATCTCCTTACCTTTTTGAGGTGTTGAAGGAGTAGTCCCGATGGGGACTGTTTGCTTTCTACAGAAACAGCCCTTTATATACCCTTTTGGGTCGCGTAATTCGGAAGGCGCATTATCAATTTTTATAGTTGATAATGCCTTGTCTAAGTGATGCAGTTAAATGACTTTCGGTAAAGACCGCATGCCTGATTACAATGGCATTATATTCGGAGATTATCCTAGATAATATTGTGTTTTTATTTCATGAAAATCGGTTGATGCAACACTTAGAAAATGGCATTTTACAGTAAGACCAAGATAAAGAATAAATCCATTTTATTATAATCTAAACATTAATTTCGGAGCCTATTCTAGGCCAAAAATATATCACAGAACATAAACTAAATATTTGATACTACGATCATTCATTGGCTTAATTAATATTAATAAAATAATCAATACAATATGATTGCTATTGAATATCGGTCTTATACGTAAAGTGTCCGAAAAGTGAACGTTGGGGTAGTTTTCTTAAATAAACAAATTCTTTCTTGTAAACAGTGACCATAGATGGCTCTACTTCTCTTCCCAGCGAAATTAAATTATTAAAACATTCTTAAATTTAGTAACTTCATTACAATATATATTGATAACTACACCAAACGACTTCCGAAATGTGCACATTTCTAACGTTATGACCTCATATATAACGTTGTGACTTCCGGAGGTCACAGCGCTAAACCATGTAGTTCATGTGCATGTGATGATACTACTCCTTCACCAAAATATTGAATGGAGGTCACTTCCTATACTTTATATGATTTAGTTCAGCGGTTAACCGCTGGCCCTGATTAGACTTTTTCAAATTGTACGTACTGCACGCTGAAGCATCCTCATCCTTTACATATAAATGTAAAAATTTGTTATGTTGGGTCGACTTTGTGACTTCATATTATTGGCAACATTGATTATCCGTTTATAAATAGATTTTATTGGTTTTTATATTATTTCAGAACAGTATTTTGAACTTATTTGAATTGCAAGCGTTAGCGGTAGCAGTTATTTAATTATTAAGTCAGAGAGGGGCGTTTTTTTATATTGTGTTTGTTTTGTTTAGTAGTTTATGTAAAAGCAAAGCATATATTTCATAATATGGATAATTCTGATCGAATTTTTCCCGAAGAATATGAAAGTACAAAATTGTTTTTCTTGTTTATTTTGTTTGTTAATAACTTATTTATTAATTATTATAAGGATTTTTTAATTAAATTATGGAATATTTTATTATTAGTACAAAAACAGGAGACGTTACATAATAACGTTACAGAAAAAAAAATTATTCTTTTAATTCAATATACAGGGTGGAAAGATAATACTGTCGATTCCATTTCTGGACTCGGCAATTTAACGGAGTGACATGGTATCGGCTTTGTTTTTATGGCTGCTCCACGGCCTAATTTTGACCATCAGGGACTCTGATCGGAGATTTTCAAAATAGAGTTTCGCTATCCAGTTGAATTTTTTGTAAATTAAGCCGTAAAGCCGTAGAATAACATGTTACTCCGATAAATTGCCAAATCCAGAAATGACTTCGACACTATTATCTTTTCACCGTGTATTAAGACAAACTGATAGCAAATTAGAAAAAGTAAAAATAATAATAAAAGTAAATATAATATAATTCATATATGAAACATATGTTGAAGAATTGTATAATACTTAATTTTACATTTGGTTAACAAAAAATTAAACCTATTTATTGGAAATATTACAAATTTTAAAGAATAATAATAAAACAGGTAGCGTGAATCTGATTTTGTGTATATCGATTTGTTCTCAGTATAAAGTTTGTGCTGCAGATAGAAGCAGAAAAAAGGGGAAGGTGGTTTTGTAATCGGGCTTTAGAATTAATATTCCATAGCTCAAAAGTTGGAGGAAGAAGTTGATGATGACAAAGATGAGGACTTTGATATTAATAATTATCTTATTGATGGCGAAGCGCTTTCGGGTATCTCAGGAGAAAATATTTCTTTAAACGATGACGAAAATTATATCACTAATACACCAAATTTAATATCTGAAACATTGAAGGTAAAATGAAGAAATACTATTAATTACTTAATTTCACATTGTGGTTGCCTAATGCAAATGTCAGGGCATTGAAAAGAAAATAAACTTGTCCCACGACAAACCTAATGAAAACATCAAAATACATTTTTGTTTTCAGAATATTTTGTATATATTTAAAAACTTATATATTCAAGAAGATATTGAATACTTTCTATCCGAAAATATGTTCATAAAATGTTTGTAAAATGGATTGCTTTACCTACGAAACCTCATTAATTAATTATTATAAAATATTTTCAAAACTACGTCTCAAAACGTTATAAAATATGTTTATATCAATATACATAGATTTGAAAACATTTTATAGTAATAATTATGAAAATCGTCTCTTTGAGAAAAATAGAATTTGAAATTAAACTCATTAATTTTTTCAATACGTTATCTACGAATATTGTTTTTGATCTATTGCTGCGTCTGTTCCAGCTATTTTTAAGAGGAAAAAAAGCAACAAAATTAAAAAAGTTCTATGCCGATTCTGCGGTAGTAACGTTATCTCGAAAAATTTTATGAGGCACATTCGAAGATGGTATTCAAACGAAAAAATTGTTCACGACATATTGTCTCTGCCCAAGAATAGCAAGGAAAGGAAAGTTGCGAGTGCTTTCCTCCGAAAGGATACAAATTTTAATTTCTATTTAACTGGGGAACTAATTCCTACTCGCTTAATTCCCAAAAAACCCCATAATGACGTTTCTAAAGCTGAATACTACCCTTGTTTTCATTGTAAAGGTCTTTACAAGAAAAGTTATTTAACCAGGCATATTAGCAATACAAAGGCATTGGAAAAAAAAGTATCTAAAATGTCTGAGCACTATATTGCTAAATCTCAAACTTTTATTGCATGTGAGCAAGACCCAACGCGAGTAATTTCCCAATTAGAAATCAAGGACAAGGTAAACATAAATCTCTATTTTCATGCGTTTCATTTGTGATTCATCCGATTAAGCTAAATCTATATCTATATTTTTAGGTTTTCAATATAATAAGGGGATGAAATTGCATTTACTGCCAAAAAAAACTTATTAATAATACATTTTGGTAATTGATAGTTAAAAAAACATCGAAAAGAAAGAAGTGCCTACACTTGTAGTAACCGGATTAGGGAATTGGTGAGACTTTTAATTGCTTATAGAAATTTTACCAATAATAATAATATAATTTTAAAAAAATTATCGATCCAAAAAATTTTGATAATGTTGTAAGTGTAGTGAAAATTATATCGGGATATGACCACTCAACAAAGATATTTTCTGCAGCAAGCCTTGCTATGCACGTTGGTACAAGTTTAAAATTAGTCTGCAATGAATTTATACACCTTGTATTGAAAGAAGCGACAGGATTTAAAGCCAAAAATAAAACTGAGGCAAAAATTTTATTAGAAACAATTAAGAATTTCAAAAAACTTGTGGAGTATCAATGAAACATTGAAATGGCGTCATTAGCAAATAAAGATATTCAGGAAAATAGGTGGAACAAACCTTTATTGTTACCTTTAGTATCCGATATTAAAATTTTTAAAGAGGAAACTTCAAATATTATGGAACATTGTACTACAAATTTAAGAAATAATACTGGAACAGCAAGACTATAAATTATTAGTAGAATGCATATTAGCTTTATTAATAATTTTTAATCGAAGAAGAATCGGTAACGTTCAATACATGAAAATTTCAAATTATTTAACTAATCACAAGAGTAATTTCACAGATTTCGAAAATGTCCTCTCAAAAACCGACATATTTTTGGCTACCACATATAAGCTGGTATTAAACAGCGGCAAAGAATCCCGTGCAGTTGTTATTCTCATTCCTGGACTGATTGAAAGAAACCAGGTTGTTTGCTCAACCTGGAAGTAAAATACAATGGGGAAGAAGAAATATTGCAATTACAAATTTAATTAAAAAAATGACACTGGAAAACGCGGCTGCAATAACGAGTAACAAGTTAAGAAAGCATATTGCAACTATAATACAAACCATTGACATACTCAAAAGACACACGAAGAATTTTATGAGTAAGTAAATCACATATTTCAATTATTCGATAATGTGACCAATTAAAAACAAACATGATATTGGTCATCTCGATTTCATTATTTGCAATAACTGATCTGTATTTTATCAGATTACCTGTAGATATTTATCAGACCGCCAGAGTATCTAAAATTATACTAATGATGGAGAAGGGCTTACCAATAGAGCACCAAGGGAAAAGCTTATCACAAATAGAATTAGATTTACAATATCCAGAGGAAAACGCAGAGTAGAAGTAGGTGATATAGAAGAAAATGAATCCGAAATGACGGAAAATGAAGAAGAGATGATGGCTAATGGTGCAGCTAAGGACAATGAAGTTACTGATGACGAGGACGATTTGGTTAATGATAAGGACGATTCGATGGATCAAGATGACAATGTAGACAACAGTTCACTACAAAAAAAAGTATTTCTATTGTGCTTTGTTAGTAATTTGATACAAAAATATTATTTGTTTTAGAATCAACCAAGAAACAAACATCCAAAACATCTAGGGCGAGTAGTATCAAATTTATTAATTTAAATTTTTGCTCAATATTGTATAATAGACCTACATGTTTCAATCGAATATGTTTAGGATGGACAAAAACAGAAATTCGACTATTGGAATTAGAATTTAAAACTTATTTAACTAGAAAAGTATATCCTCCAACTAAACAGCTAGAGACATTCGCAATTAAAACCAAAATGAACAGAACCCCTATAGTAATAAATTCAAAATTGCAACAGTTAATGCGAAAGGTATAAATATTCTATTAAAAATATGATATTTACAAAATTTCTAAATATAATTTTAGAAGTAAATTCAAAGACAAATAAAGGGACACATTTGAGCGAGAAAATTGGACTTCTTGTACATATTTTCTTCTATAGTTCGTTGTAAGACAAGATGCAATTTATATGCCCGTTTATAATTTTTTTTGTTAAAATGCTTTTTATTTGTTCTTTTATAATTTTGTTCATTAATATGCCTTTTATATGAACTTTTATAATTTTTTAATAAATATGTGCATTGATTTTTATTGTCCGAATTTTTTATTCTCTATTCCTTATTTTTATAACTTAACTAGGCTAATCCAGGAATCGGTAAATGTGTCATTTAAGCACAAGCAAATTGTAATATTATGACTTCTTTAAGACTCACTTTATAACAGCGCATATACAGCTGAGCATAGTTTTTTCTTACATTATATTTCTTTGAAATATAAACTGTAACTATCAAAATAAAGTTTAAATTGGACAGTACCGAAGATTGCTATTAAATATAATTATATCTTTAGATAGCAAATAGTTAAGAAAATAACAGGATAGTACTATAAAACTCTATACGCATAGAGTATTACATAGGGAAATTTAAATAAACCGCACTAAATAATAACTACTTTGTAACTTTGGCATCGTTGCATGAGGTGATAGCGTTTGATTTGTAAATATATATATATTATATTATATATTATAATATATATTTATATATATAATATATATTTATTTATATAATATATATTTATTTATATGGCATAAATTGGAAATTACTCTATCTGTTAGATAGAGTGTAAATTTTATTGGCCGATTTAGGTAACTTATCGCTGGTACAAATTAAGACACTACCAACTTTCTTAATATATTTAGAGCAACTTTAAAAAAAGGACGTTAATCTAATTAGAAGTAAATGATAAATAAAAGCAAATAATTGATATTTTACAGAATAAAATCAAGCCCAAGTACCTTAACGTAATCGTCTAAGACTTTATCAAAAAAGTACTAACACTTAAACCAAATTGTTGTTTATAAATTAAACTTTTGTCATTTTACTGATTGATGAAAGTTCAAACACTAGATAAATCCAGCGAAATATCCACCGGTATAACTACCGGTGTTCAATGTGTTCCAAGAAATGGGCCCGGACATCATACCACAAACAAATGGGAAAAAAATATTTTGCCGACTCTTCGTGAAAGCATACAATTTTTTTATATTAATCAGAACGACAAATTTTAACGTCGGCTTCAATTCCATTGTTTACGTGAATAACAGGATCCGGGAACCTATTTCTAACATATTGACACACTCCCCGTTGTTTTTATTAGTTGCTCGGACCAACACTAGGTATACGCATTATATATCGCTGTACAACAAATATCGATACTTTGCTTTTGATGATCGATATAAAAATTGATGTTTTTTTTTCAATAATATCGTTTCATATCGATCATTAGTTCTGATATATCGTTTCATTAAATCTCAACTGATCCTTAGACATGTTTTTTTTTTAATTTTTATGAACTTACTAATTAAAACTTTACACCAGTCTACATTATACAGTTTTAAAAGATTACTTTTGTTTAAAAATTTTTTATGTGATATGAATTAGGCTGAACTATAATAGATGATAGCTTTCTCAATACAGAAAACAACAAAGAAAAATGATATCATAAAAATACAGGGTTTTTCTCGTATCTGTGGCAAATATTTAAATGTTTATTAATTTTAAAAAATCTTAATTAATCTCTAAATCTTTAAAAAATGATTTTTAAATGTTTAATGGCCGCACAAGAATTGACTTGAGACATACAAGTACACTGATTGTCACAACTGTTTTTCGTTCAGAATTGATAACGATATTGTTTGAAATTTCAGATGGAAAATTGTATTAATTATTAAACATACATATAGTTAATGAAACAAAATTAACATAATGAATTTCCATAATTTTTCGATATTTTTATTCCGATGTTTTTCCTATATCGATAATGTTCTTTCGATATATCATTAGATAACAATATGGATATTTTGCAAATTATGCGCATCCAATTGCACAATATCCATTGCTCATTTATCACAATCCAAATGGCAAATGGTGTTAAAGGATACGCTACTGATGTTGGAGCATCAGTAGCAAAGGCCATTTTCGTGGGTTCCTTTATACATGGTGTTCGCGAAAGGTTGTCAGAAAATTAAAATCAACTTTAATTATTGCACAATATTGCGCATTTAAAAACGGCTAGAAAACGTTTGATATCCGCTGTACTTTGCGGCGGTTCGCGCCAGGCAACGGTAGACAACCGTTATCGGAACAACTTACGTGAGAGACGTAATGGAAGAAACGTTGAATGACTTGTCCACAAAACAAATGATTGAAGGTCAGGCTTGTTTATTTTTATTTTTTCATTTATGTCCTGAAATTAAATTTAAATTTAATAAGAAAAATTGAACATGTTTATTTAGTCATAAGAACACCTTTTAAAACCACTTCAAAATTTTAAAAAAAATTGTAAAAGTTATGTAATGTAAAATAGAAAAATTTTAAATTTTTTGTTTAAAAAAATGCAAAATCTAAAGCATTTGAAGCTATTTCTTTACATTTAATTTTTTAATTCCAATTTCAATTTTCTTCGTCTAATTTCAATCAGCAATCAATCAATATGTAAAATCTTTTATTTCATAGTATTTTCTATCAAATTGTTTTTAAAGCCAACAAAAACTATTTGACTTTAGTCATGTCTAGTTTAAAAAAAATGTATTTTGTGTAATCTCCATGCTATCAAATTAGATAGCAAGTTATCAATTACACAAACCGTAATGTTTGTGCGCAATTAATAATTCATATCATCACATTTAAACAAATGTCCACAACATTAGACGATGAATACTATGTCAGATTGTACAAAATACATTCAATTTTACAATAAAAGTACAATATCCACATTAATGATTCACTAAAACATCACTATCAATTCACTAGAAATTTATTAGTTATTCACAGATTGTGTTCAATATGACCACCATTTGCTTCAACCGCATGCCGAGCCCGATTTATAAAAGATTCGTGCATGAAGTTGATCTTCAGTGTCAAAGGGCTCTTTGTACACTAGATATTTCATGTAGCCCCATAAATAAAAATCTAATGGATTTAAATCAGGAGATATAGCTGGCCACGCAATAGGGCCTCCATGGCTTATCCACCTATTTAGACATTTTTCATTCAAAAAAGATCTAACATTAGAATAAAAATGAGGTGGAGCTCCGTCATACATAGACCACATATAATGACGTAATTGGTATAGGACATCATCCAATAGTTCCCATAAATTGTTCCTCAAAAAATCCAAATACCTTTCTCCAGTTAAACGGGAAGGTAAAACGAAGGGACCGATCAAATAATTTCCTACAATGTCAGCCCATACATTAATTCTTAACTGTCTTTGTAAACTACTAAGACGATAAGCATGCGGGTTTTCTTCGCTCCAGATGTGGCTATTTCTGCTATTAAAAACTCCAAATCGTGGAAAGCATGCTTCGTCGGCAAATAAAACTTGTGACGCAAATCCAGATTGCCTTAAACTCTCACTAATCACCCATTGACAAAATTGTAGTTGATTTAAATAATCTTGCGGTCCCAAAGAATGGACACGTTGTATGTGATACGGATAGTGTCCATTTTCCCGTAATACACGGCACACTGTGGAATTGGAACTTCGACGTGTCGCGCAATTTCACGAGTACTAGCCGACGGCTCATTTTCAATCATGCTTAAAATGTCTTCTTCTGTTTGAACACTTAATTGCCTTCCTGATAAACTGGATTGGGGAATTAATGAACCAGTATCTCTTATCCTTTGCCCTAAATTAACAAATGTCCGTTCACAAGGATTGTGTCTCTCTGGAAATCGTTCTCGATATAATCTTTTTGCAGTAGCTGCATTTCCACGGGTTTCTCCATAAATCATCAGCATATCACACCATTTTGCTTTAGTATAATTTGCCATAATTGTTTAGAAAATGTTTCAAAACACTTTAAACAAAAATTCAAATCTAGTCAATGTTACTCGCTCCAAATTCAACATTAAACTAATCTAATTTTACGTCTCCACTGGAGTGTTTCTTTCTAGGTTGTTGTTCTCTACTTCTTTCTTATTTTCGATACTCACTTTAACATAACAATCCCAAGAAATTTATCAATAACCTACTAGTAGAATTTTTTATTTTTCCTGTTTTTGCTTTTAAATGGCTAAAGGGAAGTTAATGCAATGTTATTAAACAAGTTGACATGTTGGTATACACAGCATAGTAACAAAACCTAGTACCAAGTGTAAAATTGTATAACTGTTTCATGCTACGTGCTTTTTTATTAGCTGACACATAATGTTGTACCTATGATACGATGTACAATTTGATTTCGAAATTAAATTAGTACATTCTATTTGTACGGTCTATTAAAATGTAAAAAATGTTTTTTTTTTCATGGAGATATTTTTTTATGATAATTAAATCTAAATGATCACTAAACTTCACACTCAAAACAAACGCATTATCTCTAAATTATTGCTATAAAAATGAGGTCAACATTTAAAAAGAAAAGCTTTCTGATTTTTTTTATAAGAGTAAACATTAAACGGGTAATTACATTTTGTATTGGAAAATGAATACGCTAGTATTATCGGCGACTCGATTCGACCAAGCTAGTGAGGCAGTGCCGCCGCAATTATGATTTTCTTTTTGCTTCGTTAGAAAAGGAAATTAAATTATGTTATTAGACTGAAATTTTATCTTAGGGAATGTTTCGGATAATTAATTAACACTAATTTTCAATACTTAATATGGCACATTAAATAATGAATTAGTTTAATAACTAAGAAAGCTAATTCCTCAATGACCTCTAAAAGGTTCTAGATCAAATTCCAAATTAATTTTAAACTTCAAAATTGATAAATGACCAAATTTTAATATTAAAAGTTTGAAAATCTGTAAAAATTTCAGCTTTAGAATTAAACAGTGGCGGCGTATTAAAACGCCGCCACTGTCTCTTACAAGCAATAAAGACATTTTCTACTACATGTGACATTGAATTCGTTAATGAGTTTAATGTTTATTCTACTTTTCAGGACCCAGTATCGTGTAGGTCAGTTACACTGCGGTTCACGAACATCTTTGAAGAAATTAGAAAAGGTTGATTTTCTCGGAAACTATTGAAGCTAGACCCCCCCCCTTGTTTAGACATTTTCCGTTCAGTTTTTCATCCCCTTTCCATCATTAAAATGAAAAATACTAGTAGCGACACACCCTGTAGAACAATAATAAAAAATGATGGTAATAGAGCGCCATCCAGCCTTTACAAATATCAAGTCCGGCTGGAGGGACTCTGTAGGGACTCTGTAGGGACTCTACTGTTCTAAGCGTAGAAACTCTGCTACCATTGCAAATGCTGCCATATCAAATGGTTTGAAATTGACGTTTTTGAAAAAAAAAACGTTATATAAAAACAGAAAAAGTTCGCAATACTTGGTTGGCAAATACTTTTTGGCTGTTTGGTGTTGAGACTTGGTGGTGGTGGCTCCAGTTCTCCTCAGGAACTGCGCAGGAATCTCGGAACCAGAATTAGGCACAAAATCCCTAATTTGGGCACCGCCTTTTGAAACAATAGTTGCCAACCGACGACAATATCTGAGAGCGAATTAGCAAATCCCCGTTTGGGTATTGCGAGTCTTCGACGATGTGACCGGACCTTTGTCTGTACCGAAAGTCAAGAAGACTTCCCGACTCTTAGAAAGAAACTACCCGCTCGTCACGTTTAATAATAATAAAAAATCCACCGTTCAAGTTGCTGGTCTTGGCTATTCTGCCAGCATTAAAAAAAAACTCTCATCGATCATCATCGAATCACTCGCGCGCCGTTCCAAAAGGGTTGATAGTGCGCAACGATGCCAGAGGCGTTGTTGTAAAACAACAAGAGAATTTATGGCATTCTTTAAAGATAATAACAATGACGCGACGTCACAACAAAATGCGGGTCGTATTTCACTTAGAAACGATCTGTTTTCGACGTGACGTCATACTACTACTAAGTACTGCTACATTAGCACGATTTTCTTTTTTTTCTTTGGGTTCTTGAAAAAGAACATTTAGTATTTCAGTATGATTTTCTAAATTTGGTTCTTGAAAAAGAACGATTTACTTTCAGTATGATTTTCTACATTTTGTTCTTGAAAATGAACGATTTACTTTCAGTTTGATTTTCTACATTTGGTTCTTGAAAAAAAACGATTTACTTTAGTACGATTTTCCAGAATTTGTTCTTGAAAAAGAACGATGTTAATTTTAGCCCCATTGCTGATTTTGTTTCCGAAACAATGTTCAATTTGTTCTGAAAAGAACAGATTGGTTTGTAACCGTCGTCTAGGTGATGATGTGATGTCGCCAAACGCAGGACCAGCTACTGCGGTCGCTCGCTGGTATTGTCGTCTTTTTATGCTCGTTACCTCTCCTCTGCCGCGCAACCCGTTTCTAATCGTAAGCTCCACCCCGCGTCTGTTATCATGCAGAGTCAACTACATTGATTATTCTAACTCATTTTAAACAATGAATTGTCTGTTAATAATTGAAATAGATATGTAACACACGTAAAATCATGTTGCTGCTCTATCTACGATTTATTGGGCCAATTTTTGACCATTTATCCATATGATAATTCTAGTTTTCAAATGAATAAAATAACATACAACGACTAAATATAACCAATGCTCTTGACCCATATAAATAATACCATTCAATTATGAACTCAAACAAACTGCAAACTATTAACAACAACATAACGGTTCAAGTTTTTTACTTAACGCAGATCTACCATATGAATTACTTTTCATATACACTACGTGAGTAAATCTGCATACATTGGAAATTAGCAAAGAAACAATACATCTGCTTTATAGTACAAGGCACATAAAATAACACATTTTTACCAGCACATAACACTAAGGCATTCGAAAATACGGTTTACTGCTTATTAACGTGACGTCAGAGGAGTAGCCACAGAAATCCGTCTTGACTACATATGGCACTTGTTTTGCCGGCGATTTAAATTTCGCTGCTAAATGTTGTTTTGGTTCTGTAATTACTAATAATTTTTTTTGTTACGTAGATTTAAATATATATTTACTTTTCACACAATTTTTGTTTGTATACAATATTTACGTTAATTACTATGCACTTTTTTATAGTTTCTGAACGATGAACTCTACTAATTTTTTTATGATTTTGATTGTATCTTTTTTATTGATTGATATTTTTGTTCAGTAGTGATATGTATTATAGGTAAGATTTCCACATTCTGTTCTTATCAGACTTGCATCGAAAATTGTTCAAATTTAGTAATTATAAGAATTTTCTAATCGCCACTTCGATTAAATTCACGCTTGAGAGAGGGCCCATCAATATACGTTTAATGGTGGTTCAGTGCTCAGTGCGTCCTATTTATTATGTATATGGGAATGGAACATTCAAGAAGACAGTATACAATTTTACAGTGACTAATTTAAAGTGTTTCTACACAAGGGTATCTCAACAATCATATCTCACAACCAATCACTCACGTGTCTCAAGCATAAGCTCTCTCTCTCTAGCGACAGTAAAGTTACTTACATGTCCTCAAGTGATAAAATAAATCACTAGCTCACTCCATCGCGACAGTAAAAGAAATCTACTGATCGGGAACAAGATTAGCACTGTAAAGTTTATATTCACGGCAAAAGACTTTCTCTCACTACATGAATCTGACGTGGTTGTTTTGTATTTACACCAAAGTTGTATTATTTCAATCATTGTAAATAATCTCAACCAGTGTTGTAAATAAATGTACATAGTTCAAATTTGGTTTTTTTTGTTGGTGAATTCCAAGTGAGTCAGCACCTATCTATTTCTTTTGTTCTGGCAAGAGCCATCACTATTAGCCGAGGCTAGAACAGGTGTATCGAGAGTTGGAGGTAATTATATATATATATATATATATATATATATATATATGTTTATATGCCTTCTACCATAAACTGGTGTCGGCTTGAGCTTTTCTCGTTATCCTCCTATTCCTCACTTCCTATGCATCTCTCCCACTCCTTCCTGTTGCAAGCAATTCTTCTTGCGTCATTCAGCCTCATTCCTCTTTCTCTTATTGCTTTTTCAATTCCCTCATTCCATGTAATTTCAGGTCTTCCCCGTTTCGCTCTTCTTCCCTACCTTGCCTGCCAGACTCTCTTTACTTGCCTCTCTTCACTCATTCTTACCAGATGTCCCCACCATCCCAACTGCCTTCTGTAGTAGATATACAATAGCAGAACTAGACCACGAGTTCAAAATTTCGCCATCAGAGGGCGCCACAATCGCGGGGCCTCATTTTTATGTCATTAAGTTTCATGTGTTGTCCTCTAGGTGGCGCTGTGTGTAATTTTTCATTTTTCAATGTTTATGTTAGATGGCGCTTTATGTGTCAATTGTCACTGTCATATTTTTGAATTTTGTGTGTCAATTATCAGTGTCATATTTATTTTTGAAATGCGGCGCCAAGTTTAAATGTGTTTCCCAATGGCGCTTTATGTGTCAATTGTCACTGTCATATTTTGGAATTTTCTGTGTCAATTATCAGTGTCATATTTATTTTTGAAATGTGGCGCCAAGTTTCAATGTATTTTCCAAGGTATCTTTTGATGTAATGTTTGAAGTTTGATGTTGTGTGGATAGATGTCGGTAGTATCGGATATTGTTAAGAATTTGAAAAAAGGTGAAGGCTTGTGAGGCGTGCTTACCACATGGATAAGTATAAAGATGCCGTCGGGGCGCAGTCATAATAGGCGTCCTTACACCTATCCTTAATGTGGTAAAGCACACCTCGTGATTGCAGCAGTAAAGTAGAGGAGTAAAGGAAAAGGAGAGAGAGAGAGAGAGAGAAAGAGACAGATGATAGAGAAGATCTTTAAAATAAAATTTTTAGATGTGAATAGGAATCGAACCTATAAATTTTTATGGGGGTATAAGGACCTTACCACTAAACCACAAAGCCAACCGAAATCTATCATGTTGGGTTGAGTATATAAATTGAATTTTGGGTTGCGCCGAACAATAATCTGCATTTTTAATATAAAGAAATCTTTAACAGGATATTATTTGAAAAGACTATAAGGGTGAAAAATTTTTCTATAAATGTTATAATCTGTATTAAATCTAAATTAACATATTTAGCCATATGCAAATGGCTATAAAATCAGCTTTTAAAAATTATTATAAAATGTGATAAAGTCAATTAAATTTAGCCTATTAATTAAGGGAACGACATGATATGTATTGATGAATATTATGTTACCCAAATCAGATTCTGTTAAGCATATAGTCTTTTCCTGTCAAGTAATTTGTATCATTTTTAATTCCTCATTATTATTACCTGTTATGATTATATTCTTACAACAAATAAAACGTAAATGGTCTAATTCCATTGTACTAAAATATATATGACGAATCCAATACATATTTAAAATCAGTGTTTGCCATTAAAATTCTTCCAATTCGAGGGTATTATTTAACTTTACAAAAGGCCTAATGTTTAGCCGAACATCAATCATTCTTTATTGTATTTAATAATAATAAAGGTTTTGCTTCATGACAAACCCATGTTTATCAATTTGAACAGCACTTAAAACACATTTCTCTTAAGGAATTTTAGAATGCGTGGAATGATAATCTGTATTTTTAATATAAAGAGATTTTTAACAGGATGTTATTTGAAAAGATTATAAGGATGAAAAATGTTTCTAGAAATATTATAATCTCTATTGTATATTTAGCAAAATATAAAATCAAACCGATTTTCTTATTAAAGGGAGTATGATTTTTGCTGGTGGTGGTTGTGGTGGTGGTGGTACCTGCATCAGGTATTTAAGCCGTATGCTCATAGTAATGTTAAAGTATTCATTTCAACTACATAATTCTGAATTTGTTCTTTAGTGTTTGTTAGAGGCTCAAGAAAAAAAAAATAAAATGTAAGTAACTATATTATTATCAAATTCTTCTTATCTTTTTGCTCATAATTATATATATATATATATATATATATATATATATATAGTATTTAGATGGATTTAGACGCTTTGAATAATTCTGTTAAATACGTTCGAAAAGAGTTAGTAATTTACAAGATTTAGTACCAAACCAAAAATATGCAATTATGAGAATTAAAATTTTAAACAGCCGTTATGGAGAAGCAGTACAAGTGGATCTTCCAGATAATAAGATTCTGTTTCTGCCCCTACGAGTAACGGACATTTTTAAGAAAAATTTGCATCATTTTTTGCCGGGCAAGTTCAGCATTATTTTTAAAGAATTAACTGCAGTTAATAATTTAAATTCGACTCCGGTTTTTAAAGTGGCTCTCAGTTAATTCAGGTAATACAACCCGTTAAAAAATTAAAGTTATCTTCATGATTTTTCTCTCTAAAGTCAATAATTACTTTTCTAGATTTCCCAGTTTTCAACCTGCTAATATATATTTAAAATAGTTAAAAGAAAATAAAACGATTTATATTTTAAAAATGTATATTACAATATGTATATTATTGCTATTATAATAAATTTTCAATTATACAAGTCAATAAATATTTTTTCTTTATTTATTAACATACATTCTTTCAAACAATAACTCCGCTCATCAAATGATAAATTAAAATATTCATCTATTATACTTTCTACACTTACTGGATAAATTAATTCTGATAACAATTCCTTAAAAGCTTTTATAAAATTATTATAAAAAGTGTTAAAGTCAATTAAATTTAGCTTATTAATTAAGGGAACCACATGATATGTATTGATGAATATTATGTTAACCAAATCAGATTCTGTTAAGCATATAGTCTTTTCCTGTCAAGTAATTTGAATAATTTTTAATTCTTCATTATTATTACCTGTTATGATTATATTCTTACAACAAATAAAACGTAAATAGTCTAACTTCATTGTACTAAAATATATATGACGAATCCAATACATATTTAAAATCAGTGTTTGCCATTCAAATTCTTCCAATTCGAGGGTATTATTTAACTTTATAAAAGGCCTAAAGTCCATGATCATATTTAATCCAACATCAATTAATATATTATCACTTATTGTAGAAAATCTTGTATTTAATAATAAAGGTTTTGCTTCATTTTTTTTCACTGATTTCATGTTCAAACTTGTCTAATAGTTCAAACAAATCGTTATTAATTTGATTAGCACTTAAAACGCATTTATTTTCAGAAGGCGTCATGTTTATACAGTTTTTGTACCACAACTAATTCTTTTTCATAGTATATTTGTCTTATGAATCCAGCTATTATGAGAATCATCAAAACCAAGCCATTTTACATATACCATGTTGCCTTTTTTCTTTAACACTTTCTCAACTAAATAGATATCTGGTTGCTTTGTCTTCTGCAATTCATAACTATAGAAAGATCCCTTTATTGACTGTTTATTTAAATCTTCCAACAAATACGTCACAGGATTGGTGTAATTGATTTTGATAATTTTAAATAGTTTGGTGGTCCAGTTAGGTGTGTACCCTTTATCGAAAACATGCTTTTCTTTACTGATGCGTACCATATCGCCAACATTTAATTTCGATCCTGGAAAGATTTTCATATGGTTATAGATTGTATCCAACAACTTTTTCTCAATTGTCACACCAACAACATCACATGGCTTCATTTTAATTGTACTATGTTTTGTTTCTCTACTGTAGCTCTTTGTAGCTCTACTGCTATTAAATAATGCCGATAATTCTATAATTTTTGTCTCAAAAGTATTGATTAAATCATTAATTCTATTAGATATATCTATTAATCGCTGTCTATTATTTTCTTCACTTTTAGCCACATCTTGCTGTAGCATTAAATACAAATTCATTATTGGTCCACATAAACCATCCACATATTTTTTATTAGCAACGTCATCATCTTGAGTGGGTAAATTAACGTTACATATTTTTAAACCTCCAATATCTAAATCACCATTATATGTGAATGAAAATAATGACGAGGAAGTAGGCGAGGAAGAAATCTGATAATGTGAATATTTATCGGACGAACGTCCAAACTTATCTATACTCATCACCGTTGTTTAACTAAATAATAATACTTATGACTGGTAATATATTAATATATAACTTTTGCTTCTTTTAATTCTTCAATAATTGACGCAATCTCATTACTATGAGAAGAATTACCTGCTTGTTGTGATGCGAATAGCAATCGTAATCTATCAACTAGTTCATTAACATCATCCCAATAAACATATTCTATTGGCTTGGAATTATTGACCATATTAAAATTTCCACCTTGCTTTATCAACAATGGACGAATAATACATCGATATTTCTGATTCCTGACTCCAACTATTCTGCCTTGAGAAGAGTAACCCTTTCTGTATAGATTAGTGTCATCTAATATGCGATCAAATTCCTCGAAGTCTTTACTAGTATAATTTTTAGGATCTTTATAAAATAATAAATTATAAAGTCCCTTGCTACATGTATATAGTCCTCTACCTATTATTATATGGCCAGTAGTTTTATCAAATTCAATTTTATTAGGACCCAAGGTCCATGTATTAGTGATAGCGTTATATCTTGGAGAATGAGTCGCATTCATCTACTTCATCATCCTCTTCATCCAGCTCGTCTTCTTTTTCCATTTCTTCCTCCTCCTCCTCCTCCTTCTCCTCGTCCTCCTCCACCTCCTCGTCCTCCTCCACCTCCTCGTCCTCCTCCTCCTCCTCGTTCTCCTCTTCTGCTTCTTCATCTATCTTGCCAATTTGATCTACTTCAGATATCTTTTTTTTTCAATTTTCTTTACATTTTTCATTTCGTTTCCATTTATTTCAGACGTTTTATTTTTAACCACCACATTGTCGGCTGCTAATTTTTTTAACTGATCAGTAACAGGTGTAAAAATTCGGTTCAATGTACCATCTTCATTAGAACGTCCCAATTTTAAAGCTAAATATTTTTTTCGCACATCATTAGCTAATTCTAAAATTTTTCTTTTGCGGGCACTTTCCGGCTTATCTAGAAGCTTCATGATTATAAAAAGAACTGTTTTTTTTTTTTTTAATAATACTATTCATGAACCTTTATATATACATCAAAACCACGTCGATATCGAACATTATTTAATTCGAATTCTTTTACAATTACTAATGATTTAAATTTATTACTATTCAAACATTGTTGACACATGTTTTTAAAATAATTGTACGATATATCTGGTGTGACATGTTCATCAAAAATATGTTTTAAGTTAATATCATCTTGTTTAAAAAGTACAATCACATTGCAATGGTCTCTTATTAATTGTTTAGGGATTTTGGAATAAGTTTGACATAAATATGCTACGTTTATAGATTTGTGTCGTCCCATTGAAAAATATGTCCTAATTTTATCCTGCTTATCACATGAAACATCGTCGAATATAAATACAGAGTTTTCTTTAGCTTCATCAAGATCAATAACTAATTCATTATCCTTATATGGGAAATATTTTATTTCTTTAACTTGCTGCAATACATTTTTCAATAATTTATACTTAGGCTGATAAAGAGATTTTTAATAAAGATAGATATTAGCAAATTTTAATCCATTTCGGTCAAATAACAAAGCTAAGAGTGAATTAGTTTTGCCGCACCCGCTCGGACCACAGAAAATTCCGCGAAAATAATTAGGTAGTAATTCACTGTGTATATATGTTTTAGATGTCGAATCATCAAAGTCCAAATTCTCGATGGCAAGTTTAAGATCTTGTCTTACTAAACGCATTTTTGCAACAATTATGGAGGTGAAAACGAATTGGCTATATAAATGAATTCATTTTGTCTTATACAGTTTAGTAATATGAAACCTATTCACTACAGAGGTGCGGGTATAGTAAATTCGTTAATTGATAAGCTCCCCTTTGAGGCCCACCTCCCTCAGTATCAGTGGTGCGGACCTGGCACGCGAATCCAGAAGCGCCTGGCACGTGGTGATCCTGGAATCAACCCATTAGATGCAGCTTGCAAGCAGCACGACCTCGCATACAACTCAAGTTCTGCATTATCTGATAGACATAATGCGGATAAAGAATTAGAAGATCTTGCTTGGGAACGAGTGAAATCAAAAGATTCCAGTTTTGGTGAAAAAGCTGCATCTTGGTTAGTTGTAAATACAATGAAAGCTAAAAGAAAAATGGGAATGAGGCTTTCATTCAAAACACATGTTATCGATCCTACATCGAAAGCATTAAGAAAATATAAGAATCATAAAAATTTACAAAAATCAAGCTTAGAAGGATTAAAAGCAGCCCGATTGACTATTAAAAAAGCAGGGGGCCGAAAAAATATCCGTTTGCCACGTGTTATTCCATTTGAGCATAAATCTGGAGGATTTTTACCATTGTTGCCTATTTTATCTGCCTTGGGAGCAATAGATGCCCTAGCTGGAGGAGCGCCTACTGTAGCTAAAAATATAATAGATATAAAAAAGAAAGTAAATGGGAATAATGGCAACAATGTTGAAATTGGCAAGAAAGGTTCAGGATTGTTTTTACGTAAAAATTCCAGAGAATATGGATTATACTTAAAAAAAAATCATTGAATCCACCTGACAGAGCTCTTTATGATTATGAAATATTAAATTGTATAAATAAACTGGAATTGCCATATTTTAGAGGTGTCTTTATGCGTGATACATTACCTAAATATATACGTTATAATGAAAGTGGTATTGTTAATTTAGATTTGAAGGACAATAAAGGCACTCATTGGGTGGCGTATAAAAAGCAAGGTAATACTATCAATTATTTCGATAGTTTTTGTAATTTGAAACCACCAACAGAACTTATAAAATATTTCGGTGAATCAAGTAATATAATCTACAATAGATTATTATCAAAATTTTAATTTTGATAATTGTGGTCATTTATGTATTGAGTTTCTATATAATAGCGAGCCATAGTACAGTCTAGTGTTAGTTATGTCTATAATATTCACATTAAAGGATCGTAAATCAACACTTTCCATTGGTTTTCTCAATCCCATACAGCTAGATACAAATTTTCAATACGGATTGGCGTTGATTGGTTTCTTTTCGTACAACACTATACCGAACGTTGAAGAAAATACTAAATTTCACTAGATAGATAAAAATAAACAAGTCAATTCAATTAATCTACCTGCTGGAGTATATCAGATTACAGATATTAATAATTATCTAAAGAAAAAATTGATTTCACCTGCTTCAACTTGAAACACCTTTCAAGTTGAATGGAAATGAAAAAGAAGAAGATATTTTTTTCCTAAGACCAAATAATAATACTTTAAAGTGTGAAAGTTTTCATCGTGATTTTGATATAGATTTTAATACAGGAAATTCGCTAGCAGAACTACTAGGATTCTCACGAAAGATATTGCAAGCTGGAATATTTCATTCATCTGATCATCCTGTGAATATTGTAAAAGTCCGAACGATTCACGTGAATAGTAATATAACAAGTGGTGCATACTATAACAACAAACCGTCACATACGTTATACGAATTTCCCATCACGTCCAATCCTAGATTTTCTATAGACGAAATTCCACGAAACTTGGTTTATTTACCAGTAGTAGGGAAAGAGATATCTACCATTTCCCTAAAAATACTAGATCAGAATTTTAATCTTGTAAATTTTCGAGGGAAAGCAATTATCGTTCGGTTAGAATTAAAAAAATATGGTTTTAATAATTAATAGTGCTAGTAATAAGAATGTTAATAAATCGTATAAAAGGAGTATTATAAAACAAACACATTCAGTTAAAAAACGCCGTTCAGCTAGAAAGTTGGGGGGTAAATTGTCAAAGTTAAACACAACTTTTTTGAAGTCGATTGGATATGCCGTCAGATCAAATTTTAAACCTGTATAAATCTCCATTGAATGATGATGCTATAATACATATGGAATATCGAACATATCTTCCCTATATTAAGTCATTTTCTAACAGTGATGTAATTGAAATAACAATAAATAGAAATGATGTTTGGCTATTAAACGCCCAATCTGCCTTGGTAATTAAAGGAGAATTGAAAAAGACAAAAGGAGATGGAACTGGGTGCCTAGTTAATAATGCAGGACCAATTTTATTTGATTCAGTAACATATGAATTGAATGGTGTAGAAGTGGAGCATGTTAAAGATCCGGGAATTGTTAGTCTTATTCGTGGATACTTATGTTATACTGAAGAAGATGCAAAACATTTAATTATATGAAGTTGGAAATTCCCAAATAGATTGTCAACATGTGCCAAAGAGGAATTCTTTATGCGAATACCACTATCTCATTTATTTGGTGTATTCAGCGATTATAAAACAATGATTTGTGGAAAACATACTTTACGTTTAGTACGTTCTCGTAATGATAACAATGCTATGTTAACAAGTGACAATACAACCAACAATACAAAGAATATAACTCCCAATGATTATATAAATATGAAATTACTAAAATCTATAAAACATGATCGACCAATTTTAATTCCATTCAGAAAATGGAGTTATCATGAATTACCTTCTCTGAATAAGGGAACTACAAAAGAGATATGGAATGTGAAAACTACCACTAATGTAGAATGTCCTCGGTATGTCATTGTTGCTTTTCAACAAAACCGAAAAGATCAGATGACTAGTGATAATATTTTATTTGATCATACTAATATTTCTAGCATTAGGCTGCTTTTAAATGGAGACTATTATTTGAAAGGCCAAAATTTATATTTGGCCTTTCAAATGGATATGAACCAATCTCTGTTAGAACGCAAACAAGTCTTGTTAAGCTACGATAATTTTTTACACATGCGTTATTTGTAATTGATTGTTCAAGAATAGATGAGTCTATAAAATCTGCAACAGTTGACGTTAAGCTCGAAATAGAGTCACATCAAGGTTTTGCTTCCGACACTAAAGCATACTGTATCATTATTCACGAGTGTGTGATAGAATATTTACCTCTCAGTGAAATAGTTAGAAAAATTAAGTAGCCATGAAAATTGCTATTGTTGACATGCAAGGCTTTGCCTTAAATAATTATGAAGGTGAACGCGCATTCCATGTTAAAGAAATTACTATTATGCATGAATCGCAGTATAGTCATTATGTATTTAAAGAGCCTAAACCTTACTCAACATTAACCATTTCTGAAAAGAAAGATGTAAATTATGCAATTCATAATATTCATGGACTATTGTATGAATCAGGACATATAAGATACAATGATATACATTTAATAATAAAGAAATTATATGGATTTGATATAGTGTATGTTAAAGGTCATCAAAAGAAAGACTTTTTACAAAAATTATTCAGTGAATCTAATAGAATCGGATCATCATCAACATCACTTCTACCCAAAATTATAACTATTGAAACTTTAAGTAATTCTAATTGTGTACCTAAATTTAATCGTGATATTTCAAAATGTATGGAACATCTAAATAATAAGTTGTATATGAGTAGTTTACAAAATTGTTTCATACTTAGTAGTTGGATTTATAAGTTTTTGCCTCAATAAAAATAAATAAATATATATATATATATATATATATATATATGCATACGAAACAGTTGATTTTCAATTTATTCAAGTAATCCAAATCAGATGATCGTGATTGGATTTACTTTCCCTTTTTTAATTACAATTTTTAATAATGTAATATATGTAATTAATTCGAAAAATGCAGAACAAGTTTATACTTGTTTCAATTCAACTAATGATAGTTGGCCTTCTGATTGGAGTAAGATGGAAGAAGCTACAGACTCAGTTTTGTTTACAACCATTCGAAATAGTTCAACAAAATACAAAATTCGAATTATAAACAAAAATGCTGAGTTTAAAGATAGTGAGTGGAAGAGTTTAGACAGATTCCTCGCCCCAATATTTATTTCATCTGTTTCATCAATACAGAAAGACATCGACAAGATTCAATCTTGTCGATACTCTATTGTGTGGCAGCAGTAACAACAACATTATTTTTAAAGTCTGCTTTTAAATTTATTGGTAAAAGAAGAAATCATGGTAACGACTAATCAAATTTTAGAATTAAAAGATATGATTTACAGCATTGAGTATCCACTCAAATTCCATGATTATTTTATAAAGATATTGAGTAATCAATTAGAGCTACCAGAAGAAATGGTATCAGAATATTTGAAGCCTTGTTGGGGACATCGTACAAATGAAGATGATGATGACTGCGATGTAATTGATGGCCCTCTACATACACATAAGATTAACTGTTTCATATGGGAAGAAATTATTTTAAATCGATATATTTGAATGTTTTTGTATTTATTATATTTCTATATCAGTTTATAATAGAAAATAATAAATGTATTACGGAATTAATTATTTTAATTTATTACTTGCGTATTAATAACTATAAGTTATTTATTTTACCTACTTTCTTACCTTCGTCTATCAACAGATCTGAACTTGTTTGAACTTGAAAAGGGTCAGCTTAGTTGGTAGCGTACATTGTATAGTGATGTTAAATATAACAAACAACACAGACAAATCGTAATTCTCATTTATTTAAAACACACCAGGTTTAAGTAAAAGTAATTTTAAACATAAAAAATGAGAAATTCCATACATACATATTATATACCTATTCCTAAAATATATTTCTAATTATCTATTTCAAAGCATTGTACTACAAATGAATAAATTTTTAGATGTTTAGTAATACTACCATACATTTGAGATACAAATTATATACATATCATTACTATTGTCGTTAATTAGATTGAATTTTATAGTGACCCCAAGGAAGCGTGTCTGTACTGTTTTCAATCAAATAACGTTTATCATCAAATGAATTAAGAGCTAGTTTAATTTCCTCTACACTAAATAAATTATGGTTATAAGAACGTATGGAACGCTGCTTTATAACTTTTTCTTTAGATAGCATTAAACATTCATAATAATCTAATCTATTTCATTTTTTACTATGTTGTATTTAACCCCCTTAATTTTTTTTATACATTTATTCAAACAATCTATTTTATAAGTGTACATTTTTTATCTTAATCCTATGAAATTGGTAATAATATAGCCAGCTGCCTCATCCTTAAACAGACCTAAAACTTTTTTGTTTTTTAATGGTATACCGTATTGATTATCTACAGCATAGTTACTTGTATCGAATTTTCGTATATGCGTTTTACTAATATCTAAATATGAATCATCAGATATGATTTCATATATGAAGCTATCTGTATCCATGTACATTAGTTTGCAATTTTCAGTTGGTGAAATCTCTTTTAATATAAAATTATAATGAAAGTCATACATAAGAGTTTCAGATATATCTAGAATACACATTCCTATATAAACCAGTTTGTTAAACACTATATGTGATTTGTTTAGCTCTATAGCAACTAAACTTTCATCAAATATTATATGACTATGGAATAATGGGCTGGATATTAGATTTTTAGCGCCATAACGGCCTTCCCATTTACGAACCATCTTGATATTCCTATGTTTCCTAATGTTTTCCATTGTTTTTCCGAATACGGCATTGTTCATTAATTTGAACAAATTTTTCTCAAAATCTGTTTTAGCTTGTTCTCGGTATTTAGTATTTAAATCTATATATGGTTGGAGCCATTGTGCTTGGCTAAATTGTAATATTTTATGAATTTTAGTCAAGACCAAATCAAGTTCTGCAAGGCTTGTTTTAAATTTCGGTAATGTATAATATAATTTCTTTTATTAGTAACTGTATTCAGTAATTTAACAGATTTAGAACCTGGTGGTCGTTCATGATCTGCACAGAATGACAGATCTTTATGTTTGTCATGCAGCGACGTTGGATATTCTAAGTCTACCTAGAGAATATAACCACTATCGGAATCATCAGGAAGATTCATAATAGCTACCTCGTTTACATTATTTAGCCAAGCAAAATTATCGTAAGGTAGATACTGAGACATGGCCCAACCATATAGGTTATTGGCATCTAAATACAATAAATATTTAGATGGCTTTGTAATGTCAAAATTCTTCATTTATTTGTTGTTTGCCGCGGAGTATCTATTAGAACACATAGAAATACCTCCTTTTTCTTAGACCTTTTTCTATAAATAAAAGTTGATCTATGTCTTTGAGAAACCTACGTTTACACTTTGTTATTTTAACATGCAATCCCAAGCATACCCAGGTAGCCTATGGTAGAAAGCCGGCTCTAAACCATAAATATTTATACACTTACTTCTAAAGTTTTCAAATACATCAACCAGCAAGGGAACATCTGTTTTCAAGTATAAGTCGCTATATTCGCCTAAATTAGTAATATTGAATCTTTTCCAAATTCCTTTTGCATGATCAAAATCGGCCTCACTTATATGTGATTTAGTCAGCTTATTATAAAATAATTCTTTAGCTGGTAGTTCCGTTTCATTTAGTTTACTTAAATTATCTACATAATCATAGCAAAAAACACCTTTCCTAGATAGCAGTTTAAAAGATTCCGCATCTAAATTACGGAATTCATGTTTTAGAATATTTAATTCATGTATTTGTAGGGTGGATACTAATTCAGACAGTGAAGTGTTTAAAAACCTGTAAGAATCCTGTAATGAAACAATATCGAACAGAACTATAAGGATAATGCTGAGTAAATGAAATGTATTTTTCTTTATTTATTGGTAATAAAGTAATGGTCCCCATTTTGCATATTTCTTTAACTAGGAAATGACTATCATAATTTCAAAAGTTATGACAAATTATTGGTACTACACATAATTTTTTAAAATTTAAGTTACAGGATGCATGAGCTGGACCATGTATATGGTCATTATAATGATTTTTATCTTTGGCAATTTTATCATTAATTAAAAACCGTTTTTCACAAATGTGACAATGTTTTGCTGCTTCTATATCTAGTCCACTAGACATAGACACAGATGATTTAATCTTTTGTTCAATCTTGTTTGTTAATAACCCTAACTGATTTACTATCCATCCTACACAATTTTCTCCTCGATAAAAGTCGTAGTAGCAAAGTGATTGATCATAAGCATATTTTACATAATAGCCTATACTAAATGGCGTATGCTGTTGATAACAAATTTGACTTTTATTGCGTGAAATATCTATTTTCTCTAGGACACATTCAAAATCTAAATAAATTACGAAAAATGCTTTTTGCTTATATACAATATTCTTGAACTCTACGTAATCATAACTTGGAAAAGATATTTTACAGAATTTTAATTGTTCACATAAAATGAGATGATTGTTTAGTTTTTCCTGAGTTAGAAAATAATTAAGGCACCTATCGCAAACAAAAATTTTACGTTTATTAATCTGTTTTGATATGAGCCTAGACATATTTTTTATAAGGCAATAGTGATACTTAAGCTTCTCATCTTCCGTGTTATCATCGGGTAACGGAGAGTAATCATTTATTTTAGCATAATATTTATTTTGTATGTACAATAAATTCACATATTTTTCTAATTTGGTGTCCGTTATTCTGCAAGGTACTGTTATATAATTTTTTTGTTTTTCAGTGTTTTCATGTAATTCTAACGCATAAACATTCACTGAAATGTTATTAAGTTTTTCAAATATACTTATTTGATCTATTGAAATTGGTAATTGTAAGCCATCTGTTTTTAATACATTTAAATAATGTGGATACGATGAAATTCTATCTGAATGATTAGTAGCAGGATAAAGTCCTGCAATAACGCTTCAATAAAAACATGAATTATTATAATTTTTTATATTAAGACAAGCCTTTTTATTAGAAATTTCTTTAGGTAATTTAATATAGGATGAAGCAGCAAGACCGAATTCATATTTATTTATATTAATTTGTAAATTAACTATTGCCACTAGAGCCCAACCACTATCACGTTCTTGAAAATCACCCATTTTATGTAATATTTGGTCAATGACGTTATTTTGAAACCAGTTTACTAAATCCGTGCCACTATCAAGTTTTTAGTTTCTTGTATGAAAGTACTTAAATTCCAAAATTTCTATATTTTCTTTGATGGTGATATACTGAGCGCATAAACAGGTGTTTACTTTAAGTACATTCATTGACTTTAATATAATATTTATACGTCTCTTAAAAAGTTCAAATGAATCTTTTAAAAATTCAGTGGCATCTGTGTGTCTTATGTTGTAAATGATGCTTGTTCTGATACGGTTGTTGAATGCAGATTTTAGATCGTCCCAAATTATTCTATCACTTCTCTTAGAAGCTCGCAAATTACCACCAGTGTGAGTCTGGTAATTATTATTTTTTAATGTAAGACGAAATCATCTTAAGTGACTTAAATTAGTAGAAAGCTTATTACAAACACTTACTGGTTGCTTCTTGCGCATGATTTTCATAATGTCTCGGATACTTTTGTTGATTTTCCTGATCCATGTGCTCCTTTCTAGACTTGAACTTTCTTGTAACAATGGTACAGCTTTTGAAAGTGTATTTACTATATCACTGCTTAAATTAATTGCCCTTTCCATGATCACTATATTCACACTTATACAATTGAAAACAATACTATTAACTTTATAATATTACAAGCAACCAGAAATTTAATTCTTTGTAGTAGAACACTATAACATTACTATGAGCATACGGCTTAAATACCTGATGCAGGTACCACCACCACCACAACCACCACCAGCAAAAATCATAGTCCCTTTAATAAGAAAATCGGTTTGATTTTATATTTTGCTAAATGTACAATAGAGATTACAATATTTCTAGAAACATTTTTCATCCTTATAATCTTTTCAAATAACATCCTGTTAAAGATCTCTTTATATTAAAAATACAGATTATCATTCCACGCATTCTAAAATTCCTTAAGAGAAATGTGTTTTAAGTGCTGTTCAAATTGATAAACATGGGTTTGTCATGAAGCAAAACCTTTATTATTATTAAATACAATAAAGAATGATTGATGTTCGGCTACACATTAGGCCTTTTGTAAAATTAAATAATGTCCTCTTAATTTGAAGCATTTAAATAAGGAAACACTAATATGTATTGGATATACGAGATTTTCTGCAATAACTGAATGATTGATGATCGACTAAACATTAGACCTTTTATAAAGTTAAATAATACCTTCGAATTGGAAGAATTTTAATGACAAACACTGATTTTAAATATGTATTGGATTCGTCATATAAATTGTAGTACAATGGAATTAAACCATTTACGTTTTATTTGTTGTAAGAATATAATCATAACAGGTAATAATAATGAGGAACTAAAAATGATTCATATTACTAGACAGGAAAAGACTATATGCTTAACAGAATCTGATTTGGTTAACATAAAATTCATCAATACATATCATGTCGTTCCCTTAATTAATAGGCTAAATTTAATTGACTTTATCACATTTTATAATAATTTTATAAAAGCTGATTTTATAGTCATTATGGCTATAAAATAGCCATATTAGCCATATGCTATATATGGCTAAATATGTTAATTTAGATTTAATACAGATTATAACATTTATCGAAGAATGTTTCACCCTTATAATCTTTTCAAATAATATCCTGTTAAAGATCTCTTTATATTAAAAATGCAGATTATTGTTCGGCGCAACACAAAATTCAATTTATATACTCAATCCAACATAATGGATGTCGGTTGGCTTTGTGGTTCAGTGGTAAGATCCTTATACCCCCATAAAAATTTATAGGTTCGATTCCTATTCACATCTAAAAATTTTATTTTAAAGATCTTCTCTATCATCTGTCTCTCTCTCTCTCTCTCTCTCCTTTTCCTTTACTCCTCTACTTTACTGCTGCAATCACGAGGCGTGCTTACCACTTTAAGGATAGGTGTAAGGACGCCTATTATGACTGCGCCCCGACGGCATCTTTATACTTATCCATGTGGCAAGCACGCCTCACAAGTCTTCACCTTTTTTCAAATTCTTAACAATACCGATACTACCGACATCTATCCACACAACATCAAAGTTCAAACATTACATCAAAAGATACCTTGGAAAACACATTGAAACTTGATGTCACATTTCAAAAATAAATATGACACTGATAATTGACACACAAAATTCAAAAATATGACAGTGACAATTGACACATAAAGCGCCATCTAACATAAACATTGAAAAATGAAAATTTACACACAGCGCCACCTAGCGGACAACACATGAAACTCAATGACATAAAAATGAGGCCCCGCAATTGTGGCGCGCTCTGGTGGCGAAATTTTGAACCCGTGGTCTAGTTCTGCTATTGTATATCTACTTTCTGTGAATGAACTACACCACTGGTTCTATCTCCAACTCTTCTCTTATTACACTACTCCTTATTTTATCTCTTTTCGTTACCCCTTTTACTCTTCTCAAGAATTTCATTTCCACAGCTAGTACCCTACTTATGGCTTTTTGTTCCATTTTCCACGTTTCACATCCGAATGTTAAAATCGGTCTTATTATGGTCTTGTATACATTTATTTTTGTTTTCCTTGTGATTTCCTTGTTCTCCACTATTACTCTATTGATTCTATAGTATGCATTCATTGCTTTATTCACCCGCTCCTTAATTTCATTTTCCTGTTTACCCCCGCTGCTGATCTGCACTCCTGGGTACTTACAACAATCGACCTGCTCTATTCTCGTCTCTTCTATCTTAATTTCTAACTTCTGTTTCTCTCCTATTACCATTACCTTTGTCTTTTCCTTGCACATCTCCATCTCGTATATTTTAAGCACTTCGTTCCATTTGCTCAATTTTCTCTGCAAACTCTTTTCATTCTCCGCCACTAACATCCATCATCTGCAAATGCTCCAGTCGTTATAACCACCCTTTGCATGTTTTTATATCCAACGACTACTCCTCTTTCCTCTTTATCACTTTCTCTCATCCATATATATGTTAAATAATGTTGGACTCAGTCCTCCTCCCTGTCTTAGTCCGTCCATTGTTTTAAATGTTTCTGATTCTTTACCATTTACTATTATACTGTTTGCATTCTCCTCATATATCTTCCTTATTAACCTAATCATTTTCTTTTCTATACCCCTCTCTCTCATTATATTCCATAATCTGCTTCTATTTATCTTATCGAATGCTTTATTTAGATCTAGAAAACCTACATATATATTTTTTTTACTATTTCCTGCCTTTTCCACCATTTGCTGTATAGTAAATATATGGTCCTGTATGCTTCTACCTTTTCTAAATCCGCATTGTGGCTCTTCCAGGGTGTGTTCCACTTTATAATTTATCTTATTTTTCATTAGCTTCTCTAGTATCTTCATCCCTGTATTGATTATATTTATTCCTCTGTAGTTCTTACAGTCAGCTCTGTCCCCTTTTTTATAAATTGGTACTATCTGTGCTCTTTTCCATTCCTCTGGGATGCGTTCTTCTCTCCATATTTTGTTATATATATTTACCAGTTTTTCCATTCCCTTTTCTCCAATATTCTTAATCATTTCTGATGTTATTATTTCACTCCCTGGAGACTTCCCATTCTTAAGTTCTCTAATAGTCTTTTCCACTTCTTCCCTTTCTATTTCTTCGCCGCCTTCCTCTTCATTATCAACTTCTTGAGATTCATCTTCACCTAATCTCTTTTTTTCGCTATTTTTATTGGGTTTCCCACTTACACTTCCCGCCAATAGCTCTTCGAAATATTCTGTGTTGAGACTTGGTGGTGGTGGCTCCACTTCTCCTCAGGAACTCCGCAGAAATCTCGGAACCAGAATTAGGCACAAAATCCCTAATTTGGGCACCGCCAAATTTTTGAAACAGTAGTTGCCAACCGACGACAATATCTGGGAGCGAATTAGCAAATCCCCGTTTGGGTATTGCGAGTCTTCGACGATGTGACCGCTCCTCGGAGCTTCTGTACCGAAAGTCAAGAAGACTTCCCGACTCTTAGAAAAAAACTACCCGCTCGTCACGTTTAATAATAATAAAAAATCCACCGCTCAAGTTGGTGGTCTTGGCTATTCTCCCATCATTAAAAAAAAAATCTCATCGATCATCATCGAATCACTCGCGCGCCGTTCCAAAAGGGTTGAAAGTGCGCAACGATGCCAGAGGCGTATCGAGAGTTGGCGGTAATTAAATTGTTAAAATAAAATATAAATGATTATCCATCAAATACACAGGATTTTCCTAGTGGCCGATTTAAACTGCTACGCTAGCCGACACCCTCTGAACATAAGGCCAAGAAGCGATGACGTTGTTGATGATTGGAATTACAAGATGGATTATCCACAAATTAAATCATGAATAATTGTCAAAGAGAGAATTCACTTGGACTGTAGACCAAGTACGGCAGGAGAACGAACTGTTCGAGAATTATCACTAGACTGACTTCGCCGTGATGATTTTTCCACTCTTTCGACCGGGTGCTTGACAACTTCAGGTTGTGTCAGAGAACTGTTAAATCTAAAGTTATGCCGATAAAAAGAAGAATTGTTCTGTCGTACTCTGTAAGAAAATGACAGAGCATGTGAATTCTGGTAGGGCGGGAGCATCGACGCATCCATCGACTTGAATACAGTTTAGATGTGGTAGCATTTTTGGTCGATGCATCGACCAGACGTAAACTGGTGATGAGTCATCAATAGTAGTGTACTGAATAGTATAGGATAGCATAAACAAATCGTGTGATTGTGAAATTTGGTTAACTTTCTGGTGGTGCTTCATTATTTTTTTTATCATATTTTAATATTAACATTATATTTTAGCACTATAGTGTCAAGTAATAAAAAATAAATAAGTAATTATAATATAACTATTTCTATTACTAACTTCATAGATTATTATATATATAGTTATTACTAACTCATTCTTCATGAAATGTGAAATTATTATTATACACAAGGAAATTTAACAAAAAATACAGTTTAATAAGGCAATTATGTGTTTTTATTGTCCAAAATAGACGTCAAGAGATGGCAGATTTATATAAAGATATTGGGCTGTTTGAATTCTATTCAAACAGAATGGCAGTTGGTCAACAACACCCCCACTTTATACATCACATCGGTTTCTTGCAACAGAAGCTTCTGATTTTTTTTGAAATCCAAAAAGGCAAACTGAGATACAACTTTTTGAAAACCCCATTCTACAGCTATTCTTAAAATCTTCATAGACCTATTAAGTTCCATATGGTGATTCTCTAAATTTGCAGTTTCGATAAGGCGATAGAAGAAGTTCTCTGATTCCATATGCCTGATCGCCATACCAAACATATTTCTGGTCTGCAAACACATCTTTGCTCTGTAATTCTGCATATAAATTTGCATCGGTAAAAATGGCTGCATCATGTCGCATAACATGAAGGGGGCCATGCACCCTTCATGCTTGCTATAATTCCCTCTGGCTATAGTACGGACTAGTATTTGATGCAATGAAATCTTTTATGCCTAGAATAGTAATTTTCTTGATCTGTAGAAAGGTCAATTGTCCCTTGCGGTGCCGTAAATGAATCCCCAACAGTTATGTATTGCACCTCCTTTGTTTTGAATAGCCTGTAACCACATAACTATACACCAATTACAGATAGGTAAACCTATTTTATTCCAAATCGCATATGTAATGTATTTATTATTAACATGTAAAAAGTTTGAAAATAGGCTATTCTTTACTTAAGAAGAAGATGCAAGTAATTACTTCCCAGCTAAGGCGGGGAAAATAATGGCCGTTGCATTTATTTCTGCAAAGGTTACATAGAAACTGGCATGTATATTGTTTTCAAATTTACGTGTGTGGGGTGATCTAACTAGAGTGAGTATCTTTCACTCCTTCCGTGGTGAATAGAAAAATAAGAATAGTGTATTAATAATAAAATAACCAACTATTAGTACAAGAAAGAAATTAAATTAAAAGAAAAGAAACTAATAGGTAAATACTTTAAATTATAAAAAACATTACTTAGAAAATACAATATTTAAAACAATAAATGTTGACCTAACCTAACTTACTAACAAAAGTAACCAAACAAAACAGCTTCTTAGTTCGATAATTTATTTTGTTTTGTTAGAATTAATTAATAAAAATATATACATATAAACCAAAAAAAAATACATGTTTGCTCCTGTGTAATTTTTGTATAAATAAAATAATATAAGAAATATTGCCTATTAAAAATTTTTATTATTATTTGTTTATTTTATTGATTTAAAAATTAAAGTATGCGATTTGGAATAAAATAGTGTACAAGGCGAGCGGGGAAGCTTGCCATTACAGTCGAGAGATCAGTCTGGTAGTAGTAATCTACTATTATATATTATTACTACAAAACAGTAATTGATTACTGTTCTGTTAATAACCGATACCTACACACTTAAATCAACAATGCTGAATAAAACTCACTTGAGCATATATTTCCATTCTATTCTTATTTAGTCAGGGCAATGCTTCGAGATTTGTTATTAAGTGACCATGGTGACATTCAATGAAAGATAATACTTCATTAAGAATTAATGAGATATGCGAGTCTTTGTAAAACCGAACTAGAGCCGGCAACACCAAAAAAAATTAGAATGCACTATTTACATATTTATTTAGATGTTCCAACATATATTTTATATAATTTGTTACTTTGTATTATATTACTTTAACTACTTAAGACAATTTACAATTGATGCTTTATGTCTTTTATAGGTTGTAAAGAAATTAGGTAGTTGCAAAATACTACATATCCTATAAATATCTTCTTTATACAAACGAAATAAAAATTTGTTTTCCGTATCAGTCAAGTTATCCAAATTAAATTTTGAATCGGAATACTGATTAAAATTCTCTTGATGATCAACAATATTTTATAATATAGCAGATTCTATGTAGTTATCATTACCTTCTGCCAGGATTATCATCTGCAAATCTTCTCACATATTTCTGTAACTATTATACTGACATTAAATATAAATATGTATTACTTGGATTGGATATAATTGAGTACAGAACCAGGTGGAAATACATATTTAAAACTTACTTTTTTATCTTCGTCAAACACGAATATGCAAAGTTCTTTCCGAAATACTTTAAAGAATAAATTATAGATAAATACAACAAATAGCTAAGCAATAAGCAGCGTAGAGTAAATCAGTGCTGTAAAATATAAAACATGAAAACAGACATCGTTTTGTTTGGTCTATAATTTTAGAATATTTAATTATGTGTTTAATTAATTATAATATAGTTGAATCTTGTGCTGCTATTAACAGTACTAACAGAAGACAAAAAGGTGTTCTTTTAAAATTTTACAGGTACGTTAGAAGGTTAAAATAATATTTTAAAAATATTATTTGATATTTAAAAAAAATATATTTTAGTTAGTCTAGATTTTGTTATTTCTTTACTTATCATACTATTTTTAGTTTTCCAAAGACCCTATTTTAACAAAAAATGGTTGCATGCCTTAAGAAGAAAAAATTATACTCGTAGTAATAGGGCAGTTATCTGTGGAAAACATTTTTCAGATGAAGATTATGAAATTAATGTGCATGGAAATAAAATATTAAAAAAAGAATCAGTTCCATCAGTTTTTGACTTTCCTACACATTTAAAAGTAGTACAAAAAAACGCAGATTATTGAGAAGGGATGTTGAGTTGGAAGAAGAAGTAACTTCAATAGGTAAGTCAGTCAAGACTGCTTGACATATTTCAAGTAATAATGCACATATTATTTGTAATTTTTGATAAAATTGATTTCAATTACCTAATATATAAACTTCTAAGCAGAACCAGTACCCTCTGTAAAACTTACAAATACTTCTTCATTAACCCTCGCGAATTATTTAATGCCACAATTAAATAACAATGTAGCAGGTCATAGTGCTGGAGGACAGTATGCATTAGAAAGAAAGAAACTTACTCCTAGGTACAGAGTTCTACATTGTATTCTAATTATATTGACCACAATGCAGTTTTAGAAATAGAAGAGACCCAACATTTTTTGGAGATTTTATAGAAGCTGATTTGAATTCTAGTGGAAGACGGAAAAGATTTTGGGCTGTATCAGACCGAACTGTGGCAAAACATCGAAAAATGGTTAAGAGTTGTCAATGTAAAATAAGGAGACAAAAATTTAAAATTCAAAATCTAAATGGCATGAAGCAATTTTAATTTATTTAGTCTAACAAATGGACAAAAAATTACAAAAATAAAATAATCGGTAGCTATTAAATCTTATTTTTAGTTTTCTATAGATTAACATTTTTGATTAAAAAAGACAACTTAAAACCAAAGTTCTAGTTTATCTATTTTGTGAATCTGAGTCAATCAGAAAAAAATCTTGCAAAATTAATATGGAAACTCTACAGTTTCAATTTAACATTGATTACTCTCAGATATTTTGCCCGTAGTAGCTTCATCTTTGTTTCTGTTTTATCTTTCTAATGTTGGCCGCACACTACGCTTGAAAGGTTACAAAGGCCGGTCCATATGTTTTCATGTCAATGATATTTATGCCTAAATAACCTTATTAAAATTCACTTAAACGGTGAAGAAATGTCTGTTAAGCGTTAAGGGAAATTTTGATTTCAAAATAGTATATTTGAATACAAGTGTGAAAAACTGCTTGTTTTTTGGTGCGAACGAGTTTGAATTGAAACACGAGCTGCGGAGCAGTGAGTGTTTCATTGCTATTGTGAAACTATAACTATGAAATTAGCATATTCAATGCTAATTATTCTAATGAGGTAATTATAATAAAGAAATAATTAATATCAAAAATTAATCTGCCATTTAATCCAGAAATTGCTTTGTTTTTGCTGAATGTAGGTTTTGCTTGTATTAAGTGATTGCATAAGATGAATTTTAGTATAATCTAAAAATTAAAACTACGAAATTACGTTATTATAAGTCACTAAATTACGTGCGAAAAACTTCTACTTTTTGGTACAACCAAACAAAACCAAACCAACTAAAACGAATGTCGAAAAGTCTACTTTTCGGCACCGAATTAGAAAATAGTATATTTGAATACAAGTGTGAAAAACCGCTTGTTTTTTGGTGCGAACGAGTTTGAAACACGAACTGCGAAGCAGTGAGTGTTTCATTAGTGAGCACGAAAAATCGTTTTTTCACACGAGTATTCAACGCTATTTTTTCTAATGAGGTAATTTTAATCAATAAATAATTAATTTAAAAAATTAATTATTTTTTAAATTCTGCCATAATTGGTGAGAAAATGGAAAGAAATAGTAATGAAAATAAGAAAGTTTTCTACAGTGTCCTAAGAGGGTACAGAAAAGATAAAAAGGAAAACAGAGTGCTCATGAAAGACAAGAATGGAAAGGTAATAAAAGATGAGGAAAAGGTGATAAACAGATGGAAAGAATATTTCGAAGAGCTATTGGCGGGAAGTGTAAGTGGGAAACCCAATAAAAATAGCAAAAAAAAGAGATTAGGTGAAGATAAATCTCAAGAAGTGGATAATGAAGAGGAAGGCGGCGAAGAAATAGAAAGGGAAGAATTGGAAAAGACTATTAGAGAACTTAAGAATGGGAAGTCTCCAGGGAGTGAAGGAATAACATCAGAAATGATTAAGAATATTGGAGAAAAGGGAATGGAAAAACTGGTATATATATACAACAAAATATGGAGAGAAGAACGCATCCCAGAGGAATGGAAAAGAGCACAGATAGTACCAATATATAAAAAAGGAGACAGAGCTGACTGTAAGAACTACAGAGGAATAAACATAATAAATACAGGGATGAAGATACTAGAGAAAATAATTTAAAACAAAATAAATTATAAAGTGGAACAGACCCTGGAAGAGCCACAATGTGGAGAAAAGGTAGAAGCATACAGGACCATATATTTACTATAAAGCAAATGGTGGAAAAGGCAGGGAATAGTAAAAAAAATATATATGTAGGTTTTCTAGATCTAAAGAAGGCATTCGATAAAATAAATAGAAGCAGATTATGGAATATAATGAGAGAGAGGGGTATAGAAAAGAAAATGATTAGGTTAATAAGGAAGATATATGAGGAGAATGTAAACAGCATAATAGTAAATAGTAAAGAATCTGAAACATTTAAAACAATGGACGGACTAAGACAGGGAGGAGGACTGAGTCCAACATTATTTAACATATATATGGATGAGATAATAAGAGAAAGTGATAAAGAGGAAAGAGGACTAGTCGTTGGATATAAAAACATGCAAAGGGTGGTTATAACGACTGGAGCATTTGCAGATGATGTGATGTTAGTTGCGGAGAATGCAAAGAGTTTGCAGAGAAAATTGAACAAATGGAACGAAGTGCTTAAAAAATGGAGATGTGCAAGGAAAAGACAAAGGTAATGGTAATAGGAGAGAAACAGAAGCTAGAAATTAAGATAGAAGAGACGAGAATAGAACAGGTCGATTGTTGTAAGTGCCTAGGAGTGCAGATCAGTAGCGGGGGTAAACAGGAAAATGAAATTACGGAGCGGGTGAATAAAGCAATGAATGCATATTATAGAATAAATAGAGTAATAGTGGAGAACAAGGAAATCACAAGAAAAACAAAAATAAATGTATACAAGACCATAATAAGACCGATTTTAACATTCGGATGTGAAACGTGGAAAATGGAGCAAAAAGACATAAGTAGGGTACAAGCTGTGGAAATGAAAGTCTTGAGAAGAGTAAAAGGGGTAACAAAAAGAGATAAAAGAGATAAAACAAAAAGAAGCAGCGCAATAAGAGAAGAGTTGGAGATAGAACCAGTGGTGGAGTTCATCCACAGAAGGCAGTTGGGATGGTGGGGACATCTGGTAAGAATGAGTGAAGAGAGGCAAGTAAAGAGAGTCTGGCAGGCAAGGGAGGGAAGAAGAGCGAAACGGGGAAGACCAGAAATTACATGGGATGAGGGAATTGAAAAAGCAATAAGAGAAAGAGGAATGAGGATGAATGACGCAAGAAGAATTGCTGGCAACAGGAAGGAGTGGGAGAGATGCATAGGAAGTGAGGAATAGGAGGATAACGAGAAGAGCTCAAGCCGACACCAGTTGATGGTATAAGGCATATAGAAATATATATATATATATATATAATTATGTCTGCCATTTAATCCAGAAATTGCTCTGTTTTTGCTGAAAGTAGGTTTTGTGGTAATAAGTGAATTTAGAAGATGAATTTTAATATAATCTAACAAATAAAACTACGAAATTACGTTATTATACGTCATTAAATTGCGTGCGAAAAACTTCTACTTTTCGGCACTCAAATCGACTAAAACGGGTGCCGAAAAGTGAACTTTTCGGCACCGAATTAGAAAAAGCACTTTTCGATTACTATAAAACTGATTTCTGTTGCTAAGTGGTATTAAAGTGGAAAGTTATATTTAAGTAACGACTATTGGCATTATTTATATATATTATTAATATGATATATGAATGGGTTTTTGGTATTATGGTATCATTGATAATAATACCATTATAATAATTTGTTATTTTAAATTTTAATTTTTTTAACCCTATTAGATGTCCAAATTCATCGCCGAATATACACAATACTCACCGCCTAATATACAAACTCACCAAATTCCGATGGGTATATTCGGCAGTGAATTTTGGCATGAAAATAGGGTTAAAAAGATTAATGGTGGGTTAATACAGAAGAATAAGGGATAAGACTAATGGTTAGCGCATAACGGATAACATCGTTTATACAAACGCTTAATATAAGAATAATAACTAATTTAATATTAATTGGTACTATGACAATATTAGAGATTGATTGTATACAAGAGGCGGGAATACTGGTTATTTACTATAAATGAAATATAAGTATGAAAATACCCATGTTTTTTTGCGTATAATAAGTTAGTGCGCTTGCGTCACCAGAATAATGTATAAGAATAAGAATACAGATAGTGTTTGGCGTTATTCTTATCCCTTATTCACCTGTATAAACCCAACTAAAATTTAAAATTATAACAAATTATTATAATGGTATTATTATTAATAATACTATTAATATAGCATATTAGTAATATATAATTTAATATATAATCAATACTACGTCAAACCAATGGCCGTACTCATAGTCCCACAATTAAGTGATCCTTAAGTATTACTTAGTTAAGATACTTCACTGTCACTTACACTGTACATTTTATAGTCGAATAACTGCATTCCCTTGAGTAAATGCTTACTAAAGTTTGAGTTGCATATAGCAACACTAAAAAATTTGGTTAATATATGATTTTTCTATGTTATATTATTATTTCATTAAAAATTTCAAATTAACCGTTCATTTATTCAAAACTATGCAAGTGATTAAAGTAAATTTTTATTTTTGGTTAAAAAGTAGAAATAAGCTTATACAGTAGTATAAAAAATTGCTTGTTTTATATTTGTTATATAATTCTAAATAATATATAACAGTAATTTTTATTTACTAGTCAATTATTTTCCACGAATTGATTGATGAATTGTAAATATTATATTAAGTAACTTATTATTTAATAATTGTACAATGCAATAATATATTCTCTGCAAATTCCCTGCTAAACTAATAGGATATGTTTGGTTGTATCGTATAATGATATGGTTGAGAACGAACCCTTAATTCACCACTAATCACCTGAAAAATTTGGAATGTGTAATTGATTATATAAATAATCAATTAATTAATTGATTTGATCATAACATCAATTAGCACATACTAATAAGTATTACATTACTTTATGTAATAATACTTTATTAGAAGTATTGGGAGAAATAATTAATAAAATCAGTTACTTGTTTGATAATTTCCTGTGGCATATATAGAATCGCAATGCCAAAAGTAACTGGAAACTAGTTGGAAAACCCCGAAGGCTCTCTATATTTAAAGAGTTTATTACCAATTAATAAACTTAATTGTGACACACTCTCGGTTCTGAACTTAGCAAAAATGCTTTTGTGTAATTTCTTAATAACATTCCAAATTTACATTATTTATGATCCATGGATTATCTATGTCTTTTATATAACGTTTTGGAATTCTTGGCATTGATATTGTCTCTTGTACACACGTCTACATACTCTAGAAAATCTTCCGTTTCCAATACAAATATACATATATGGCAATCAATGAATCAACAAAATGTAAATTCTCATTAACTTTATTTTTTTCTGTACCACATCCATATGCTCAAAAAAATATTCTAAATCTTGCATTTTAAACTATATAATTAAATATTTTAGAGTTGATGTAAGCTTAAAATACAAAAATTGAATATAACCCAACTAAAATACACTTAAGGGTAGCAAAATGAACACTTAAAAGTTGAGGGAAATTTTGATTTCGATAAACACCTATCGATGACTATGAAACCGATTTCTGTTACTTCGTGCCACTTAAGTGAAAAGGTACCCTTAAATAACGACTATGAATACGTCCGCAAACCATACGATTTGACAAACTCGCCGACGAATATACACACTGTTACACAGTCATACTCACTGCCGGTCCTACACATCGAACAAATTCCATGATGACTGCGCCGCGCGCCATACGTTCATTTTTTCTATGTATATGTCATTTCAAACAATTTAATGCTGAACAATTTAAATTGCTAGCGCGAAATATTTTTCCTAACCTACCTTAACTCTTCTATTATTGAACTATAATTCGGGCAAATAGTGTTGTTATAAAAGGACATCTAATTTTTATGGTTTTTTAAATAGTAAACGAAACACAAACAAAGAGTGCTTATGAAACATAGAATGGTGGGACGATGGCTGGTTGGAAACGTACGGGGAAACGTGGTACAGAAAAACTGATAAAATAATGACCGTTTAACAGTGCTTTACCCGCAGGTACATAGCGTATCTGATTATATCTTGTTTTTTGTTCATTTATGAACATGGTTCAGGTTACTTACATAAACGAGCGCGAGTTATCCAGTTTCCTAAATACTATTATGTCTTGAGTATTCAATAAATAATGTAAGTATATATCATCTATAATAATTTTTAATATTTAGCATTTTCCAGTTCTATCATAACGAATTAAAAAGATACGTGCTCTTTTTTATTTAGAAGAAATTCTAAATAAAAAATATAAAGTATATACAATAAATCTATTGTATATACATGCACTACATTCATAAAATAAATTAGTCTTATGTTCTTCATTAAAAAGAGCAAGTCTTCGGAATATCTGTAAAAATCCTGCTTGAAAACCAATTTTTTTTTTGTTTTCTATCAAGTAACGTACACGATGGTGTCACCGACCTTTTTCGGCAATAACAAGTTCTGCATATTCATTTAAATTTTAACATTAGTGAGACTTGCTTATTGCCATTTTCAAGAATTTTTGTTATCTATTTTTATAATTATTAAGCTGAATTATAGTAAATAGTTTTTATAAATAATATTTATTTGTAATAAAAAAAATATAAATATTAAAAAGACATAATTTTTTCGTAAATCCATACTGAACATGATTTGTTAAATATTTGAATCGTGATTTTCAAAATCTTGTTTCCATTCGGTCGCGAAAGAAAACAGCTGTTATACATAAACTTAAAACTAATATTTAGTAATTGAAAAATAATAATATTAAGTTATTTATGTTTTAAGAGCCAAGGTGATGCTTTGTTGCTCGCAAGTGACAGCTAGAGCGCGATAATCACTCCGATGTAACTGTCTCACTGGTATGTCACTAAAAAAACCTACTATATAAATTATACAAATTTATTTCCGTTCTAGAACCACCAATTATACGTCGATTTCTTCTGTGATAATAAGGATTTTAATTATAACTCTCTAATATGTTTGTGACTCTACCTTCAAATGTGAAATTAATTAAATGCAATCTATACTTTGAATTTGTTTTAATTAACAAAATTTTCTACTTATTAAAACTAAATTATTTTCGTTTTGGATGATATGCGTTTGACAAAACTTTTCATAGGCTCTGAATGTTGAAGAAACCACCGGTTGGTGCTACATTAACCTCGTTTTATACCAGCGAGAATTCTGCCTGAAATTATCAAATAAATAGTTTCAGAAAAGAAATGAAATTATTATTTTTCATATTCATGTCAATCTGTTTTGTCAAACTTACCAATTTTTATCTGCGATTTTCTATTAAAATTTTTCTTATTCAAATTTCATAGCATATTTCACGGACTAATTGATATAGATAATCTAAAATTACTTCGAGCTATAACCGATTTAGAAAAACAATTTTTAATAACACCTGCAAAAATTAAATTATTATATCAAAATATAGAACCTAGCTCTAATTACATCACGATTTCGCCACGTTGTAAACAAATAATTAAAGTAAGAAACATCAATTAAAATTGGAGAAATTATTATTCCATACCAAAAAATACAAAATTGTGAAATTCTCGAATTTTTAACTATAGCACACGATGGTACAGCATATACCACATTTTAAATAGCACTTATGAACAGATTACTTTAGATTTTTCTCAACCGTTAAAAACAAAAATTTTGCAGAAGTGAAAATCAAAATATCCAAATTAATAGTTAGAAAATACAAGAACTCAATCAAAGTTAAATACATTGTTAATTCGAACAGATCATTTAAATATTGAAGAAAAAGATGCGATTTTGAAATCGACAAATGCGATTGCGAAAAATATTCAGACTTATTTTATCAGGAGGGAAATCGGCTAACATTTCCAAGTAAAGTTAAGCATTATAGAAGAACTACGGATGATATTGCTATTTATAATAAAACGTATCGTTACCCCAATGTATATAAAAATGAAGTCAAGAAACAAAAGAATAAAATGTTAGACCAAAAAATTATCAGATACAGTGATTCGCTATTCGCATCTCCAATTTCGGTTGTACCAAAAAACCAGATGCATCTAACAAACCAAAATGACGAGTAGTACTTGATTATAGCAGACTTAATAACAAAACCATTGATCAAAAAAAAGGCCTCAAAAAAAAAGAAAAAAAAGATGCCGGTTCAAAATTAGTCAGGTGGCGTTTGAGATTACAAGAATTCAATTATGATATAATATACAAAAAAGGTAAACATAATACTAACGCAGATGCATTATCACGTGTAGAGATTCATAATAATGAAACCAGTGATAGTAATTCTAGTTCAACAGGCGGCAATATTAGTGGGACATCAATAATTTCTACTACGAATATTGTGGTTAATTACGGTGCTAATTAAATTATATTTTCTAGTGTTTTACACTCCCCCGCCAAGACTACTAAAATGATTTTGTATGGAAAAAAACGTAGATTTCATGTTCAAGTTTTAAAAATAATATTGAGGACGACACATTAAATTTCATTCGGGAAAATTTGTCATCGGGTTAATGCTACTACATATATTTTGAAAATTCTGACGATTACGAACCATTCTGTGAAATAATTGGGGAAAATTTTGATTCAATTGGATTTAAACGTTGCATAAAAATATTAACCGACGTCACCGACGATGACAAAATAAAATTAAGCATACAAAATTAGCACGAATCAAAGACAAATAACAGAGGTATCGACGAAACTGTAGAAAGAATAAAGAAAATATATTTTTGACCACATTTAAGAGAATTAGTACAAACATATAAACGATTGTCCAATTTGTCAGAATAATGACAATATGATCGCAAACTGGTAAAGGTAATGATGAACATTACTCCAACTGCTACAAGACCATTCGAAATTATTCAAATAGATACATATATACTCGAAAATCAAAAATTTCTAACTATAGTAGACAGTTTCTCTAAATACGCTCAAGCATATCTTTTACAATCGTTAAAGTCATCAGAAATCGCTGATGCATTGTTATTCTATTTTTCGCATCACAAAATTCCAAATAAAGGAAATATAAAATAAATATCTAAATAAATTTCTGATAATGGCACCGAATTTAAAAATTCAGCTATAATCCAACTACTAGAATTACATAAGGTAAATATCCAGTTCTGCTCTCCTAATCAGGTACAATCTAACGGCATTATAGTATAGGTACATTCGACACTTTTTGAACATATCCGTCTATTAAATAATCAGTCTTTTATTCAAGAACCACTAGATAAAAAAATGATTTCCGCTATACTAGCTTATAATAATTCAATTCATTCAAATACAAAAATGAAGCCTACTGACGTGGTTAGCGGTCATATTTCAGCCGGTAGTCCATTTGATATTAATATAGAACAGATATTAACAAGTAATTATTCTTAGACTTCAAGTCTTTTATCTAATTAAGTCTTAGACTAAGACTCCTTTAAATCTCAAATCACAAAGATAAAGAAAAACTAATTGGGGAAATTAACAGAAACAGTGAAAGCCCGAATGTATTTGAACGAGATCACGACATTTACGTAAAGCGTCATATAAGGCAAAATGATGCAAACAAATTCGCGAATGCGTGCAAATTAATGGAACTAAATGAGAACCGTAAAACTGCGAAAACGGCAAATCAAGAAAAAGTGCGTCTTAGCAATATTAAGCGACCGTTAAAACGACAGTATAGTTTTGCTCTCCAACCTAATTAGTACTCTATTTGTTTCAGGGTCATTAACTTCATACTGGGGCAAGAAGACCAAATATTATTTTCAAAAATTACTGAAAATATAGGTATACTTTCCCTTAAATTAGGCAATGCAAAATGAGAAGATTATTCTTATACATTAATTCACTATAATGATCTCAACGCCATTATAATTGAAATAAATAAACTCCACTTGAAATCTTATAGATTAAAACAAATTGCATCAAATTGGATCATTCAGTGATTCCACCGACGATTTAAAATTTTTAAAACTAATACAAGAAAGAGTTGAAGTAAAATTAACGGAGATTATTCCGTATCCATATCGGCATAAGCGGGGACTAATTAATGCTGTAGGCTCTATTTTTAAATCATTAACAGGAAATTTAGATGCTGCTGATGGCGAAAGAAACGAAAAATTAATTTTAGAATTACATAAAAATCAAAATAGGCTACGTGGAGCCACTTCTAAACAGATTTCTTTATCCGTAAGAATAATAAAAATTTTAATTCAACTCTTCACCAAATCAGCTACAACAACAAATTTTTGGAATCCAAATTGCTGCAAGTGGGATCTATTATCAAAAATTCTATACATAATAACTATTTATATTTTATTAGGTAAGTTTTAGATCAAGTTATAAATCTATACGAAATTATTGATTCAATTCTTCAAGATATTGAAATCTCCATCACCTTTTCTAAATTAAAAATAATGCATCCCAGTATCATAGAAACAGAGAATCTTTATAATGAATTAAAAATGCTACAATATCACTTAGATCTGGATCGAATGCCAAGGGAAGTAACCCTCGAATCAACTCTAGTAATTGAAAAAATTACAAAGCTAGAATGTTTTATACTCAGTAACAAGATAATATTTCTGTTACACATTCCCATTACTTCTCCAAATTATTTTAATTATTATCATTTATATTCTCTACCAAACCAAGCCAAACCGAAAAGTAAATTTTTAATAAAAAAACGAATTGCGCTATGCGTACTACAAAGAGCAATGCTATCAGCTTCGATGGAACCACTACATTTGTCCTAAGGCTGAACCTGTCGGTATCCTGGAAAGTGGCCCCTGCGAAGTCGGTCTTCTCCAGCCCATCTCGAGGAATTCTACTTGTAATTCAACGGAAGTCAGAATCAGCAGACCCATTATAACACAACTTGACAAGAGTAATATGTGGTTAGCTGTAATCCCAAAAGAAATTGTAATCCAATTAAAATGTATTAATCGGGAAGAAGAAAAAATCGTTCAAGGAACGTGATAGAATATATATTTATATTAATCAACACTTACAAACATTTCTGGTTTAGTTTATTCTTACTTTATTATGAATATTGGTTTAACTTTTCTAACTAAATAACAGAATTAAGATAATACAAGCCTATTCATGTTTTAGATTTCTTATAATATTCTTCCTCTCTGTTCCTTCATTCGAACTTTTAACTGGCAGTACTAAAAATTTTTGCATAATTCTTAAACAACCACAGGCGGCTTTCACCTTGAAATTGTCTGTTCAGTATATCCTAAAAATAATACAAAAATTATACCAAATTAAATAATTTCAAGTAAAAAATATACTCTTTAACTGAATTAATTAACCGAACTAAACTAACTTAAAATTACTTAAAGTTTATCATATGTTAAAAACAACTTTTATTAAAGAATAAATATCCATCACTATATGTCTCTAACAAAAAAATATTCATACTTCATCAGTGTCTTCAGAATCACTTTTATCTAATTGAATAATTAAACGAGTGATTTCTTCTCGATCATATTGTATTTCTCGGTTCCACGATTTCTTGATCAGCTACTCGGTATGTCTTACCGTATTAAACAACATTTCTGGCGTAATATGGTCAAGTGCTTCTTTCCACATTCGTAAGGCACAATACCCAGAATCGCCATCTCGTCCTACATGTCTATTGTAATACGTTTTAGCTATGCCCCATATATGTTTTATTGGATTAAATTGGCAATGATATGGAGGTAGACGCAAAACTTTATGTCCACAAGTCATAACCAATTCATCAGTTTCGAATTTTTTTGATGGCATATTTCTAAATAAGAAACATATACTACATATGGGAACTGTATTTTGTAGTTATTCATAATTTACTTTCTTGTAATATCAAGTAATTCCACTTTTAGTAGATTGGCAGAATATTCTATTTTGTTTTTGTTGAGCCAATCCAAAATTTCCGATTTGCGCCAGTTACCATTTGAATGTTTCGTTTCTAAAGTGGAATGGTAGCTGGCATTGTCCATTACGATGATTGAAGGTTCTTCCAATTTTTGCAACATATCATCGAACCATCTGAGAAACACTACTTCGTTCATGTCTCCATGATAGTCTGAATTGACGGTGGACGTTTTTGAAGCGAATATTAAATCACTACCAGAAACAAAACCATTTTTTGTTCTTGCATGTACTGCATGAACATATACAGGGTGTGCCACTACTAGTATTTTTAATTTTAATGGTTAATAGGGGATGAAAAACTAAACGGAAAATGTCTAAACAAGGGGGGTCTATCTTCAATAATTGCCGAGATAATCAGCATTTTCTGATTTCTTCAAAAACGTTCATGAACTGCAATGTAACTGACCTACGCAATACTGGGTCCTGAAAAGTAGAACAAACATTGAACGCATTAACGAGTTCAATGTCACACGTAGTATAATATTTCTCTATTTCCTGTGAGATACAGTGACGGCGTTTTAATAATTTAATTTTAAAGCGAATTTTAAAGTTAAAAGAAAAGTTGTTTGTATTGATGCCAGGAGTAGGTGACTAAATTTTCTGAAAACCTTTCGCGAACACCTTGTAAGTTCATGACTTTATAAGTCTAAAAGTAAAAATTTTGATGTGGGAAGTGAACTAGCTTAAGTGACTAATTCAGTAATAGTAACAGTTTACCTTTTGCCATCAGATTTAATTTTCCGTAGGTTTCTGGGGTCTTTGTCCTGCCAAAATGCGGCTGCAGTTCCGTGCTGGAATATCAACTTTTCATCCAGCCATACAAATAGCGAAGGATTGGAACTGCCATATTTGGAATTTTCCACGTAGATTTTCAAAAAAAATTGTTCTTTGCAAGACTATTCTAGGCAGCTCCCATAATCTTCGACGTGGATCATCTTTTCTGTATTGGAAACCGATTGTCTTCAAAACAATTCTTAAATTCTTAAAGTTGTTTCGCTTCCATTAAACATTCTTTTTTCTTGTAGCCTTACAAGTAACGTGTTTGCTGTTACATGTTCTAAAATAAACATTTCTTTAGAAACTCTTTCAATTAATCGTATACATTCAAATAACTATATCTGCCCTCTTATTATATTAACCGAATTTCTTAATAACACGTCTAAAAGATAACTTAAATAATAAAATTAAGCACTTCTTTGATACATATCCTAAATTTCATTTCTTATATCATATTCTTGAGCCTCTGTTAGATCTGTTAATTTGGGTTTCGTATAGATTCTGCTGGTTTTTGGTGGCTTAACTGGTACACCCTTTTTTACAGTCAGAAGAAATTTTGCTCACTCGGTCTATGAAAACTTTTAGAATGTTAGCTACTCTCTGGAAAGTAAATGTGTTACATAAATTATTATTTGCATGCTAATGGTAAAATACGTTATTAAATGTGCAGGTACTTACTTCTTGAATTGCGTTCAAAGGTAAAAGAGGTCCATCATTGTGCCGTTTCTTGCTCGCAATAGCTATTAAACACTTACAGTGCGCGCTTAGTCTTGTGGGCATTATGTTTTTTATAAAAACAAAATGATACAATAGCAGGCAATGCAAAATACACTCACTACTACACACACTGCATTAACACTGAAGATTATTCGATCGATAATCAATATCGATTTTTAAATTGATTTTATACTTATCTTGTTTCACTTATAAAATTGAATAAAATAATATTCCTCAAATAAGATAAGAATAAAGTCACATAAATCGGTGAAGGTAGTCTGTTTACCATAAAATTCTAGCGGTAAGAAAGTTTGGTTAAGATCTTGATTAGCTTCAACGCTGCTTGGAAAATATTGTGTGAAACGCGTTTTATACGTTGCCAACATATTTTCAGGCAAAAATAAAATTTTCAACAAAAATATGAATTTAACTCTGAAAGACAGGGACACAAACCTTCTCACTATCAAGATGAATATTAAGGGCTGCCGACGCGGCAGCCCGTTAATAAATAATTAATTTATTAATTATTAATTTGTCCATTTCAAAAGAATGGAAATATTTGGGAGTAGAAATAAATAGTTCAGGAAAGCAAGAAGAAGAAATTAACAGCCGAATAAGAAAAGCAATGAAAGTGTTTTACAGTATCAGCAATACGATTGTGGGGAAAAAAGAAATAACAAGGAAAACAAAAATAAACGTCTATAAAACAATAATAAGACCAATACTGGCATTTGGATGTGAGACATGGATAACAGATAAAAAGGAAATAAGTAAAGTCCAAGCGGTAGAAATGAAATACACGAGGAGAGTGACAAAGAGAGAAAGAATCAAGAATGAAGAAATAAGAAAAGAACTAGGAATAGAGGCGATACACGAATACATAGAGAAGAGGCAGTTGGGATGGTGGGGCCATCTGAAAAGAATGGGACAGGAAAGACAAGTGAGAAGGGTATGGGAAGCTAGACCTGGGCAGAAATTAAAAAGGGGAAGACCTGAAACTACCTGGGATGACATAATAGAAAAAATATTACAAAGAAGAAGAATAACGATGAGTGAAGCTAATAGGATGGCAAACAACAGGAAAGAATGGAGAAAGTTTAGCGACGCAGTGACGTGAAGCAAAAACGTATAGGCCTAGAGAAAGAAAGAAAAAAAAAGAAGAAAAAAGGAAAAAAAGATAAAGACTAACAAGCCTACACCAGAAATGGTAGACAGGCTTTACGATATATATATATATATATATTAATTTGTCCATTTCAAAAGAATGTGGTTCTTTGTTTATACATTGGCTCTGTTGACAGCAAAAATTACAGACCTGTCAGTCTATCTACAGCAAATTTAATATTAATACAGTAAAACCTTCCTTAACTGTCACTTTTCGATAACGGTGACCGCTAAAATCGGCTAGTTTTTTTTCATCGAATGATTTATAACCTCCCAAAAACGGCCGCGGTCACTACATGCTGTACACTTCTAACCTATTACTATGTAAAATTACATCTTGATAACAGCCGGCATGTTAACAAAGCTTTTTTATTGAAATAAGGAAATATAAATTTTTCATTTTACGAGCTTAAATAAATTCTTCGTAAAAAAAATCGTAATCTATGCTCAAGAAAGTAGATGCAACGAAGACATAACGGGGAAGGAAATCTTTCTTTATTGAATGAAGAATTAAGATATGAAAATTCAACTGAATATTTGAATATGCTTAAATACATATGCTTAAATGCTTAAATACAAACCAAATACTGTCGAAATACCATAAGGATTGTATGTATAACTGTAGGATAATTAGTGTATTGATACATATCAATCTACATTTAGATCCCTAAAACAAAAGCTTACTTCATCTGTTCCTGCTCCACTTTTTTTAGATAATTGCAATTTTTTCTATTCTTTCATTGCATTTTGTTTTAATGATTCTAATTTAGATTGGATTTCTTGTATAGATATATGTAGTTGTTTTTTGTTTTTCAATAGAATTGCGTGATAACATAAAGCCTTTTCGTAACGGCCACACAAAATGTCAGCCTTAGTGGTCGTTAGAAGGAGGTAACCGGCATCGGGAGGGTTACACAATTTTTGTAATTGCTATGAAACATTTTAGAATGATTGCATTATAGAATGATCGCACAATGGTTTAGTAGAATATATATATGTACGTACATATAGTATAGCTAGATAGTAGCCAATACATTTATGCTTTTTTCTAAATACGAATCAATAATAGTCTGTTTTACAGATGTGAACTTATTTTTTTACATACATTTGTTCATGAAAAATATTCACTCAATCACACGAATTCACTCAAATTATGTATTTCATTTAGTTCAAGGGCTACGAACTAGTAATTATCAATGAAGAATAGATTTCATAGCACATGTAGATGTGCTAATGGCTGAAAATAGTACGATCTTATCAAATATTCCCTTTACTGATAAACGCAAGTTTACAAACAATGGGATCATATATATATATATATATATATATATATCGTAAAGCCTGTCTACCATTTCTGGTGTAGGCTTGTTAGTCTTTATCTTTTTTTCCTTTTTTCTTCTTTTTTTTCTTTCTTTCCCTAGGCTTATACGTTTTTGCTTTCTCCATTCTTTCCTGTTGTTTGCCATCCAACTAGCTTCACTCATCGTTATTCTTCTTCTTTGTAATATCTTTTCTATTATGTCATCCCAGGTAGTTTCAGGTCTTCCCCTTTTTCTTTTCTGCCCAGGTCTAGCTTCCCATACCCTTCTCACTTGGCTTTCCTGTCCCATTCTTTTCAGATGGCCCCACCACCCCAACGTCCTTTTCTCTATGTATTCGTGTATCGCCTCTATTTCTAGTTCTTTTCTTATTTCTTCATTCTCCATTCTTTCTCTCTTTGTCACTCCCTTTACTCTCCTCATGTATTTCATTTCTACCACTTGGACTTTACTTATTTCCTTTTTATTTGTTATCCGTGTCTCACATCCAAATGTCAGTATTGGTCTTATTATTGTTTTATAGACGTTTATTTTTGTTTACCTTGTTATTTCTTTTTTCCCCACAATCGTATTGCTGATACTGTAAAACACTTTCATTGCTTTTCCTATTCGGCTGTCAATTTTACCTTATCTACCATGATTTTTATCTCATGTTGCTCCCCGATCACCATTACTTTTGTTTTCTCTTTACACATCTCCATTCCGTTCTCTCTATGTGTTTCATTCCATTTATTTATGCTTGTCTGCAACTCTTTTTCGTTAGATGCTGTCACCATTATATCGTCCGCAAATGCTCCAATCTTTACTTCAACTCTCTCCATATAATCCCATCCCACGTCAAGTCCTCTAGTTCTTTCTTTCGCTTTCCTTATTATTTTGTCCATGTAAATATTAAATAATGTTGGACTTAGGCCTCCTCCCTGTCTTAGTCCGTCTTTCGTTTTAAATTTTTTTGATTGTCTGTTTTTGACTATCACGCTATTTGAGTTTTCTTCATATATTTTTTTTATTAAGCTAATCATTTTCCTGCTTATCTCTTTCAAATTTCTTATCAAATGCTTTTTTTAAATCTAGAAAACCCATGTATACATTTTTTTTCCTTTTACTTGTTTTTTCAACTATCTGGTTATTCGTAAATATATGGTCTTGAATGCTCCTGCCTTCCCTAAATCCTGACTGTGATTCGTCCAGTGTTTTCTCTATATTAATTTTTATTCTCTCGTTTATCATCATTTCCAGCACTTTCATGTTTGTATTTAGTAGTGTAATTCCTCTGTAATTATTACAATCTTTCTTATCTCCTTTCTTAAAGATTGGTACTATCAGTGCATGCTGCCATTCTTTAGGTATTATTTGCTTTTTCCATATTTTGTTATATATGTCCAGCATTACCTGCGTTCCCTCTTCTCCCATATATTTTATCATTTCAGTCGTTATTGTGTCACTTCCTGGTGCTTTTCCATTCTTCAGATGTTTTATGGTCTTTTCCAAATCCTCCATATTAAATTCCTCTTCATCGTCTTTGCTTTCATTTCTCTCTGTATTGACTACCTCTCTTGTATCGGTCTTCTCTATATTGTCTGACAGCAGCTCTTCAAAGTATTGCTTCCATCTTTCCATTATTTCATTTTCCTGCTTTAATAGTTCTCCTTCTTTGTTATTTATATAGGTAGCGCTGTTGGTCTTTCCTTTTCTTATTGTTTTTAATCTACTATAGAATATTTTTTTCCCCTCTGCAGCTTCGTTTTCTAATTTATTGCCGAATTCTGCCCATTCATTTCTTTTCGTCTCTAATACTAATTGCTTCACTATTTTCCTTTCTTCCTTGTAACACTGATACGTTTCTCTAGTTTTTTTTTGTAGATATTCTTTCCATTTTTTCTTTTTTAGTCTCACTCTGCTCTTGATCTCTTCTGTCCACCATGCCGTTTGTTTTATTTTCTTATTTCTTTTTATTCTTCCGCACACTTCCGAGCTTGCTTGTAGTATTATCTTTTTGAATTCCTCCCAACTCTCTTCCAAACTTAATGTCTTCCATTTCTCATTTCTGCTCTCAATCATCCTCTTCATTTTTTCTCTATATTGCTTTGCCACCTCTCCGTCTTTTAGTCTAGACGCTTTTATTTTCTCATATTCTATCTTATCTTCTTTTCTCTCTCTGTTGTCTGATTTTAGTGGTTTCTTTATCTTTGATATAACCATATAATGATCACTTCCCACTTCCGGTCCTCTTGACACTTTTACATCTACTATGTTCTTTCTATTTTCATTTCCTGCTACTATGTAGTCTATTATCGATTTTTCATTTTTGCTGCTCATCTCTCTAGTATATTTGTGTATATCTTTGTGCTTATAATAAGTATTTGCTATAAACATATTGTTGATTCGGCACAACTCTATCAATCTTTTTCCATTATCATTTAGTATTGTCTTCCCATTCTGGCCCAATATTCTACTCTCTCCTGGTTTTCCCTTTACCACTCTACTATTAAAATCTCCTGCAATGTATATTTCGCCTTTTGCTCTTTCTACCGCCTCTGTTAACATTTCCCAGAATTTCTCTTTGTTCTACTTTTTGTCGTCTTCATTTGGTCCATACACACTTATTATTGTTTTAATGCTCTCATTATCGTCCTTCATATTTATTGTCAATATCCTCTCTGAACACGCCTCCGATTCTTCTATATTGTGTGCCCATTCCTTTTTTATCATACATGCGACTCCCTCAGCTGCTCTTTTCTCTGTTTCCACTCCGCTATATATAAATACACTTCCTTTCATCATTTTTTGTAATCCTCGCCCTTTTTTTTTCGTTTCCGTTATTGTAAGTATGTCTATCTTATTTTCCAGAAACTCATCTTCTAGTTCTATTTCTTTTCCCTTTATGCTTCGTATATTCCATGTTGCCAATCTCCATATTTCTACCTTTTTCCTTCTCATTGTTTTCTGCTCCTTTCCCCACTTCTTCTTCAGTTTTTTGTTTGTTTCTGCTTTTCTTCCCAGCTTCCATAATCTATCCTATTTCTATATTGTTCCTCCTTTCTTTTGTATATTTGGCACTTTTTGCTAGTGGCCATGTGCTTTACGTCTTTATCTTTAATTCTTGTACAGTTGGCGCATTTTGTCTCATTTTTTTCACAATCTTTCCCTTCGTGTCCTTCCTGTCCACATCTGTAGCATATCTCCGTTTTTGTACAGTACTTAGCTACAGATCGCGATCTTTATATATTCCTCTACCTGTTTTACAGTAAAATCTATCAGTAATTTTCCCTTTTTTACCACGTACTTGAATGTCTCCTTGTCAGCTTCTACTACTCAGTCTTCTACATATTGTTTACTGTTCCTGAAGGCATTTTTTTTTACTGCTCTTATTACTGTCTTCACCTCTCTAGCCCCCACCATTTTTCTTATTTCTTCATTTTCCCTTATTATTTCATTTACAATTTCTTCTTCAGTATACCCTTGCTCAACTTTTTTTATTATAAATAACGGCTTTGTTTCTTTCATTTTCCTCACTGTTATTCCTTTTACTTCCTCCAGTTTTTTCCCTATTTGCTCCTGTTGTAGCTCGTTTCTGCACTTCATCACTACCAATCCACTTTTGTATTTTTTTATTTCCTTTATACCTTCTTCACCTACTTCTTCTATCGTAAGTTTTTCTCGAATTTTTACCATTACCTTCTCGCCTTCTACCGCTTTCACTGTTATTTCTCTTATTTTTTCAGGTGTTTTCCATCCCTTTATCTTTTTAGTATCATTTTTTTTTTCTTTGCTGTGATAGCCGCATAAGTTCTTTTTGCTGATATTTTGTGTTATTGTACCTCCCCCTATCAATTCCGTTATTTTTGCTTCCAATTTGTTCATTCTGTTTTCGAATTGTTTCGCTATTTGTTCCAGCCTTTGCTCTACTTTATCTGTTTTTTCTGGTTTTTGTTTTTTCTCTGCAATCTCCATGTTTTCATATACAGTAGCGGTCATTTTAACTAATATTTTTTCTATGGTTTGTATTCCTTTTTCGATTTCTTCCCGTGTTATCCCTTCTTGTCTTTTATACCCCTCGGTAAATACCCAAATTTCTCTTTGTATCAATGTGATCTGTTTCATTATTTCTTCAAATACTCCGCCTGTCTTTTCTCCAGTATCTTCTCTTTCCTCTCTCTCTCCTATTTTCATTCTTTTTTCCCTTTTATCATCCACCTCACTCATCACCATTCCTCTGTACGATGGTTTTACACCCTCCTCACCCCCCTCCTCCGTTGAGGTTCTCCTTTTCCTATCCTCCACCTTTCCCACTGGTGGCGTTCTTTTCACTTTCGACGCCCCTTTAAAAGGATTTTTATCCTCCATAATAGAATATTATTCCTTTTTCCTTTTCTTTAAAAGAAATAAAAAAACAGTAAAAAATAAAAAATAAAATTTTGTTGTTCTCAAATCACTGTACACAAACAATCAATATTTTGCTTATCTATGTATCGTCTTTCGATTTAAACGTAAACAAGCGTCCGACCACTTTCACTGTCCGAACTAGCGTATACTAACTACCGTATTATAATTTTGTCAATTATAATACATGTAAATAGTTAGTTGATAACAAAAATGTAGTTTTTAAGTTATTAGATTAAAATTATTTGCTAATAGAAAATTATTCAGTATATTATTATATACACATCGAGAATGAAGTATCGGTTTCAACATTAATGGAAGTTATGCAACCAATTAACCTTATGAATTGAATGTCTTTCCAAATACATTGTTTTTGACAATGCTTGCACCTTCCGACCAATTAAAATTCGCTAATTAAAACTCTTCCTACTTCCGGCGTTTTCAGCGAAAAAGCCGTTCTAGAATATGCTAGCACGTTCCATGTAAAAAACAGATAAAAGGAGTGACCAGTAGCCACTGGTAGCCATCAATTTTTTCAAAGTTAAAATCTTACGTCGCGTTAATTTCTTTATTTTCAACTTTCCAATCCATAATTTTTCATAGTTAATTATTCTAATTAACTCTATTTTTCCAGTAATTCATTTCTAGATGAATTATTGCCAATTTACTCCATTTGTCTAACCAATATTCCCCTTCATAAAACTTTCTGTTCTATTCGCAGCATATTTCACGTTGACGTCATATTGAAAATTTGTATTTTTCTAGAATTTTACAGTAAATTCCCATCTTTTAACTATTACCCAACGACGAAAAAGATTCGTTTTTCATTCTTATCTGCACGTTTCCTTATCAATTATTCGAATTTTCGAATATATTAGGTTTTTCAATTTCATCGACAATCCATCGTCGCGAGGTAGCTACAGTTATCTGCTTCCGACAATCAACTGGTGCCATAATTCTGACAACTGTGCATGTGACGTTCTCGCCGCCCCTGTATCTGGAGACGCTATCAGCACCCCGACGGCGTCATCATCGTCACGACGAAAATTATTGGCTGGAAGGTGCACGTAATGTATTGCATTTAGACAAACCTTTAAGGTAGGATCTACATTAATTTTACTGATTGTTGCATGAATTTTTCATTGAGGAAAAACTACATATTTTCATGAACTGCATGAATTTTTCTCACCAAATTATAACTAATTGTATCGTAGAATTTTACCCTAGTTAAAGGCATGTTTCTTCACATGTTATCTGTTTTGCATCTGGGATAATGTGGGTAGTTCTAACTGATTGTATTATACATTAACATTACTTATTGCACGTTAGATACCGTTTTTTCATTAATAACATTTATCCTTAATTCAGAGATAAAATTATAGAATCTTTTCATTGGTACTTAATTTTTAGAATTGACTGATCTATGTTATTTTTTCTCCATAGAATAGTTTATTATTGCATCGACAAATATAATTATACATATAATAAAAATTATGAAAATATTTGTTGGTATTCAAAAAGGCATTTTCTATTATAATAATACGGATTACATCCCATTCAAACAATTTTAATAAACACAACAGAAAACTTTAACAAGAAAGTACTCATAGTCGATACCTAGAGTATATGATATAAGTACTACTTTACTCAAAGTATCAGCGGAGAGTATCGAGTACTAGAATTATCGGTATCGGGCACCTTGGTATCGATAGTATCGTGCGAACCCTACATATGCCTATTTTATCCATTTGTTTTTCACCGTATGCCACATCAAAAGTACATATAATCAATCTCTATAAAAACCTCAGCTAGTTTTAATTTCGATAAGTGTATCTTCCAGACAAAATCTCTGATTCAGGCGAAACTAGAAACAACAAATAAAAATAAATACATAAAAAAATTGGACTAGTCGCGACTATGTTTTCTGCCACGCGTAGCACCCTATCGCTCCAGCTATTTACTTAGGCATTTTGGATCTCTCTAGGCGGTTGACGAATTTCATTCATATCTCGTTAACTAAAAGAAGATGATGATGCAGGAAAGTCTATCTATTTTTTTTTCTACCAATATTTTTTTATGTATAAAGAAATACACGTAATTTACTACGTAAATGCATGGTTGTAGTAGCTTTATTTGTTTGTTTGCTTGTTCGTCTATTGCTGACGATGATAATTTCTTTCAAAAAGGTCTTAAAATAATTTTTTGCGGCAGACATGGTACACTTCAATAATAACTTTTAGTAAATTGAATTCTATGCGACTTGAATGATAATTTTATTTAAATTTTTTCTGTTTCGCATATTTACATGGGAATGTAAATTAATTGTTATGCATCAAATGTTAATTATATACCAATGACTACTGTATCTATTATAGCAGAACCAATATATAGTTCTTGCAACTAACTGACGACTAATGCATCAGTCATTTGTTGCGCATAAATAGTTGCCTGGCTCGCGCCAGGCAACAGTAGACAACCGTTATCGAAACAGCCGTGAGAGACGTGATGGAAAAAACGTTGAATGACTTGTCCACAAAGCAAATGACTGAAGGTCAGGCTTGTTTATTTTCATTTTTTCACTTGTCTTGAAGTTAGAATTAGAAAAATTTAATAAAAAAAATTGAACATGTTTATTTAGTCATAACAATACCTTTTAAAATCACTTCAAAATTTTTAAAAAAATTGTAAAAGTTATGTAATTTAAACTGGCAAAATTTAAAGTTTTTTATTAAAAATAAATGCATCATCTATTTTGAAGTTATTTTTTTACATTTAATTTTTTAATTTTAATTACAATTTTCTTCGTCTAATTTCAATTAGAAGAGAGTATGTAAGATCTTTTATTTCATAGTACTTTCTATCAAATTGCTTTTAAAGCCAACAAAAACTATTTGACTTTAGTCATGTCCAGTTTAAAAAAAATGTATTATGTGTAATCTCCATGCTACCAAATTAGATAGCAAGTTATCAATTACACAAACAGTACTTTAATGTTACCTTTATTAGGGTAATGCAGATTAAGGCAATACCTGCATACCACTAATTATTTGGTGTAATTATTAGAGCAAATTAGTAATGAACTTCAACTTACCAGGCGAGGTGGTATGGCTTACCACCCCGCTGCCGGCGCAATTAGTAATTCATATCATCACATCAACAAATTTCCACAACACTAGACGATGAATACTATGTCAGACAATACAAATTACATTCAACTTTACACTGAAAGTACAATATCCACATTAATGATTCGTTACAACATCACTATCAATTCAGTAGAAATTTATTAGTTATTCACAGATTGTGTTCAATATGACCACCATTTTCTTCAATCGCATGCTGAGCCAGATTTGTAAAAGATTCGTGAACTCTTGGGAATTGTTCTGCAGCTTTTTCACCAAATATTCTTGCAACTATTCATGCAATTCGTGCATGAAGTTGATCTTCAGTGTCAAAGGGCTCTTTGTACACCAGATATTTCTTGTAATCCCATAAATAAAAATCTAAGAAATTTATATTAGGGGATCTAGCTGGTCACGAAATAGGTCCTTCACGGTTTATCCACCTATTTGGAAATTTTTCATTCAAAAAAGATCTAACATTAGAATAAAAATGAGGTGGAGCTCCGTCATACATAGACCACATATAATGACGTAATTGGTATGTGGGACATCATCCAATAGTTCCCATAAATTGTTCCTCAAAAAATCCAAATACCTTTCTCCAGTTAAATGGGAAGGTAAAACGAAGGGACCGATCAAATAATTTCTTACAAGGCCAGCCCATACATTAATTCGTAACTGCCTTTGGAAACTACTAATACGATAAGCATGCGGGTTTTCTTCGCTCCAAATGTGGCTATTTCTGCTATTAAAAACTACAAATTGTCTAAAGCATGCTTCGTCCGTAAATAAAACTTGTGACGCAAATCCAGATTGCCTTAAATTTTGACTAACCACTCATTGACAAAATTGTAGACGATTTAAATAATCTTGCGGTACCAAAGAATGGACACGGTGTATCTAATACGGATAGTACCCATTTTCCCGTAATACACGCCACACTGTAAAATTGGAAACTTTAACATGTCGCGCAATTTCACGGGTACTGGCCGACGGCTCATTTTCAATCATGCTTAAAATGTCTTCTTCGATCTGAATACTTAATTGCCTTCCTGGTAAACTGGATTGGAGAATTAACAAACCAGTATCTCCTGTCCTTTGCACTAAATTAACAAATGCCTGTTCACAAGGACCTTGTCGGTCTGGAAATCGTTTTCGATATAACCTTTTTGCAGCAGCTGCATTTCCACGGGTTTCTTAAATAAATCATCAGCATATCACACCATTCTGCTGTAGTATAATTTGCCATAATTGTTTAGCGAAATGTTTCAAAAAACTTTCAAAAAAGTTCAAGTCTAATCAAAGTTACTCGCTCCAAATTCAACATTTAACTAATCTAATTTTATTTACCACTAGAGTGTTTCTTTCTAATTTGTTGTTCTCTCTATCTTTCTTATTTTCGATTCTCACTTTATCATAACAATCCCTGCTAGTAGAATTTTTTGTTTCCTGTTTTTGCTTTTAAAGAATGACTAAAGCGAAGTTAATGCAATGCTATCAAACAAATTGACATTGCTGAATACAGCATAGTAACAAAACCTAGTACCAAGTGTTAAATTGTAGAACTGTTTCATGATACGTGCTTTTTTATTAGCTGACACATAATGTTGTACCTATGATACGATATACAATTTGATTTCGAAATTAAATTAGTACATTCTATTTGTACGGTCTATTAAAATGTAAAAAATGTTTTTTTTTTCCTGGAGATATTTTTTTTATGATAATTAAATATAAATGTTCACTAAACTTCACATTCAAAACAAACGCATTATCTCTAAATTGTTGCTATAAAAATGAGGCCAAAATTTAAGAAAAGAAGCATAGTTTTTTTGTCTAAGAGTAAACATTAAATGGGTAATTACATTTTGTATTGGAAAATGAATACGCTAGCATTGTCGGCGGCTCGATCCGACTAGGCTAGTCAGACAGTGCCGTCGCAATTATGATTTTCTTTTTGTTTCGTTAGAAAAATAAATTAAATTATGTTATTAGACTGAAATTTTATCTTAGGGAATGTTTCGCAATGAGATTAAGTAACACTAACTTTAGTTTACATTAACATATAATTACATTGCGTATTTATTTAAAACCTTCTGCGCCTATTCCTCTTATGTACTTTGTCCTATGCTTCTCTCTTTGTTGCGCTGTACGAGTATACGAGTTGTTCCGTTGACTAGAAGAATTGTTACAAATAAATAAATATTTAAATATTTAAAAAGTTATCCTGGTTGTGTCCCTTTAGTTATTGCAACAGAAAAACATATTAATGGATATTTTTTCAAGACGGGAAAAATGTTGAAGGAATCAGGTGGACAAAAAAATTATTTTTGCCTAATAATTTTTTACTAATTTTATAAAACCGTTTTGGCGCCTCTTCTGGAAAAGCACCCCGATACATCGTTCGCTTACCGCCTGGAGCGGTAATTTCAATTTTTAGTTACTAATTATTATTGGTTTATTATTATTATTATTAATGACAAAAGTATAAAATAGTTAGAAATTCAGTTGAGGGTTGTTCTCTTTCAAGGTCGGGTGTCAGGTACTTCCTTGTTGTCGTTTGCTGGAAAACACGATGATTCATCTGTACACTGGTCTAGAGGGGTGGTACCATAAATATCATAACCACATGCAGATTTTTCACCCTCTTTTTTTGTCTTTTTTTGGAACATCGATATTATGTAGTTTGGTATTATTATTATTATTAGAAAAACCTTTTAGATAAAAATATACACATTTTGGAAATGCCATTTTTGTTACAACCCTCTTGAAGTGAAGATAGTGCTTTGAATTTTTGAATTCTTGAGTAGTTTATAAAATAAATTGCTAAATTAGGTGCTTTTAACTAGTAATAGTGTGCAAATTATGCGAAGTCGACTATAAAGAATTTATTTGTTAATAAAAACACTGTTAATAGTGTTTTTAGCCAAATATTTCTAATCGGTTTAGATTTTTAATAAATTTCCATAAGAAATACATTTTAACATGTTAAATTAATGTATCCCTCTATGAAACATGCCCTGTTGCATACGGTTCATTTTGATACTTTTTAGATTTTATAAATCTTTCAGTCTTTATCATTTTTATTAATTTTTAATGATACTGAAACAATAACCGAATAAAAAACTTAATAGAACAGCGAAAAAAAAATTATAAGGATTTCCAAAAATTTTGTCCCACTATGGAACCTTTTACTCTATATATAAAAACAAGAAAAGAGTGTGGGAAAGCTGGCAAAGTCGTAATCAAATTTTTTTTCTTTGTAGTTTAATAGTCAGTCAATATGTCAATATATTATACTGTCAATATATATTATAATATAATAAATATCATTAAATATTTATAATTAAATTTGTATTTATTAAAATATAAGCAATTTGATCATCTCTCTAGTATACTTGTGTATATCTTTGTGCTTATAATAAGTATTTGCTATAAACATATTGTTGATTCGGCAAAACTCTATCAATCTTTTTCCGTTATCATTTAGCATTGTCTCCCCATTCTGGCCAAATATTCTACTCTCTCCTGGTTTTCCCTTTCCCACTCTATTATTAAAATCTCCTGCAATGTATATTTCGCCTTTTGCTCTTTCTACCGTCTCTGTTAACATTTCCCAGAATTTCTCTTTGTTCTCCTTTTTGTCGTCTTCATTTGGCCCATATACACTTATTATCGTTTTAATGCTCTCATTATCGTCCTTCATATTTATTGTCAATATCTTCTCTGAACACGCCTCCCATTCTTCTATATTGTGTGCCCATTCCTTTTTTATCATACATGCGACTCCCTCAGCTGCCCTTTTCTCTGTTTCCACTCCGCTATATATATGTTTGTTTCTTCTCTTCTTCCCCGCTTCCATAATCTATCCTATTTCGATATTGTTCCTTCTTTCGTTTGTATATTTGGCACTTTTTGCTGGTGGCCATGTGCTCTATACCTTTACCTTTAATTCTTGTGCAGTTGGCGCATTTTATCTCATTTTTCTCGCAATCTTTCCCTTCATGTCCTTCCTGTCCACATCTGTAGCATACCTCCGTTCTTGTACAGTACTTGGCTACATGCCCATAGCAGCAGCATTTATAGCAGATCGCGATCTTTACATATTCCTCTACCTGTTTTACAGTAAAATCTATCAATAATTTTCCTTTTTTTACCACGTACTTGAATATCTCCTTGTCAGCTTTTACTACCCAGTCCTCCACATATTGTTTACTGTTCCTAAAGGCATTTTTTTTAACTGCTCTCATTACTGTCTTCACCTCTCTAATCCCCACCATTTTCCTTATTTCTTCATTTTCTCTTAATATTTCGTTTACTATTTCTTCTTCAGTATATCCTTGCTCAATTTTTTTTATTATAAATAACGGCTTTGTTTCTTTCATTTTCCTCACTGTCATTTTTTTTACTTCCTCCAGTTTCTACCCTATTTGCTCCTGTTGCAGCTCGTTTCTGCATTTCATCACTACCAATCCACTTTTAAATTTTTTTATTTCCTTTATACCTTCTTCCCCTACTTTTTTCTATCGTAAGGTTTACTCTTATTTTTTCCATCACGTTCACCCCTTTTGCCGCTTTCACTGTTATTTCTCTTATTTTTTCTGGTGTTTTCCATCCCTGTATCTTTTTTGTACCATTTCTTTTTTTCCTTTCCGTGATTGCCGCATATGTTTTGCTTCTTTCTTGGTTTATTGTACCTCTCACTGTCAATTTCAATATTTTCGTTTCTAATTTATCCATTCTGGTTTTAAATTGTTTCTCCATTTGTTCCAGTCTTTGTTCTACTTTATCTTCTTTTTCTGTTTTCTGTTTTTTCTCTTCATTCACTATTTTTCCATACACTGTGGCGGTCATTTTACCTACTATTTTCTCTATATTTTCCATGCTTTTATCCATTTCTTCTCGAGTTAGCCCTTCTTCTCTTTTATTCCCCTCTTTAAATACCCTAATTTCCGTTTGTATCATTTTGATTTGATTCATTATCTCCTCTGATACCCCTTGCCCTTTTCTCACTATCTTCTCTTTCTTCTGTCTCCCTTAGTTTCATTTTTTTTCGATGTTATCATCAACCTCGCTCATACTATTCCTCTATACGATTTGTTCGTATTTTCTTCCTCATCCTCCTCCGTTGAGGTTTTCCTTTTCCTGTACTCCACCTTTCCCACTGGTGGAGTTCTTTTGACTTTTGTCGCCACTTTAAACGGATTTTTATCCTACATAATTATGTCCTTTTATTTTTATAAAAAAAAAAAAAAAAAAAAATGAAACTTTATTGTTATTTCCACCCTAAACCACTATACACAAACAATCAATGCTCTGCTTATCTATATATCGACTTTCGATTGCAGCATAAACAAGCATCCGACCACTTTCACTGTCCGAACTAGACTTTATTGTTAATATATAATATACAATATATTATCTACTTACATCTTATGTTTGTAAATTATTATAATACTATAAAATATGTATATAAATAATACCCTATTGCAGAATATCGAAAATTATACAGTAAATTATTACATCAGAAAACATTGCGTTGTATACATATGAACGTATATAAACGATACGTTATCGTCCAGGAATAAATTAGAATGGAAAATTTTATTCATATTTATTAGGACTTATAAGACATGAACAATCGTTATTCGTTATTTAATAATTGGGGTTAGAATTTTGAAACAGTTCGAATTACACGAAGTTAGCAGTAATGTAAAAATCTGCGTTACATAGCGGTGTAAAAATTTTGAGTTATAGAATACGACTTTTTTGACCGACGTAAATTAAAATGTGACATCCTTCTGTAAATCTTCCACCGATCTGAGATATTTTATAGAATAGCACCATAAATTTTGTATAAAGTTACAAGATGTTTGACTCGGTTTAAAATTCTAAAACAAATGGACATGTGAAGTAGGTAATAATCTTTATACTCACTTAGAAATATTTAATAATGCCATACATATTTCACGTGTGTATAAATCGAATATCGATTTTAGTTTTATTTAGAGCCCATAGAAACGCTCACTAAATAATAATTAGATTAATGCGCTTCTCTTCGTTGTTATCCCTTCCGCGTCTGTTTTGTAATTTGTTGTTGTTTCTTTGTGTTTTTTTCTTTAGTATCTCTCTCTCAGACTTCTTAGTAGTACTGCTACTGCAGCTTCTTGAACAAAAATTTTATTATTGCCAATAACTGCAATTATTATTGTGGTTGCAGAAGTACGGAAGCAGAAGCAACATTGGCGAAGAATAATGTATATAATATTGTAGACAATTATAATAGACATAGTAGACATTTTATAATAATTATGTATTTATGGGTTTGTTTATGCAAGTATATAGGGTGATCCAGGAATAACATGTCCGGTAAGTAGATAAATGACTCTCCAATTTGCATCGACTTAACAAATGTTCAAACTACTACACTAAGGTAACCCGATTTTTCCTTATTTTTGTTGACATTTGCACATACATACAATTAATATCTCACGATGTTATTCTTATGTACTAATAATGATTAGTTTAACTATAAGGTGATTTATTAGCTTGTGAACTATGCATAAAAGTTGCAGTATAAAATACGAGTAGCTTTAATTTCACGAAAAGTGAAAGTTTCATGTCCGAAACAGATTAAAGAATCACTCTTATGAAGTGGTTCTTATGAATTACTTAGGCCGATTCATAGTATTTTGTTTTGTTTTTTAGCATTTGTAATTGATAAATTTTTAAGATAGAATAAATATTGTTCTTTATTGGCAATAGCACAAAGTTAAATTATGTTTTCCATTTCGTGACTTGTTTGTGCATAATTATATTTTATGCATTTACTTGTACCTATGTATATTAAATAAAAACCTTTTTATTCTCGTACATTTTGTCACGCACAAATCACACAAATTATATAAATGATTATCAAATTACTTTTCAAATTTATCATTAACAACCAATAACATCTGCTAAACAGTTCGATATTCGCTGGTACTGTACGGCGGCTCGTTTCAACTAACCGTAAACAGCTGTTATCGAGATAGCCTTGAGAGTCGTCATTAGGTATGCAACAGCAGAACCAGACGACGGGTTCACATTATCGCCACTAGATGACGCTAGAATCGCGGGGCCCCATTTTGATGCCATTGAGTTTCGGGTGCTGTCCACTAGATGGCACGGTGTGTACATTTTCATTTTTCTATTTTTATGTTAAATGGCGATGTATATGTCATTTGTCGTTGTCAATTTTTGCATTTTGTGGGTCAATTATCAGTGTCACATTTTTTTGTCAATGAAATGTCATATTTGTTTTTGGAATGTGGCGCCATGTTGTGGTTGGTAGAGTAAGTTTCAACGTGATTTCCAAGGTATCTTTTAATTTAATGTTTGAAGTTTGATGTCTTGTTGATAGATGTCGGCAATTCGAAAAAAGGTTGCTGGCTGTTACTTGCTTACCACATGGATAAGTATAAAGATGCCGTCGGGGCGAAGTCATAATAGGCGTCTTTACACCTATCCTCAATGTGGTAAGCATGCTCGTAATTGCAGCAGTAAATGAGAGGAGTAAAGTTAAAGGAGAGAGAGGGAGAAACCGATGATAAAGGAGATCTTGAAAATAAAATTTTGAAGATGTGAATAGTAATCGAACCTATAAATTTTTATGTGGGATATAAGGACTTTACCACTGCACCACAAAGCTAACCGACCTCTATTATTTTGAGTTGGGTATATAAATTGAATTTTTCCGAATAATAATCTATATTTTTAATATAAAATATAAACTCGCCTGAATTCTTTAATATGATGTTATTTCAAAGGATAATAAGAGTGAAATTTTTTTCTAGAAATGTGATAATACGTATTAAATCGAAATTAACATATTTAGCCATATGCAAAGTATATCCTAACATATTAGTGTTTATTATTCAGATGCTTCAAACACATTGCTCATGTCTCTAGTATACTTGTGTATATCCTTGTGCTTATAAGTATTTGCTATAAACATATTGTTGATTCGGCAAAACTCTATCAATCTTTTTCCGTTATCATTTAGTATTGTCTCCCCATTCTGGCCCAATATTCTACTCTCTCCTGTTTTTTCCCCTTCCCACTCTACTATTAAAATCTCCTGCAATGTATATTTCCCCTTTTGCTCTTTCTACCGTCTCTGTTAACATTTCCCTGAATTTCTCTTTCTTCTCCTTTTTATCGTCTTCATTTGGTCCATACACACTTATTATCGTTTTAACGCTCTCATTATCATTCTTCATATTTGTTGTCAATATGCTCTCTGAACACGCCTCCTATTCTTCTATATTGTGTGCCCGTTCTTTTTTATCATACATGCGACTCTCTCAGCTGCTCTTTTCTCTCTTTCCACTCCGCTATATATAAATACACTTCCTTTCATCATTTTTTGTAATCCTCGCCCTTTTTTTTTCGTTTCCGTTATTGTAAGTATGTCTATCTTATTTTCCAGAAACTCATCTTCTAGTTCTATTTCTTTTCCCTTTATGCTTCGTATATTCCATGTTGCTAATCTCCATATTTCTTCATTTTTTCTTCTCATTGTTTTCTCCTTTTTTCCCCAATTCTTTTTCAGTTTTTTGTTTGTTTCTTCTCTTCTTCCCCGCTTCCATAATCTATCCTATTTCGATATTGTTCCTTCTTTCGTTTGTATATTTGGCACTTTTTGCTGGTGGCCATGTGCTCTATACCTTTACCTTTAATTCTTGTGCAGTTGGCGCATTTTATCTCATTTTTCTCGCAATCTTTCCCTTCATGTCCTTCCTGTCCACATCTGTAGCATACCTCCGTTCTTGTACAGTACTTGGCTACATGCCCATAGCAGCAGCATTTATAGCAGATCGCGATCTTTACATATTCCTCTACCTGTTTTACAGTAAAATCTATCAATAATTTTCCTTTTTTTACCATGTACTTGAATGTCTCCTTGTCAGCTTCTACTACCCTATAAGACACTCGTTTTATACGTAGCTTTAATTTTCTAGAGTAATAATTTTTTATTTTGCTTGTAACCTATAAATGCAAATTCTGAATTCACTTTAGTGAAACCCCATTTAGTGAACACTTTGGAGAACTACACTCATACTCCTATTAAAATTGTCTTCCACGGTATTAGCAGCTATACTTGAGTACGATGTAAATTAACATCAATTAAAACTTCTATGAGTAACAAACTTTTTGTTTTTGCATTTTTGAACTGAAATGAATGCATATTAGTAATATTTATTACAAGACCATAGTTAAAACTGTAACGCGAATATTCCATAATATTTCTGTTTAATCTACATTATTCTTATTATAGTAATTTCTGAATTAAGGAAAATTGAATCAATAGAAATTGAAACTGTTATAAAAAAAATTAAAGTTAAGGACGATCAACAAATTTCAAATTCAATTTCCCTGTTGCCACAAATGTTGCTCCGAAGAAATGGGATCAATGCCAAAATACTGTGATATTTCACTCCAATATAAGCAAGTGTGACAGTTGGTTAATATAACAGCAGTTTTGTACATTTCTTCAATTTCTTGGAGTAATAGTTTCGGATTCTTCTTAAACTCAATAAATGCAAATTCAGAGACAACTTTCTGGAATCCCCACTCCACAGCTTGTCGAACAGTGCCCATGCTTCTATTAAAATTTTGTTGCGTTAAATCCACTCCATGCCCAAGGAATTGAGTCAGAACTAACTGTCTAAGGCCATACCCCTGGTCTCCATATACTACAAAGTAATCTGATCCAAAAACAGCTTTTCTTACCAGTTGGTTATAGTAGATTTCGTTTTCTCTAAAAATATATGCACCTTGTCTTCTTGCTGGGTAGTTACAACTGACTGGTACTTGTACACAGTGGTGACGTTTGTGTTCGGAATAATATTCACATTGATCTACGGTGGGTCTACAGACAGTACTGTCGATAGATCCCCAACAATTATGAACCGCAGCTTCTTTATCTGCAATTACCTTGAAAAAGCAAATTTTATTTGCTTCGCAATTTTACATTTCACATGCATAAATAGGATCCATCAGCCTTCAGATGTACTTACCTGAGCATACATTTTTATTCTGTCCATGTTAAGTCAACGAAGATTATTTAAATCGTCTATTAAACTACGGAAATGAATGTAAATATTAGTGTAATTACTAATTTCTGACAATTTAGAAATTGATTTGTTGAACAACATGGTCAAATCGCATAATCGATTAGAGTAAGATAATCTTAAAAAAATTGTCGTTCTTAATTTATGCTTACTGTTTGCTCTCTTAAATTTAGTCTTCTTACTTACTTTTCTTACAATTAAAGTCAAATGGATACATTTTTTAATCAAGTATAAATTTATTAAATCCTACTATATCTACCTGCAGCACTATATCCAGAAGCCGTTTTAATTTCTTCTGGTACTCTTAAAAGTCTTACGAGTTTATGTATATGACATATTATGTATATGAGATTTCTCAAATCTAAAGCAATTTTTTATTTCCAACGCATCCATTGCATCCAAATTAAACTGCACTATATTCAATGTTGAATGAAAATTTGCAAAAATGTTTCTTAAAATTAATCTTCTAATTAAATTACAGTCAACTGACCATCAGCGAATGGCAATATATGATTGTTCCATTTTATTACATGAATTTTATGTTTTTTTAATTAACGTTGACCGAATCTAGTCCAGGAACTATTTTTCTGACATTTCGTTATCGTTATGCTAATTACTGAAATTTCAAAAACCGCATGCTCAATTTGACAGTAAGCATAACAATAATGAGATTTGTTTTGTGGCGCAGGAACTCCTTAATAAGGGCTTTATGACTTATTGATATTTCGGAAATGTCACCATCTAAAGATTTGATTTTTACGGCAATGAAAAGATTTCTATAATTTAGATAAAACCTCATATAAACCAATTATAAATTTTAATGAAAATTGTAAAAAAACGCATTCCAAAATTTAAAAAAAGATAGAAACAAATTAAGGCGGGACTTTCAACGCGGGGAACAGTACGTTGTCAATTTTTGTTACGGTAGGATAGACGTTTCTGTTATTATTAAAACAATTATTACTCTGATTTTAATAAATATTTATATATTAAGTGGTTGAAAATTTATCATGTTTTTAATTATTAGTTTTTCTATCTATTATGAATATTGTGAATATACTAATTATATTTCATGAACAAATGTTTATTCTCAATTTGAACTTCACTTTAGTCACTGCAAATTTTTAATAAAAAAATTTCCATATTAAATTTAATCTAAAACTATAAACAAAAATAAGTAAGATCTTAACATAACAAAAAAACTGTATTTTTGAATATTATAATATAATTGAAGAAACATTCTACGGAAAGAAAAAGAACATGGCAATGCTTAATTCAAGCGTGCTGCTGAAGCTGGCTGTATCCCCCTGCGGCGCGAACCCCGAACCCATATATTTGGTATTCTTATTCAAAGATATATTATTGAACAAAAAGTGGTTTTATAATTGATTTATTATAGTGATTTTCTATTAATGTTGTGTTTTATGCATCAGCTACTATGTGTGAAAATATCTTCTTGATATGTTGCAGATTAAGTAAGACATCAAAGACCACTTTTATGCTCTATAACTCATTAACTAATAAATATTTTGACTGAAAAATATAATATTATATATAAATATATATATATCTTTTATAATGATTAGCATCATTATAACTTTATGATGAACTTTTGAGAATTGTTTTGCAGCTTTTACACAAATTATTCTTGCATTGCACGAACTTGAGTTCGTGCATAAAGTGCATCTTCAGTATCAAAGGGTTCTTTGTATACCAGATATTTTCTATAACCACAAATAAAAATCTAAGGAATTTAAGTTAGGAGATCTAGCTGATCACGCAATAGGTCTTCAAAGGCCTATCCACCTATTTGGATTATTTTCATTCGAAAAAGATCTAACATGAGAGTGAAAATGAGTTTGAGCTCCGTTATTGATAGACTATGTTCCATGACAAAATTTTATTCCTCCAATAGTTCCCGTATAAGTATGTAATTAATAATTACTTATTTAAAGTAATCAATTATTTTTACTTAGCTTTTTTTTTGGATTTCCTATCCTGTAATATTTCCTTTTATTTGCTTTGTTTTACTCGACGGCCGTTTCGATATTTTTATCTTCGTCAAGAGTTTTTCGTTTAAAAAAATGCTTAAGCGAAAATATACACGATACATAAAAAAATGAAAATTGTATATAGATATTGTAATAAATTATTTCTTAAAAAGTCTAAATACGTTTCTCCAATTAAACGAAAAGGTAAAACAAAGGGACCGATCGACTAATTCCCCACAATGCCGACCCATGCATTAATTCCTAACTGTCTTTAGAATCTACTACTTGCGGGTCCTAAGAATAGACACGTTGTCTGTAATACGGATACTGTCAATCTTTCCGTACTAGACGTAACACTGTGTAATTAAGAACTTCGACTTGTCGCATAATTTTCCGGTTACTGGCAGACAGCTGATTAGTCATTCCGTAGCTAAGTATGCACCCACATACACACACACACACACAACTCGAAAAAATATTTCCCAAAGAGATTTCCGTATCTTTGTCTTGCTCATGTACATAGTATTTCATCTCTCTTTCTATCGAATTAAATGGTTTGCACCACCACTACCATTCCATTGCTGCTGCTGCTGGTAGATTGTTTCTTTCTAATTATCTTTTTTCTCTTTCTTTATTATTTTCAGCTCTTATTATAACATGAACTCATTTAATTCCAATTGATAATTCGCTAGTGCAACGTTTTTATGTTTGATGTGTTTTGAAAGAACGACTGAAGCCAGGCAAGCTAATGCAATGTTATTAAATAAGTGGATATTGCTGCATACAGGATAGTAACACATTTTTAATGAACAAAAAATGTCACGTAGTTTTTGTTAGCTGATATACTAACAAAATGCTGCCAATGCAGTATTTAATACTTACATTACGATATGAGGTACAATTTTATTTCGAAATTAAGTGATTAATCAAAAGCCAAAAATTATTTTATTAACGGAGGCGCTTTCTTCACGCCATTCAAATAAAAATTGTTAGAAATAAATTTAAACTTTATATTCAACACAAAAATCAATAATAATAAAAATCATTACTTCTAATTTATTGCTAAAATTAAGCTTTTTTTCTCTGAATAACGATTAAATTTTGTATTGCAAATTATTATTATTATTATGGTTTGTATCGCAGCCGGCTAGCGAGCAATCAGTGCCGTTGCAATTACTCCTTTCTTTCGATAAAATCCGAGATTAAATTACATTGCTAAATCGAAATTTTGTTTTATGGAATGTTAAATGTTTAGTATTAACAGTTACTGCTTGTTTTCAATGCTTAATCTAACACCTTAAAACATTAGTTGAATAACTTAAAATTCGATTGTTCAATCGTGTCAAAAATTTTCTAAATCAACAACTGCATTCAATAATGCACTTAGTTCCACAGATGAAAATTTATTTATGACCAAATTTTAATATTAAAAGCTTGAAAATACGTAAAAATTTAAGCTTATAATTCCCCTAAATTATTAAAACGCCGCCACTGTCTCTAACAGGAAATAGAGAAACTTTATACTAGGGGTGGCATTGAACTCGTTAATGAGTTCAATGTTTATTCTAATTTTCAAGACCCAGTATTGCGTAGGTCAGTTACATTGTGGGTCACGAACGATTTTGAAGAAATCAGAAACTGCTGATTATTTCGGAAACTATTGAAGATAGACCCTCTTGTTTAGACATTTTCCGTTCAGTTTTTCATCCTCTATCCACCATTGAAATTAAAAATAGGAGTGGCAAAAAACCCGCTATAAGATCCCAGCTGTGTATCGATTAACAATATTTGATTTGGTACTAAAATGGTTGTCATCAGTTGTAATGTAAAATGTGATCCATGTAAAATGGAAATTTACATTTCTTCTCGTGGAGAAGTCGCAATATAGTCCGCCACACATAACCAAACTGAAAAATAATTTTAATGTTTAAATAGAATGTCAAATTAGTGCCTTTCGGTTGGCATCAATACAGGTAAGACTGAGTTTTAAAATAGTTTGTCAAAAACCTAAAAAAAAAGAGTCACAACTTGTAAATTAGAAAAAAGCACCGTCAAAAATTTCAAACTCAACTTTTCCAATTTAATTAGTAACATATCCTGTATACTAATCGTAATGAATTTTCAAATTTTTTAATAAGAATTTGTTTCGCAAATGCCGCTGGGCAGTTGCCAGACAATGTAAGATGACATTTTTTACTGTGTATGAATTTTGTGTAGATTGTTTGATGGATGAATTTTTACCCTTTTTACTCCTCGACAGCTGTTTCGATTTCTTTAAATCTTTCTGTCTATTTCGCTTTCGTTAATTCCTTTTTTATTAAATATGTCAATTTGATTTTTTCTCATTTGGATTTATATCAATAAAAATAATTAACGAAAGCGAAATGTACTCTGAAAAAAGATTTACAGAAATCTAATCAGCTGTCGAGGAGTAAAAAGAGAAAAAAGATAAATAAAATATAGACAATTTTAAAAAAATCTAAGTAAAATTACTATATACTGTCCAATATAAAAAATATAAGTATATATAAATATAATTGATATAAAATTGTAGAATTATAAAATATGCCATTTGGTAATGCAGGCAACTGAAATAAAATTTGTTTGCAACCAGTGAAGTAGCCATTGACCATTATCAATATACCAATATACTCGTATATTTATATATATAGTATAGTATATATATATATATATATATATATATATGTTGTTAATTTGAAGTTGTAGAATACTGGCACCGCGTAGTCCTGACATTAATACAAACAAGTTTTCTTAATAACTTTTTTTAACGACATTTAAAAGCTTCTAGAAATAGTTTGATATCCACTGCAATCTACGGCGGCTCGGGCCAACCAACTGTAAGCAACCGAAATCAATCGTACAATGACTCGCCTATACAGTAAGGGTCCGCATCTGCCTTGCGAGTTTACCAGCTAGCTAGTGCTCAATAAATCAAAAATTGAAAATAAATACCGCCTCCTAATACACGGTCTTATTCTCTCTCACTTTGACTAAGTCTGTTTCTCATCTTCCTTTTTTTTTCTAGGCGTTAGCTTTTTTTTTAACTGTGAACTTGGTGTGGTTACTTTTTGTAAAAAAAAATTATGACAGTATAAGAAATAAAATTTAAAAAAACAGCTACGCTTGTATTGAAAAGAGAAATATTTATAGAGAGAAATAAAGTAAGAAGTGAATTGAAATTTTTAGAAATAATATAAATTTTTATGGCATTGGATAATATCGCTCAATTAATACATTTAACAATTTACAAAAAAAAAAAAATTCTCAAATTAGAAAATAATTTTCAATATGAAAACTAATCGTATCATTCTTATCATTACCATTAGCATTTCTATTTTTTACCTTTTACGACATTCTGGACAAAAAACATATATTTTTACTATTATTTAAAATTCATTTTTTACTTAACTTTTTTCTATATTTACTGCTATTCTTTTCAATACAAAACGATATGGATATTTTCTTTTTTTGTTGTAATCTATTGCTTTTTATTTCTAGGCAGTATGTTTATTACGTGTGTATTTAGAACCTTCTGTTCACTTCCTCTTATGCACTTTGTCCTATACTTTTCTCTTTGTTGCTCTGTACGAGTACATAAGATTTTTCGTTGAGTAGAAGAACCTCAAAAATAAGTATAATTAAATTTTATTAATTGATAATTGATAGATATTATCCAATGTATTAAAATAATTCAGAGATATTGATATTATTTCTAAAAGTATCATTTTTATATACTACTTATTGAAATTAGCCTGTGACGGGGGGAAAAAAGGATTAAGATAATACCCATCACAAGTGAAAGCTATTATCAAATTGCTTAGATTTTAATAAAGTCAAATTTAATTATAAATATTTAATTATAATGTATATTGACTATATATTGACAGTATAATATATTGACATATTGACTGACTATAAAACTACCAAGAAAAAAAAATTTTTGATTACGACTTTGCCAGCTTTCCCACACTCTTTTCTATTATATAGATCTTATTATAAATATCTATTAATATGGTTTTCTGTTGCAATAACAAAAGGGACACAACAAAAATTGAATATTGTTTAACGTTAAACTAGAATCTTAATGTTAAAATATTTTAAAATTTTAACTCTAAAAATGCCTTTCAAAAACCCTTTCTAGAATTTTTGAAGAACTGTTATAGTTATGTAGAATAAGATAGGAAAATTTAAACTTTCATAAAAAAATTTTGAATCTACTGTGAAATAATATTTTTACATCAATTTTAAATTATAATTTCAACTTTATTTGCTTAATTTCCATCAGTGAAGTGTATGAAATGGTATATTTCATAATAATTTCCAGTATTTTCTTTTTCAAACTGAAAATTATGACTGATTCAATTCATGCCATCTCGTTTAAAATAAAGAAAACTGTACTTTTTGTAATCTCCTCGCTAGCAAATTATCATTCACCAGGGTTGAGATGATTTAAATCAACTGATTTATATCGGTGATTTCAATCTGGCGAATTTTTTGCTTTTTTAATCATGATTAAAAATAAACTAGCAAATTTCATATTAAAATACAGTTACATTTGATTCATAAAGCATTTTACATATAGAATGAATTTATCAGTTTTTAGTCTAGCGTTAAAATTGAAATTCTTATAAGAAATATTAGTTTAGCAGTTTTTTATTGCTTAGTTTGGTTGTAATTTTTGAATCATGAAAGAATCCAGGTTAACTCGACCAGCTTGACTGATAATAATACAGAAATAATATTAGTGAAGGAAATAGTGCGTCTGATAAGATATGTATTTATTAAAACGTAAGTAGAAATTGTGCTTATCGGACTCGAAATACTCTCTAGCGAATTAATTAATTAAATAACTAATATTTATAATTTTTAGAAATAGATTAGCTGCATTTTTTACATTGCTAATCTGATTTCTGTTGTTGGCGCAAACACAAATAATTAACAACTCTTATCCGGGATACCTACTTAAGAAATTGATTTTTAATACTCCAACTGAGCAAGTACATAATATAACAAATAATAGTGGTAATAATAATCATAGTAATGAAGTACGAGGGCAAGAAATAATTCGTTACTTTTCATTACCATATATTAATAATGTTTGGAGAAAAATTGGCAAACTATTTCGATATAGTCCTAATATTAAAATTATTTCTAAAAGTACTATTAATATTGGTAGATTATTTACTAAAATAAGAGATAAAGATTCAGATTTAATAAAGTCAGGTGTAGTTTATAAAATTCTTTGTGCTGATAGTTATAAGGTTTATATTAGTCAGACTTCAACTGTATTAAAAACAAGACTTACATCACACAAAAGTGATTGTAAATTAAAAAAAGATACTAGTGCCTTAGCTATGCATCATAAAGACGCCGCGGTACTAATAAACGGTGCACGTCATAATAGCATCGTGACATAATCAGAAAAGAAGCTTCACACTTTCTATTTTATTGAAAATTTACTAAAATTGTTGTAAAATCAACGAAAAGTGGCGAATCTCGATTTTATTTACTTTTTCAACTATTCCAGATTAATTATGATATTTATAATAAAGTATCTGGATTTACTAGCGTATTTCAAAAAATTAACTGGCGTACGTTAACGGACGTCAGGTACGTTACCGGACGTATATTCAGAAAAATCATTTTAATATATTGAATACAAGAAATGGATATTAAAATATTGAAATATGCAAAAATAACTTCTTCTTATCTGCGTGATGTAACATATAAATGTGATAACTATTAGTTATAGTTATTATTATATATATTATATAACTAACTAGTTAGAGACAAAAAACAAATATTTTAATAATATCTCGGTATCAAATAGATGGAATATATATTGGTATTAATCAACACTTACAAACATTTCTGGTTTATTTTATTCTTACTTTATAATGAATATTGGTTTAATTTTTTATCTAAGTAATAAAATTAAGATAATACAAGCCTATTTGTGTTTCAGATTTACTTCTAATATTCTTCTTATCCTTTCCTCCATTCGAACTATTAACTTGCAGTAATAACTAAAAACTTTTGCATTATTCATAAACTGCCACAGGCGGATTTCACCATGAAATTTTCTATTCAGCATATCCTAAAAACAATACAAAAATTATACAACATTAAATAATTTCAAATAGAAAATATAGTCAGTCTTTAACTGAATTAATCGACCACTTTTAACTAACTTAGCTAAAATTACTTCAAATTTATATTTTTACAACTACTTTTATTTAAAAATAAATACCCATCACCATATACCTCTAACAAAAAATTATCATACTTCATCAGTATCTTCAGAATCACTTTCATCCAATTGACTAATTAGAGGAGTGATTTCTTCTCGATCGTATTGTATTTTTCGGTCCCACGATTCCTTGATCAGCTCCTCGGTGTGTCTTACCATATTAAACCACATTTCGGGCGTAATATGGTCAAGTGCTTCTTTCCACATTCGTAGGGCACAATCCACAGAATCGCCATCTCGTCCTACATGTCTATTGTAATACGTTTTAGCTATGCCCCATGTATGTTTTATTGGATTAAATTGGCAATGATATGGAGGTAGACGCCAAACTTTATGTCCACAAGTCATAACCAATTCATCAGTTTCGAATTTTTTTGATGGCATATTTCTAAATAAGAAACATATACTACATATGGGAACTGTATTTTGTAGTTATTCATAATTTACCTTCTTGTAATATCAAGTAATTCCACTTTTAGTAGATTGGCAGAATATTCTATTTTGTTTTTGTCGAGCCAATCCAAAATTTCCGATTTGCGCCAGTGACCATTTGGATGTATCGTTTTTAAAGTGGAATAGTAGCTGGCATTGTCCATTACGATGATTGAAGGTTCTTCCAATTTGTGCAACATATCATCAAACCATCTGAGGAACACTACTTCATTCATGTCTCTATGATAGTCTGAATTGACGGTGAACTTTTTTAAAGCGAATATTAAATTACTACCAGGAACAAAACCATTTTTTATTCCTGCATACTATAAGTCTAAAAGTAAATTTTTTTTTTTACTTTTAGAGAAGTGAACTAGTTTAAGTGACTAATTCAGTAATTTTACCTTTTTCCATCAGATTTAAGTTTCCGTGCGCTTCTGTGGTCTTCGTCCAGCCAAGGTGAGGCTACAGTTCCCTGCTAGAATATCCAGGTTTCATCCAGAAACAAATTGCGAAGGATTGGAACTGTTAACATTTGCCACGTAGTTTTTCAAAAAAGTTGTTCTTTTCAAGACTATTCTAGGCAGCTCGCATAATCGTCGACGTGAATCATCTTTTTTGTATTGGAAACTGATTTTCTTCAAAACTCTTCTTAAAGTTGTTTCGCTTCCATTAAACATTCTTTTCTCTTGTAGCCTTACAAGTAATGTTTTTGCTGTTACATGTTGCTCTAAAATAAAAATTTCTTTATAAACTCTTTGAATTAATCATGTACATTCAAATAACTACATAAGAGAGCACTCATTATATTAAACGAATTTCTTAATAGCACATTTAAAAAATAACTTAAATAATAACATTAAGCACTGACTTCTTTGATACATATCATAAATTTTATTTCTTATATCATATTCTTGAGCCTCTGTTAAATCTGTTAATTTGGGTTTTTTATAGATTTTGGTGGCTTTTGGTGGCTTAAATTGATATATCTTTTTTACAGGTAGAAGAAATTTTCTTCAATGTGTCGATGGAAACTTTGAGAGCGTTAGCTGGTGTCTGAAAAGTAAATGTGTTACATAAATTATTTGCGTATTAATAGCATAATACATTATTAAAAGTGCAAGTACTTATTTCTCGAACTGCGTTCAAATGTAAAAGAGGTCCATCATTGTCGCGTTTCTTGCTCGAAATAGCTAATTAAATTAGCTATTGAACACTTACAGTGCGCGTTTAGTCTTGTGGGCATTATGTTTCTTATAAAAACAAAATGATACAATAGCAGACAATGCAAAATACACTCACTACTACACACACTACATTAACACTGAAGATTATTCGATCGATAATCAATATCAATTTGATATTGATTGATATATTTTTAGAGAATTTATTGGTATAAATTGATTTTATAATTATCTTATTTTACTTATAAAATTGAATAAACTATTATTTTTCAAATAAGATAAGAATAAAATCAGATAAATTGGGGAAAATGGTTTGATGAATATAAAATTTTAGCGGTAAGAAAGTTTGGTTAAAATTTTAATTAGTTTCAACGCCGCTTCGAAAATATTGTGTGATACGCGTTTTATACGTTGCCAACATATTCCCAGGCAAAAATAAAATTTTCATTGTCAAGGTAATTGTTTTTTGTTAGGTGATACTTAATGCCAATTGAGTAAGTGGTACATACGTTACGATGGGGTTTACAATTTCATGTTTAAATTAAGGGTCTAATCCAAAGCAAAAAAAATGGTTGATTTATAGAACCTTTTTTTTACCGCGTTCAAATAAAATAAATATTAAAATTAAATTAAAACTAAACTTCATGTTCAACCCAAAGGTCATTGTAATAAAAATACTTACCTCTAATTTATTGCCAAAATTAAGCTTTCTCGCTTTCTCAAAAGAGAAGCAAAACTGTTTTTTTATTTCTCTGAATAACGAAAAATTTTGTATCGGCAATTATTGTTATTATTTGTATCGGAATAGCCAGCTATGGCAGCAAGCTGTGTCGTCGCAGATATGTTTTTGTTTCGATAAAAGCCGAGAAAATGAGTGAGGTGGATGATAACAGGGAAGAAAGAATGAAAATAAGAGAGAAAGAAGAAAGAGAAGATACTGGAGTGAAGGCAGGCGGAGTGTCGGAGGAGATAATGAAACAGATCAAAATGATACAAAGGGAAATTTGGGTAATAAAAAAGGGGAATAAAAGAGAAGAAGGGATAACACGGGAAGAAATGGAAAAAAGAATAAAAAATATGGAGAAAGTATTAGGTAAAATGACCGATACAGTGCATGGAAAAATAGTGAACGAAGAGAAAAAGCAGAGAACAGAAAAAGAAGATAAAGTAGTACAAAGACTGGAACAAATGGAGAAACAATTTAAAACCAGAATGGATAAATTAGAAACGAAAATATTGGAATTTTTAGTAATGGTAATCGGGGAGCAACATGAGATAAAAATCATGGTAGATAAGGTAAAATTGGAGCAAGTGACGAAATGGAAATATTTGGGAGTAGAAATAACTAGTCCAGGAAAGCAAAAAGAAAAAATTAACAGCCGAATAGGAAAAGCAATGGAAGTGTTTTACAGTATCAGCAATACGATTGTGGGGAAGAAAGAAATAACAAGGAAAACAAAAATAAAGGTCTATAAAACAATAATAAGACCAATACTGACATTTGGATGTGAGACATGGATAACAGATAAAAAGGAAATAAGTAAAGTCCGAGCGGTAGAAATGAAATACATGAGGAGAGTAAAGGGAGTGACAAAGAGAGAAAGAATCAAGAATGAAGAAATAAGAAAAGAACTAGGAATGGAGGCGATACACGAATACATAGAGAAGAGGCAGTTGGGATGGTGGGGCCATCTGAAAAGAAAGGGACAGGAAAGACAAGTGAGAAGGGTATGGGAAGCTAGACCTGGACAGAAAAGAAAAAGGGGAAGACCTGAAACTACCTTTGATGACATAATAGAAAAGATATTACAAAGAAGAAGAATTACGATGAGTGAAGCTAGTAGGATGGCAAACAACAGAAAAGAATAGAGAAAGTTTTGCGACGCAGTGACGCGAAGCAAAAACGTATAAGCCTAGAGAAAGAAAGAAAAAAAAAAGAAGAAAACGGAAAAAAAAGATAAAGACTAATAAGCCTACACCAGAAATAGTAGACAGGCTTTACGATATATATATATATATATAAATTGAAATTTTGTTTTATGGAATGTTAAATAATTAGGAGTAATAATTGGTTAATACTGAATATTTAATGACACTATTAAAAAATTTGTTGAATAGCTAAAAATTATCACTTCAATGTTGTCAAAAATTATCTAGATCAACAACTACATTTAGTAATCTATTTAATTTCAAAGATGAAAGTTTACTAAGGACCAAATTAGAATATTACAAAATTGGAAATTTGTAAAAGTTTAAACTTTACTATTCGTTTAAATTATTAGAACGTCGCCAACGTCGCAAAGGAAATGGATAAATTTCATACTACGTATGATATTGAACACTGGAAAACCGTATTGTTTAGGTTCACGAACGTATTGCTTCACGAACGAAGAAATCAGAAAATGCTGATTATCTCCGAATCTATTGGACCCACCTATAGAGCACCCCTTTTCCTTAACAATTTTTGGTTTGGGTTTTAATGACTTATAAGGTGTGTGACTTTCCTGTAACTCCCCGTTAACACCCTGTATATTATAGTCTGGCTATAAATACTGGTTGACGTTGCCTTTCGCCGCGTCTCGCGGTGGCATTTAGTGTTCAGCGCATAGAGGCTAAATGCCGTCATGCATCTGCCCAGAGACAAAAAATTTTGGTCTTCGCGCCTGCCTATTTTTATTTTTGCATTATTGCCGCATAATTCGAGATAAACTCACACAAGCTCTGTCAAAACGGTGAAATACACAGTTGCCTGACTGTCACAAAATGTGACAAAAATGTTATCACTTTCTTTTCAAAACTCTTTAATTTTAAAAATGATAATTTTGCGGAAGTAGATAACGTTTAAAATGTACCATATTTCTAAACATTTATGAAAATGTACTAAAATTGTGCTTGCTGTACTTCCGTAACAAACAGGTTTAAATGTACCAAAAAGTGCAAATGTACCATTTCTGGAAACGCTTAATGTCGTGCGTGCCACGAATGTCACGTCCATTAATAATCTAGATTTGATTTATCATTCGTACCTGCATGTTGATGAACATGCAGGTACATCGCGCCAAACCTGCATAATTTTTAATTATGGCTGTTGCAAATTTAACATTATATGTGTCTGAAGTTTATGACAATCGTGTCGCAGCTATAGCAAAAATTGTGTTCGTGCTCGTTACATGAAAACACGCATTAGTGCCTGTATGATAAAGGCATACTACTGCCGCGCGGGTTCGCTCAACATCAATATCGTCGGCTCGTGTTCGTGTCCAGAACTTTGCACGCCCCATCTCTAATTTAGATAATCAGCAAGAACCCTCACAAAATAACCACGAAACAAGGTCACTGTCTGAGAACAACAGTGAACTAGAATCAATGAAAGAAGGAGAGTGGGTGGTTTAATCTGCTTTTCCGTCCAGTTTTCTTCTTTTTTTTTTGTTGCCTTTTTGTCTTTATTATTATTATAGTCGACCGCGCACAAAGCGTTTCAGCAACTGTTTAGGGCAAGTTGGCTGGCTGGCAAGCTGGAGAAGTTTAGACAACGTGAAGCCCCAGATCCAAAAAACTGGATCGATATTTCTAACTGTACTGTTTCCAGGCAAAGAAATAATGAGAGAAGTAGATACATATACATATATACTTATATCGAAGAGGCCAAATCTGGGAAATTCGTGCGCCAAGAGGGAAGGTGGGGAGGGCAAGGCTTTACCTAATTTTAAAAAGGTTTCAATTTCCAATGAAATAAAATAATTTTATTTTCACTCGACCGTGTTACGGGGTGTATGGTTACATCCTATGGGGTTTCTCAATTGTCTTGTTGGTATTAAAAGTTCTATCTTCATTTCCTTTTTTGCAGTTTCCCCGAGCGGAAAGTAACAGTTCAAACGGATTCATTAATCACAGTCCAAGGCAAACTTTCACAGCAACGGGAAGTATCGAAGATAGTACGGAAGAACAATCGACAATGCCAGAAGCTTGCGATATATTAACAACAGCTACTAAAACTACAACATTGTTAACTAGTAATATTAACAAAAATAATATGATGAACAATCATCAGTCGAATAGTGGAAGGTAAGTGTTTATGCAATGTGATTGATAACCGAAACAAATATTGATTTTTGGAGAACTTTGGGCTTTAGCGTCAAATATAGGTTAATAATCATTACTTGCGCAATCTGTGAAGGTTATAGAAAAAAATTATGGTTTTTTAATCCCCTGGTTATTAATTGACCTAATCTATTAAATAACCTAATCTATGCTATTAAGTATGTTTCAATGTCCTTTCAATTAGGTATATGTTTGCTTCAGCGGCCTAATTTAGATCATGTAATTGTCTAAAGTAAGGCAGGATATTTGTTTTCCTTTAACAACATCCTTTAACCCTATCAGGGTGAGTGAATAAAAATACATTTACTATTATTATTAGAATTATGACGTATATTCCATTTTTAATATGTATATATGTATTAAATAATTATGTATCTTAATCTTGAGACCTACTTTTAACCTTTAATTCTATCTCGTATTCGGTTATCTCGTCACTGCTCTCATTGCCATGCAACGTTTCTGTTTCTATGAAGATTTCAGTAGATAGTGAGCAATATTTATATGCTGTTAGAAATTCACGATTATTAAATAACGGAAAAGAATGAACTGGTTGAAACTATGTATTTCTAAGAGAAAGATATTTCATTTGCGTACAACACCACATAATGTGTAAATGCAACAAAGTAGTACGAGTACAGCAATTTATCAATTTTGTGTATGATAATGGTTGAACAAATATTCGTTAATATTTTTGTATCTATGTATATGATAAAATCCAATTGTATGACTCTCTCTGCCTTCAGATCACGTTGTTGTTCACTTCTCAGTACTCTCAGTACCTCGCCGGTAGCAGAAGATAGATGGGAATTTGGCGCGCTGACTTGAATTTCTTTGATGTTGATGTTTGAATTTTTATTTGAATTTTAATATGTTGGTAATTACTATCAAATTTTACTAAGGTGTTTAATAAGAACGAAGGTACAGTGTAAATTTAACCTATTAATTTAATGAACAGACATTTTGCGATGTTGCCAATTTTTTTCTTTTGTTTACTTCAAAATTGCAAAATTCATTATGCTTAGCAGTAATTATGAATTTGAAGAAAATTAAAATTGCGACGTTATCAAATTTCCTTTTTTTTTATTTTACCTTAATATTGATTATGATTAGTGTCAGTGAGATAAGAAATTATGAATTTAAAGTAAAAAAACATGTGACGTTGCCAACTTTCTGTTTTTTTTGTTATACAATAAAATTACTATGAAATTCACGTTGCAATAGAATAGTAAATTATTAATTTAACGAAATAAAAATTTGAGATGTTGCCAATTGTCGCTTTTTCTAATTTTACGTTGTAATTGTAAAATTCGCTTATGATTAGTGGCAGTCAAATAAGAAATTATGAAGTTAAATAAAATAAATGACACGTTGCCAATTTTGGATTTTTTTACTATACGATAAAATGGTGAAATTCAAGTATGGTTTGTGGTAATTAAATAAGAAATTATGAATTTAACGAATTAAAAAATGCGACGATTTCAATTTTATAATTTTTTCATTTTACTTTGGAATTGTGAAATTCACGTATGGTTAGTGGCAATATGATAACAAATCATGAATTTAACCAAAATACATCTTGCAACGTTGCCAATTTCCTATTTTTCTAATTTTCCGTTAAAATTGTAAAATTCACTTATGCTTACTGATAATTACGGTTCGGTTGTGAGTTTTACTTTATAGAGAATTTCAACTTAGAACTCAACCCCGACGAAGTCGCGTAATTCCACTATGGTAATTCCCATTATCTAGATTACAGAGTATTAGACAAAAGCATAGTCCTTCCTAGACGAAACCTTTGATATATTGCATGTAGTCAACACAATTAAAACATTTATATTAAAAGTTATTTTCGCGGTGCTAATCCGGAGTAACTTCGAATACTCATAACATTCAGAACGGGAAGTCACCTTGGACGAAATCGGGATTATAACGGGTTGTAACTAGTTTACACTAGTTAAAAAATGATACTGCACGTTAGCTCCTTTTATTTCTTTTATTCTGCTACTCTTCCATTTTGACTAATGTACAAAAAGTGAAGAAGTACTTGTAAAATGTGCAAAAGCTTCGTTTTAATAGGTGTATACAAACGTTGTTGGGGTTGGGATTTTATGTTGTTCTTTATCATAGAAAAAAAAAATCGCTTTATCATTTTAAGCGTGTTTCTTTTAATTGGAAATTTTATACTAACAAACGATCGATAAATATGATAAATACATTTACTGGGATAGTTTCTGCGTGTAACTAGAATAAAATGGGGAGTGCCTTAATTTCATATTCTAAAACATGTCATATTTGATAATAACGATAAAGAGCAGCAGCAATTCACATGTGCATTCGCTAAATAGGCATATGAATGATTTGTGTTTTGTTCTGAAATGTGGATAACTGGGCTGTTTCGCTCATCGGAGCAAAAATGAAATCACAAAATAATCAGTTATGTAGAAAGTGTTAGATTACATTAAATCGAGGATCACGTATGGTGATACTTGAGACTTATTTTTTCTATTGCGCTCTTTCACAACTAACTCTCAAGATAGTTTCCCATTGCCTTTGCTTGTTGCTATATCGAACGACCCCAAAGTTAAAGCATTCTTTAACCAAAATCTGTCTAATGCAATCCAGAGATGCTATCGAAGCTGTGTTATAGCTTCGACCATTCACATAATTCAGTTGCCGTGTAGGTCATGTCTCGCCATGTCTGGGGATAGAAGATTACTTCATTGCCAGAACAACAATTCAGAAAACATATTAATATGAAATAATTTCTATAAATATTGGTACATAGCATATTTTATATTATAATAGTGTTTAAACCCGACTTCTTCCGGGGATGACTTCCCGTGCTGATTGTTATGGGCACTCGAACTTGTTTCGGATGAGCACCGCGAAAAGAGCCGTGTAAACGTTTTAATTATATTGGCTATATGTAATTAATTAATGTATTTGACCACCTGGTAAGCACTGCAGCCCTGCTATCGGGTGGTCGAATTGAGAAACTGCTCACCGTGCAATGTACAACCTTCAATTTTATTATATAGATTATTTTATGATTTATATTTTTATATTATTTCTAACTAAAAATCTTCTTTTCGGAAATTTATTTTTTCGAACGCCCTTATTGGATTCACTGCTTTCATATAGCAGGAACAAAATAAGTAATTTAATATATAATAATAATATATAACTCATATGCAAATATTAGAATGTATTACTTCCTTGCTACGTTGGCCGAACTCGATATGTTTATTGTAAAGTAGCAGATAAATGTATCTGTTTGGACGTGTTACATCCGGTATAATTAATGCGAATAAATTAAATATAAAATGTTTTTATAAACTACTAAACTATCTTTATCTTCAACTTTTTAATTTAATTTTATTTATTCGAAAAATCGTGTAATTAGGTAATAGGTATGTACCTAGTAATAAAAATCAAATAAGAGAGTAATAGTTTTAGTAGCAGTGATGAAATGATACTGATGGTAAAAGTGGTTAAAAACAAGCTTATCACTAATTTCATTTTAAGAGAATTACGCCGATTATCTGTTTATTTGAAAATTATTTATTATTATTTTCGATAAATAACAAATGTATAAATAAACAATTTAATCGATATACATTTGATGTAAATTTAATGGGATACAACCAGAAATTGTTCGTTTAAATAGAGTGATCTCATCAGTACCATCGTTAATTTCTGTAATATAAGAAAAAATTCAGATTTTCATTTGAATAAACCCAAGAAAATTGTCATAATTTTACTTAGCTTTTTTTTGGATTGTCTATCCTGTTATACGTATATCTTCGATATGTTATATGTTCGACATATCAAAACAGCTGCCAGAGTTAAAGAAAATAACAAAGTAATATAACAGGATAGGAAATTTCATGCAGTGAATTGCTTGGTAGTTAATTAACCCATCTTTTCTGTTACATTTACGCTTCATTTTATTATTGAAGGGAAAAGCAGAAGTTACATAGTATAATTTATACATTTATACCTACTTATAGTATAGCAAATATAGAAATGATCTAATAGGTATATACTAGCTTCAAAATACTACTAACGTAGAGCATTTATTATAAATGAATATATGCTTATTTATGCATAATTTTGACTATTTTAAAAGCGAAGTTGAATAGATAAAATGAAAGCAGAAGTTTTCACAAATATACTCTTATTGGATATTTTAAAAAGTTCAAGTTCATGTAGCAATAATAGAATCTATGCTGAATTGATAATTAGCATTATTATTATTATTATTATTATTACATATAACCATTATTATTTATAACCAACAAAATTAACAATGGTGAAAAATAAAAATTACTAGGTAGTCTAGGTATTAAAAAAATGAAAAAACAAGCAATTTCAGCATTCAAATCGCCACGAAACAGTTAAATTGTTCGAAATTGATTGAAAAGAATTTATCATTCGATGTTGATGTATTCAAAGCATTATATAGGGGGAGTGGGAAAATTTTGAAAAAAGAACATTTACTGTAGTGGATCACTGTTATAAGCTATTCACACATTCTCAAGGGGTGCATCTGACAACTGATAGATGCTGTTCTTTGTACTGGACTGTCGGTTGTTTTTAGATATCACAATTATATGTGCACAGAGGTAATAAATCCCATCGATGATTTTGCAAATATAAGTATTTTATTTAGTATGCGTTAACAATGAGAACACTTAACACAGAATTATTTTGCACTAAAATAAAACGATCTAGAGTATGTCTTAACACTATTGGTTCATTAGAAAGTAGACCTTGGAAGAAGGTTATATGTGAAACTGATATAAGATTTGTACTTGATAGAGTAGAGTCGTAATGTTACTAGTGACAAATGGGTATGCGGGTTGAGCTTCTACTTCGAAACTGTTGTTTAGTTGAAATCTGAGAGAGTTTTTTCTTTTTTTCCTTCTGTTCGAAAATCAGATATTGACCCTTCTAAATGTTAGTTGACCAATCAAAATTGAACATGTATTTATATTAGAAATAGGGAGAGAGTGGTACTGTATTCCTGGAAAAATGATTAAAGACCACCCAAACATAACAATAAGGGTATGATTTTCAAGAAAAGAAGAGAAAAGTAGAAGAAATAATATACAAAAAAATAGTTTAAAATTAGGGGTATAGAATCAATTCATCAAACTACCCGTAATAAATCTGTCAATCATTGGTAAGTAAGAAAAAAAAAGGTTACAATAGGTTTCTCTTTTTTTTTCTACATGAGATTATACATCGGCAGAATCCTTGATGATTAGAAAGTTCAGTCCACAAATTGTTTTATCCCGAAGTAATAAGAAAAAATACTGATAATACAACAGAAAAAAAGAAAAAGGTATAAAATATATAGTTGTGGATACTGATTCCACGACATTTACATTAAATGACCATAGAAGGTATAAATTTACCTAAAAGTGATTAAAAGAGTTAAAACGTTAAGGGCGGACGGGATACACAACTAGCTCGCCGGGGTAATAAAAATGCACCGCCTTCTCAACAATTTTAGTATTAAGCTAGAAAATACATATCAGACAGATCAAGAAAAAGACGAAAATATGTCTTTCTGAAGGTAAAAGTAAGATGGAAAATAAACCAAAACAAAAAAATTTTCTATTAAATGGTCCGTTGGAGCATCCAAAATAACTGGGTAGTAAGTGATTTAGTGTATAGTTAAAGCTGGGTAAACACAGTAAAAACATTTTTTACTATCGGATACTTTTAATTTAATATATATTAATTATCCTTAGGCTGCGGTTACATTGGAAACGATTGAAAGCGAATTCTAGCCAAAATTTTGCATCGCGATCACAGGATATTACGCCGAAGGATTTATCACTTATTTTTATCAGAGCAGTGGTGTATTTTTTAAATATTTTCTATTTTTCAAACTTTTTATTAAATTATTAAGCTTTACAAGCTTTAACTTTTTTGCTTCATTCGAGGAATTCGTAAAATGTAAATTTAATAGATACATAAAGTATGATTGTGTAGATATATTATTTAACAATACTAAAAGCATAAAAATATTAAAAATATATAAATTTATGGAATAATGTAACTATATAATTAGTAACAATTTGATTTGGCAACTGTGTGCCTATCACACCAGACTTGCAACTGAATTGGATCTCGTTCTCTTAGTATATGTTATAGATATTAATATTGAATTAATATTATAGTAAAATTGGAAATGTGGTTACTTTTGAAACCTCAAAGTATTGAACGGAAAATCCGTTCTTAAAACATAAACTTCTTCTACGAAATTTTCAACGTTTTATGACTATTAAAAGAAATTAGGGGATTTTATTCGTTCGGAGGGTAATATTTAACCAATGCGTAGTACTTATATGCAAAAATTAAAATTCCTTTTTCTTGAACTGTTTCTATGCTTATTTACTATACATATTTATTTACTAGTTATGCCTATTAATTCATAATTTTGATATCAAGTCTCACATCAGATCTGATCACATTGCATTTTGGAAATGCCAATGTAGTGATATCTTGGCAGCATGGTTGAATAAACCTGTCAGTAATTAATTATATAAGCAACAGCATAAAATTCCTGATTCCATAACATTGGTCACTTAATTATATATTAATATTATAATTATTAATAATATTATTAATAGACAATTTAAAATTGTTTCTCAAACCAAAAGAAAATACAATACAATTCATTTATACAACAATATAAATATAATTAAATATAAAAAATAAACATATCATTACATATGTATTGAAGAAATATGAGATCGCTTGCATTCGCTCGAAAAAATCAAAAATGTTTGTTTTCGAGCGATTTTTAAGCTACAGGCTTGTCTCCTTCATAAGCACAATGATATTTTAAGTAAAGAGCGATTGGAAGCGATCGACGCCCCAAATAGCATATTGCCTCTTTTTCGTCTCCATGTAAACTTGTAGTCTATCGCATCGGACCATTATCTTTCGCCAGAATATGCTTGCAATGTAATCGCAGCCTTACACTTACAAGGGTTAATGTAATGTTTATGAAGTAAAAATTAAATAAATTATTTTGATGTCTTATTTATTGTTGATTATTTAGTATACTATATATATGAATATTTGAACGCATTTAAATGTTCACAATCGATGGTTATTAAAATGAAATTTTTTAGTATAGGATAATGAAGATTACTACTCATAATTCATAATTAGTAATAAATAATAATTACTAATTAAAATTAAAATTCTTAATAGGAGTGAGTTTTTGAACATCGAATTAAGAAAAATCGTTTCTAATTAAATAAATTATGAGAAATTTGCCATTTGAATTCCTTGAATATTAACAAAATAGTAGATATAGTATTCGAAAGACATGCTGAGAGCATGTGGAAGGTTTTAGAAATATAAACATTAACATAAATCACTTAACATATGAATAGGGAGACAACCTTTTCAAAGAGGGTTGATCTGGGCTGCGTCGTTTATTTTTACAATGACATCTTAAAATATACATATAGTGATTATTACATAACATTACTTTTTAGTTCTCTTTTATTTATTTTATGTTTCATCTTTAACAGAAAATCACTACGTACAAAATCATTATTTAAACATAATTACATATTAAATATAACATAAATGATAGTGATATAATTTAAAAAATATTTTAAGTATGTCTTTTCCCCCTCGTATATGGTGTCAGCCATATGTTGGCTGTTATTAGAGATATTCGAGATGTCAACTCTAAGTTTGACAGAAAAGATTTAGACTCTTAGGATCTTCTAAATTTTTCCCTTTTTTTTCTTCTTTTCGAAAATCAGAAATTGAACATGTATTTATGTTAGAGATAGAGAGAAAGTGGTACTTTATTCCTGAAAAAATGATTAAAGACCACACAAACATAACAATAAGGGTAAGATTTTCAAGAAAAGAAGAAAAAAGTAGAATCAATTCATCAAACTACCCGTAATAAATCTCAATCATAGATAAGTAAAAAAAAGGTTACAATAGGTCTCCCTTTTTTTTACATGGGATTCTACGGATGAATTCTTGATTATTAGAAAGTTCGGTCCATAAATTGATTTATCCCTAGGTACTAAGAAAAAATACTGATAACACAACAAAAAAGAAATGTAGAAAATATATAGTTGTGGATGCTGATTCCACAACAGCAACAAAACCACTTTTTGCTCCTAATACGTTTATTTTTACATTTAATAAATTATAAACGAATTTCGTTTATAATTTTATACAGTATTTTTTTTTTATCTTTTTGCACTTTGTATTCTTGGTTGCAGAATAATACTCGCCACACGGCGCTAGTGGTGAATATATACTGTCACAGTTCTCTTATATCATATTGTTGAAAGTACGTGAGCAATCCTCCTTTCATGCCAATTAGTGCCTTTCGCTTCACTACATAGTTTTTTTTTTCTTTCTTCATGGAGCGACTTTTTCTCTAGTATTAGTATCCTTGTAATTTTTTTTTCTTCATTTCTTTTTTTTCTCCTCTCTATTAACTATGAAATCACTTCTTTTTTTTACTTCTATCTGTTTTCCGTCTCGAAGTCTGCTCTATTCAAAACGAAGGCCATTCGTGCCTTTTCTATTATTTTTTTTTCGCATTGATTGAAGACGATCTGATCGACGGGCCAACTTTCCTAATTCTCGATTCGTTCCGCAATTCACCCTAATGATTAGGGCCTAATTCTCTTGTCCTTTCTCGGACATCGACTAAGGCTACCCGCTTACCGAGCGTATCGAAGGACCTCCCTAGTAGACACGATAGGTACCTAATATGTGATACGTAGGTGGGACTTGTACCGAAGGGTGGGTAGAGTGAAGGGGGGATAAAATTTGCTGTTGGAAAATAGAAGTGAGTCTCAATCAAACTGAATAAGTTCACTTCTTCAAGCTGCCGCTCGAGCAGAGTTCGTTTCGCTGATTCTTCCATTTCTTCTATTTCCTGACTCGTCGTCAACAGGAAAGTTCACCCTTACTTCGCGAATCGGAATCTTTCCATATATTTAAATTAGTTACTTGTACTGTATTTCTCTTTCTTTCTGTAATAAGTTAATTTATGTGAAATTTTATTCACATTTTAAATGTGAATTCTTTTATTAGAATTGCTAATTATTAATGAATTTCATTTATAATTTTCTAAATTATTTTTTACATCTATTTTTGTGCTTTGTATTGATGTATGATCGTATGAATGAGAAGAATTACATTAATTAAATTACAATAATATAAATATAAAATAATTATATTAAGAAGAATAAGTATTAAGAAATGTCAGAAGAACATAGATAACACGTAAAACTGTAGACTATTGACTATCAATATAACCTATTTGTCTATGTATCACAAAAAAAAGCCTTTGTGTTGTAAATATAAATAGGATTAGATATTATTCTTCAGTAAGTAGTTATTAGTTTTTGATAATTCTTAAAAATTAAACTTTTTGCTCTAGCGCAATAAAGTGACAGCTATATGGACTACTTTTTGCACTTTTTTTACAAAAAGTAAAAAAGTCCTCGACAACGTGACATTTTTCGTTTGCATTTTAAAGCGAAAAATTACATATTATTAGGTGATTGTAGGAAAAATATGTTTATTATTTAGTATAGAAGGACAAAATTAAATACGTCAAGCTCATTAGCTGCACATTCAACTTCATCCCTTAGCACATTCAGAATGATTCAAGACGAAAATGATGATGATGCTGACAGCGTATCATAGGGCAGGTGAAAGTAGGCCGTTTTAAGGTCTACTACGTATAAAGTTTATGCGTTGTATGATGATTGAAAATGTATTTAAGAAATCGCGTGTTTTTTCTTTTTTATTCTCGATTTGCTTTGTGCGGAATTTAGTACAAAGACGATAGAGTCACACCCAATAAAATATACATATTTTATACTATACCTACTTAAAATGTCCGAATTGTATAGATTTAATATACCTGAAACTTCATTGTCCGGTACTTTTTATGTCAACTGAAAAATTGCTAGAAGTTCAGGCTACGAAATTAGCAAATGTGCCTGTATCTAGAACTTTTCTGATTTTTTTTCTATGCTAACTGCATTTGATCCGCTTTTTGCTAGCATTCTGAAGCGAAAAATGGCACATTATTAAGTGATTATAGAAAAAATTATTTATTAAAATCAGAACAATAATTGTTTTGATAAAAGCAACGTGTAACGAAAATTGAAAACTTAGCGTTCCCCGTGATGAAAATTAACTTTTATTTTTTTCTAAATTTTGGGATGTTTTTTTTTACACTTACTTTTTATTTATTTACTAGTGCATAAACTCGACTTCGTTCGAGGTGACTTCCCGGTCTGGATACTATGCGTAGTTGAACTTATTCCCGATTAGCACCGCGAAAATAACGGTATAAATGTTGTAATTATATTGACTACATGGTTCATGGTGTGTCGTCTATGGAAGACTATACTTTTGCCTGATACTCTGTAATCTAGATAATGGGAATTACCATATTGGTATCGATCAAGTATTCGACTTCATTCGGGTTGAGTTATAAGTTGGAATTCTGTAAAAGGCAGGACTCAACCGACTTATAATTACCACTAACCATAAATAAATTTCACAATTTTAACGTAAAATTTGAAAAATAGAAAATTGACAATGTTGCCAATTTTTATTCTCTTAAGTTCCTAATTTCTTGTTTAATTATCACTAACTATACGTAAATTTTACAAATTTAACGCAAAATAAAAACTGGAAAAGTCGCGAAATTTGTTTTTTTAAAATTCAGAATTTCTTATTTCATTGCCACTAATCATAAGTGAATTTTACAATTTTAGCGTAAAATTAGATAAACAGAAATTTGGCAATGTCGCAAAATTTCTGTTCATTAAACTATAGGTTATATTTAAAATTCCCTATATGTAATAAATATAAATATAATAATAATATAATAAATATATAAATTACATGTAATAATATGTTATTTTAATAAGCAACGTATATTATTGAAACAAATAATAGAACAAAAACTAAAAGTTAGTGGGTAATTAACATAAACAAATTAAAAATGAATTCTGCAGACAATCAATTCGGTTCTTACACGGTTTTTTATATGATAATTTTTCCACATTAGCATTGAATACATACACATAGTAAAAGAGTACAAATAATAAACAAATAACTAATAACCGATTGTTTTCGAATTATTTATTTTTAATATAAAATTATTCTTTCTATCAAATGGTTGCTATTTAAAGGCCCGTGCCTTTAAATAGGCTGTATTTTTTATACAGCCTTGATCATTGCTATTCGCTACTTTCGTAGGGGTTCGTAGGACATACCATATAAGTGTATAACTTTGTAAAAAATTACACGATGCTTTAGCCACAGAATACGTATTTTTTTTTAGATGTCTTCTATTTATTACATTTACTCTCATTTGTTTTATATTCACCTACATTTTTACAATAGTAGATTACAAGGCGAGCGGAGAAGCTTCCCATTACAGTCGAGAGCTTAGTCTAGTATATTACTATTAGGATTTACTATTTAAAAGCCCGTATCAACGCACTTGCTACATAACAAATGCTGAAAATAGTGTGTAATTGACCAACAGGAAAAATACACGAACGAGGCATAATCGAGTGCGTTATCCTGTGTGGGGGTTATACACATTTCCGCACGTGTTGCGTACACTATTTTTCCCACGATCGCTAATATGAATTTAAAAATTGAAAATTCCAAATTATGACATTTGAAAGTATTCACATACATTCATTTAGTTTTGGTAACTTTAAAATTATAATAGTCAATTTGTTTATAATAGGTAACGTATATTATTGAAACAAACAACAGAACAAGAACTAAGAGTAAGTAAATAATTAATACAAACGAATTAAAAATGACTTCTCTATATATACCCCTAGTTCGGTTGTTACACGGATTTTTTATACGATATTTTTTTCTCATTGGCGTTAAATTTAGCATAGCAAAAGAGTCTATAAATAATAAATAAATAATTGATAAACTATTGCAAGCATAGTAGATTACAAGGCGAGCGGGGAAGCTTGCCATTACAGTCGAGAGATGTAACGCAAGCGCCTCGGAATACTAGACTAATCTCGAAGCTGGTATGGCAAGCTGACACCGGGAGAGGTTTGTATACTATTTTATTCCAAATTGCATACTTTAATTTTTAAATCAATAAAATAATCAAATAATTATTAAAATTTTTGATAGGACTGGCTAGTGGCAATATTTATTATATTGTTTTATTTATACAAAAATTACACAGGAAGAACATGTAATTTTTTTGGTTTGTTACAATTTATTTATATATATTTTTATTAATTAATTCTAACAAAACAAAATAAATTATCGAACTAAGAAGTTGTTTTGTTGGGTTACTTTTGTTAGTAAGTTAGGTTATGTTAACATCTATTGTTTTAGATATTATATTTTCTGAATAATAATGTTTTTTATCATTTAAAAATACCTACCTATTAGTTTCTTTTTTTTTAAATTTATTTTCTTTCTTGTACTAATAATTGGTTATTTTATTATTAATACACTTCTTATTTTTCTATTTACTAGATAAAGATACTTTGTGACTTAGACAGACTAGTGAGAGATACTCACTCTAGTTAGATCACCCCACATACGTAAACTTGAAAACAATATACATGCCTGTTTCTATGTAACCTTTGAAGAAATAAATACAGTCGCCATTATTTTCTCTAGTCTCTTCTCTTCTTCTTAAGTTAAGAATAGTCTATTTTCAAACTTTTTAAATGTCAATAATAAATGCATTACACATGCGATTTGGAATAAAAAATGTTTTCTTTCCACTGTGACCTAATAATGCGGCATTTTTCGCTTTAAAATGAAAGCGAATCATAGGGCAAATGAAAGTAAGCCGTCCGCATATTGGCTTAAAGGGAAGGAATGTACCTGGGTTCGGTACAGTTTATGCGTTGTATGATGATTGAAAATATATTTGAGGAATCGTGTGTTCCTTCTTTTTTCTTCTCAATTTTCTTTGTGAGAAATTTAGCATAAAGAGGATAGAGTCATAGGTAGTCACACCTAATAAAATATACATATTTTATACTATACCTACTTGAAATGTCTGAATTCTATTAGAGTTAATATAACTGGAACTTCATTGTCTGGTAGTTTTTAAGTCAACTGAAAAATTGCTAGAAGTTCAGGCTACGAAATTAACAAATGAGCCCTTATCTTGAACTTTTCTCATGTTCTTTTTCTTTGCGAACTAAATTTGTATGTTGTTCTTTCGTCAAAATTTTGGATTGTTACAAATTAAAGAAAAAAACCGAAAAAAATAGATTTACACCTAAGCCATCACTACCATCATTAAATGAACATCAGCGACACCAGCCGGAGCAGCTACGTTCATCATCATAAATTTAGGTCTCCATTTTCCAACTTGATTGGCAGGGAAAATCGCGCGTAATCAGTTTCATTTCTATACGTCATTGAAAAATGTTTACGACGAAACCACCTAAAATGCATTTTTACGGTCCCACGATCTCCTATGTAAGATGTATATGCGTTATGAATTGCAAATTGTCTTATTGGCAACGCTGTTCAAAATTTCATGCATTTCCCAGTCGACATCGCCAAGCGCGCAATTCAGTTCAGCTTGAACCGTCGTGTTGTTAGATTCTGAGAGAGTTGTGTGAGACGACTTTTTTGGTTTGTGACGACGATTAGAAAAATCTAAGAATTTCGACAATTTTATACACTTAAATAATTGAAGATATTTTGTGTATATTAGTTTCTTCAGCAACAGTGTGTTTGTTGCCATTACGACTTGTGTTTTGTGTTAATTTTGTGGTTATTTCTGATTTAGTGACCGTGGACAAGAAAAACTGCCAGCCAGCCAGTTGTTAACCGGCTAGGCAGCTAGCTAGCAAAAATATTATTATTAAATTGAATGCTAATTTTTTAAATATGATTAGCAGCAACATTTAATTGTAGTGCAATGTTGCCAACTGACTATTAATTTTTGTACAAATATTTATTTGCCATTTCATTCCATGGTGGCAACTTCCATGTTATCCCAAGTATTAAGAAAGCAAATTGGTTCGAATGAATATTTTCCAACAGGAGCAGGAGTTGGTGGTGATGTACCAGCAGCAGCTTCCGCGGCGGCAGTCGTATCCGACCCATTTTCGTTTCGTTCCACAAATATCTATCCAAATCGAAATGGTCCTTTAAAGCGTGTTCGATCCATTCAATTTCCCCAGTTGCCACAGACGGAATTCAATTATAAAATAAATAATAATAATATGTATAACATGGCCAATATACAGCAACAGCAGCAGCAACTACGTGCCCACCACCACATACAGCAGCAACAGCAGTTACCCTCTCAACAACCGCTCCAAACACACCATCATCCCCATTGTCATAGTCAACAGCACCACAACCTCCAGCAACAACATCATCAGTGGTATAATGCGCCACAATCGACGTTTAATTATGTGGCATCCAGGTTGGTTGCAATTTTTCAGTTTTTTTTTTCCTGATTGCATCGTTAATCGAATTATGCAATAAAAAATCATGTCACTAATTATTATCGTCATACGCAGCAATGAATAAAAATCGATACTGCAGCGTCCTATTTTATGGAGGGTCCAATCTATTCAGGACTCTATCTTTTATTATATTTTAAACATCGTTGTTTGTCCAATCTATCACAATTATTATTATTATTTTGCATTTTATCATAATATGTAATTAAGAATTTAAATAAATAAAAAAACATTCATCGTGTTTTACAAAATTGCGCACTTATCCCTTGTAGACTATTTAATTTCATCTTGAATAAATAAATATTATATATGTACTTTCATGTAATAATAAGAAATAATAAAATGCACACATGGTAATAATAATGCTCTAGTAAAATAGGAAATCTTCCAAAACGTTGCTAAGTTTATTAGAATTATCCATATTGGATTGTATCTACTGTTAAATCATTTTGTATGAACAGGTGACAAAAATCATGTTTTTCGACTACTTATAAAAATCAATTACGAAAGAAAATACTTAATGACTATGACCTGATAGTTGTATATTCTCTTAATTTAATTAGCAAATTATAACTAAAGATTTCCGTAATCCAAATCATCGTATCACTCTTCCTTCAGACAATAGATGTCCTCCATGGTTTCATATTTCTGATTATTTTCTGACGTTTTCTAATTGTTAGATATCATTAATATAAACAATTTATTGTTAAAAAATTCAAGGCATTTTCCTACTTATATCTTCTTTTGTCATCCCTCGCCCTCTCTGCACATTAATATGTACTCATATTAATTTATATACTATACAATTATGAATGAATTGAATCGGATAATTATTATTATTAAATATCTTAAATGCATCCGGCTTGTTTTTTCGGGTTCTTGTGTTGTTAACATTTTTTTAAGTAATTTGGTTCACCGACCGTGTTGGTGGCACCAATAGTTTTGTCTTTGGATCCGGTCCTGTACTTTTACTCTACTCCGTCCGGCCGTTGTTGTTGATGGGTTATTATATAAATACACTTTTTTTTGCTCAAAATCATCATCAATCATTGTCCAAGGGCAACGTTGTTGTGTTTTCGAAGTAGTAAATAGCTTATTGGTACTAAAGAAAATAAATAGCAATTTTATTTAGTTGCCTTTGAAATTTAAAAGTGAAGTGGATATGATTTTTTTTTTTTTGCTTATCTTCTTATCTCTCGAGGTTTTTATCTGAATATAGGCACTATTCTCATAAATTCTATTGTGTGCTGTCAATTCTAAATGCAGTTTCTATCATAGGGTTTCAAGAATCTTTCTACGCAGCCTGTAGATATGTTAAGGGGAAAATTGACTAGAGTTATAATAAAATACCGTGCAGAATATATATGTAACATGTATGTACATGTATAATAAGAATACGCAGTGAAGTGAATAAAACCTTGAATATTAAATATTATTATACAGGTTATCTGGCATTCTGTGATAATTGTAAACATTATTTTTTACTAGTGTGTACACCCGACTTCGTGCGGGGTGACTTCTTGGGCTGAATACTATGAGTACTCGAACTTATTCCGGATTAGCACCGCCAAAAAAGCCGTCAATTTAAAAGTTTTAATTATGTTGACTACATGTAATATTTCAAGAGTTTCGTCTATGAATGATTATACTTTCGCCTAATATTCTATAACCTACCTGATGGGAATTATAAAGCATTATAATAACTGGTTAAAAAATACATTGAATAAACGTAATAAGCTTCGTTAGTTTACAGACTGTGAGATCACGTGAAGATAAATTCATAATTCCTTATCTAATTACCATTAATCATCCGTGAATTTAACAATTTTAACGTAAAATAAAAACATAAAATTGGCAACTTCGCAACATTTCTTTTCGTTTTCGTCCGAGTTCACTTATTAATTGAAAATCTCTATAAGACAGAACTCACAATCAAACCAAACAACCCGTTATAAATTAGAATTGTCTGTAATACTAAACTTATGGTGCATTCGGACTTCAATTCTCTTGCTGTGACAGCTCCAATTTTGTTCGAGCTGCTCGTTGAAAAGACGAACTACCATGGAGGAATTTCACTCCGAAGCGGTTTGGAATTGCCCGAGTGCAAGGTGATTTGCAGCCATTTTTATTGTATAATTTTTGAACATTGACCTTGTCATAAAGACAATTAAAAAATCATATAACTATATTATAACCTTTATGGCATATAATACAGAAACTTTATTTGACACTTGAGAATCAATTTCGGCAAGATCATATTTAGCACCCCCCAAAAATTTCAGTGCCAATAAGCAGAGCGAACGTAAATACTGACCTGCCAGCGGATAGAGCAGCAGCCCGAACGGACGAAATTTTCGGCTCGAAGACGGTGTAAGATAAACGAACGTAATAAAATCCCCTGCCCCGTGAAAGCTCGAGCTTGCACGGGCTGCACAAAAACGCTATAGTCCGAATGCACTATTAATTACGACCAAACCAAGCAGCCCATTATAAATCAGAACCCATAACCAAACCAAATTTACAATTGCCTTATAAAGAATTCTGATTTATAACGGGTCTGTTTCGTTAGGTTGTTTAACAATTCCTATTTGTTTATAACATTTAAGCATGAAATAATTACGGCAACACGGTAATACTTTTACTATGATTAAAACTTAAATAATTTATTGTATATGACGATGAAGAAAATGAAATAAAAATGACTTGTGGTATAATGTGATGATGGCCAAAACAACTCTGCTCGTAAGCGTGAACTGTTTTTGTACGTTTGTATGTGTCGGGTTCGAGCAAAATACAAGACCCCCCAACCACCTACTTTCCGTCGCACTTGACGATGCACTGAAAAGAGGCATCCTCATGTGTGTCACCCTGACATCGGTTAGAATTTTATTTATATAAAGATAAACAGCAAAACACGGAAGAGAAAAATTAATAGTAATACTAGCAGTTTAATATAAATTAAACAATATTATTATTTAAAACTGAAAACGGATTCGACCAGCCCATATACTCACTTAACACGAGCTTAAAAGGAATATTTTTATTTTGATTGGTTACAAATTATATGCTCCACTTACTGTAGAGTAAAACCTTTTAATAACGTTCACCCAAAATGCCAGTGCCAACAATGTTGTACAGAGGAGGCCGATATGCAGAGGTATGAATAAATGCATGGAAACCGTTCGATGATAACAAAAGGTGGCTGTTACAGAAGTTTTACGGTATCTACTTAATCACCGTAGATTATTAATTCTGCATAATGGTTTAGAGCGGGATTACCCAGCTTCGTAAACTTTATTTTTATTTTGAAAACACAACCAAATCACAATAAATTAAAAACACCATTATACAATTATTTCTTAATTCGTAATCAGAATTTGAAAGAACTGACATTGAAAACAAATTGATGAGAAGAATCATAAGATTGATCAATTATACTTAAAAAAAGCTAAAAGTAACTAATACATAATAATAAAATTATTAATAAACGAGTTAAATATGCGCAAAAATTATTATCAAAAATAGTACCAGAATAGTTGTGTTAAGATTATGTCCATCTCTCACCTGATCGAACATATTGTGGTGAAAACGCGCGCGCGTTCTTAATTCTTATTTCTTAATACGTAAAAGTTAAAATTTGGGAACTTTAAAATTACGTTTATGCATTAAGAAATGAGATTTAAGACTTAAGAAATTGGAACCACTACGATAAGAAACGCATATGCTTATATCAAGATTTACGTACTAAAATTACCATTATGTTTATGCATTAAGTTTACGAAGCTTGGTAACTCGGGCCTTAGAATCATTAAGTGCGTCTTGAAAACCAAAATTATCATTTAGATTTTTATTCAGTAGTAAATTTCCCAATCTCTCATGTTCTCTTCCATTTGACAGAGTTGTGAAAAACGAACTGAATAATATGTAAGTACAATAAATTTTTGGGGTGTACTTTTAATTTATTGAATAGACGTTTTGTAGCTATTGTCATATTAAACATTGAATCTACATTGTGTAATGTATTTGTGACCACAAAAAGAATCAATTTCGATTTTCTATGAAGCTCTTATTCTAATAAAAATATCGTATATTCGTAAATGTTGTTGTTGGCAACAATGCGCGATTAACTGCCGATATCTAGGTAAACTGTATTCCGTAATGTATTATTTCTCTAGATTTTTATAACCTTGGGTAGGAAATGGATTTTAATAATTAAAATCTTGTTTATTTCAAATTTTATTATCGTTTTTTTATTATTTTGTTGATTGGATCTTGTGAAGTTTACATGATTTTTTTATTATTATTTTTGGGTAGTTTTAACTTTTTTGGATTGTGTTTTGTCAAAATTTGCATAAATTGAAAAATTATTTAATTAACTAAGCTAGCGTAAACTTAATTAACTACTTAAGTAGCCAAATAACACTTATAGAAAAAAAATATATGGACTTGCTTTAATCTCAAAAAATCACACCTACCACTTTCAATTGTTTTGCATACACATACATAAATATATGCATAACACATTGCGCATAAAGTATACAATGCTTTTTTGTATGATGTATTTGCCTATCTACATAGACAATATTAATATTAATAGTGCTAATTATTATTTGTGCAAATAAAATTCATACCCATGTACTAAATCCATGAGAGAATTAATATTATCTGGAATAGTTTTTATCCGCATTTCGTGATAGGAACTACTTTATTATCACCAAATAATAATAATAATGTTAATGCTATTGATACTTATTGTTTTAAAATAATTGAAAAGGAATTTTCTATAAATGATCGCTTCTTATTTGTTATGATGAATGATAGTAAATTTTAAGCATCATTTGAAACGTCACATTTGTTGTCAATGATGCTATGTATAATCTGCATTAAAAAATTTATCTTTTTTTGAAGTTTCTCGAAAAAATTTGTTCTCTTAATCTAAATTTAAAATTTGCTAATATTTTCCAGTCGAAACACTATTTTACTTTAAGCCAAAATTAATGATGTTTGTCTTGCACAATGCCAAGGAGATGCCAAAATTTTGATAAAGAAACTTGAGAAAAAGCGGTTTTGTTCGGCTATTTATCATGCACCTTATTGCTATTGTTTATTCCACATACACTTTTTTATTATTTTTTTTACTATTTATTTCTTAAACTCACGTTTAGAGTGCACATATATTTAGTTCTCGGCCATGAAAACGATTTTAAATGTTGATTTCTAAAAACAATGGACATTTATTAATAGTTACTTTGAACTTAGAATCATTGAACTGTATACTTGTTAGAAAGGCTTATTAAAAGAATGACTGAGAGGATATTTTTTAGTTGCCTTGAGGCAATATCATTGAAATAAAATGTTCAGCGTAAAACATGAAAAATGATTTTATTTCTAACTATATACTCTATTGGTAAAAAATAAAACGACAACTTCGAAAATGTTAAGAATTGTAAAAACTGCTTGTTTGTTTGAGGCGAACGAGTTTGAAACACGCTATTTTTTCTAATGAGATAATTTTAATCAACAAATAATGAATTGTAAAAATTAATTATGTCTGTCATTTGATCCCGAAATTGATTTGTTTTTGTTGAAAGTAGATTCTGAGGAATTAAGTGAGATTAGAAGATGAATTTTAATTCATCTTCTAATTTAATTCAATATAAACTAACAATTAAAACTACGAAATTACGTTATTATAAGTCATTAAATTGCATGAGAAAAACTTCTACTTTTCGGCATTCAAATTGACTAAAACGGGTGCCGAAAAGTGTACTTTTCGGCACCGAATTAGAAAATAGTATATTTGAATACAAGTGTGAAAAACCGCTTGTTTTTTGGTGCGAACGAGTTTGAAACACGAGCTGCGAAGCAGTGAGTGTTTCATTAGTGAGCACGAAAAATCGGTTTTTCACACGCGTATTCAACGCTATTTTTTCTAATGAGGTAATTTTAATCAACAAATAATTAATTTAAAAAATTAATTATGTCTGCCATTTAATCCAGAAATTACTTTGTTTTTGCTGAAAGTAGGTTTTGTGGTAATAAATGAATTTAGAAGATGGATTTTAATATAATCTAAATAAATAAAACTACGAAATTACGTTATTATACGTCATTAAATTGAGTGCGAAAAACTTCTACTTTTCGGCACTCAAATCGACTAAAACGGGTGCCGAAAAGTGCACTTTTCGGCACCGAATTAGAAAATAGTATATTTGAATACAAGTGTGAAAAATTCATATTTTAGAATTCGAATTTAAAGAATGTTATTTTATATCAAATCGATTAAGGAATGCTCCTTTCATTGACAGCTGAAATGATTTACTTCCAACTAATCGAAAAGTTTTATTCACCTTATATGTTTCCTAAATTTTTAGGTTACTTTTTACAAAAGTAAAGCAACATTCAGTAAAATAGTTCATAATTTTATTTTACTATACCGTAGACTTAAAATTACTATTATCCTTTTTACAGACAACAACTTAAAACTTATCGACAGATCGTAGTAACGATTTATTCCACAACTATCGTGGCATTGATGATATGAACTTTTTCATATTCTCGTAGTTAAAGTCATTCAGTTCTTCAGTTACTAATCGTTTGTTAGATGATTTCTGGATTGAAATATATTTCTGGATCTTTCTTCAGTTTTCTATCGGACCAAGATGCATTAGTATATTTATCATTGCAAAATTAGAAGATTATTAGCTGGAAACCAAATTGTTACTAGGTGGTAGCAGCGATTTTGATCGTTATCTTGTTGAAATACAAACTCTAGAAACATTAATCAGTTGACCTAAAGATCTGTCGCGAAGTTTTAAGTAGTTGTCTGTTAAAGTAATAATAGTAATTTTAAGTCTAAAGTATAGTAAAATAAAATTATGGACCATTTATCTGGATGTTGCTTTACTTTTGTATGACCTAAAAATTTAGGAAAATGATATAAGCTAAATAAAACTTTTCCATTAGCTGCAAACAAATAATTTTAGCTGTCAAAGAAAGCAGCATTCCTTAATCGATTATGATATAGAATCTTTCTATATCTATATTCTTTAAATTCTAATCCTATAATATGAATTTTTTTCAATTCTTGCAATTCTCAAAGTTGTTGCTTTACTTTTGTCCAATAGCGCATGTAAGCAGATTTTTTTTTACTTTCGCCCGGCCAAAAACAGACTTTTCTTATGGGCTTGAATATAGTTTCTACACATAGGGAATTATCTAGAAAACGTCTGTTCAGCCGTAGAAAATGTACGTAGCCATCAAACTGTCATGTAATAATCGATTTATATTTGTATTGTTTAGATATAGTTCGATGACGATTGAGAATGTTGAAACAAATTTTTTGGCTTGAAATCCAATTCTAAGTGAGACAATTTATGATGCAGTTTAAATTCACTACCAAGATTCAATCCTTAAAATTGAATTTGGCACAGTTTTTTGAAACATTTTATACTAATTATTATTTTGATTGTTTAAAAATAGGTTGGTGGCTGTAAAAATATGATACATCAAAAGTGCGAAATTATGATACATAGATAAATTCTTTACTTTATTTATATATTTTGCTTATCTTTGTTTGGAATTTTCTATCTTTTATTTAATTCTTTTTTTACTTCTTACTCAACAGCTGTTTCGTTTTTTTTAAGAGAAAATTATTTTTTGCCTATTTTAGCTTTTGTGATTGATTTTTTTTGATATATGCCAAAAATTCAAAAAGAATTAAATAAGGGATAGAAAATTTTACAAAAAGATAAGTAAGATATATATATTTATATATATAGATATACAGCCCAATATAAAAAAAAATATATTTGTTTAGTTTATTTATTGACATGAACAACCTTTTGAAACGAAGCCATCGTTATTGAATGCTGTGTATGTGAATGTTGCTATGACCTATGAGTTCTAACTTAGACTACAATGCTGATCAAATTGCTAACAACATTATTTTTAATTTTGTGCAATGTTGGCTATTTGCCTAATTAGTACTAGATTTGATTTATACATTATACATATAGTATTTTTTTTTTGTTAATAGTTGATCAAGCAACATACTCCCTGAAATAAACAAAATTCCACAAATAGATACACTATTGGACAAAAGTAAGGCAACAACTTCAAAAATTGCAAAAACTCAAATCCTATTTTAATAGTTCTTTCGGAGCATTTTTGTGCATCCAGCTTGAGCTTTCACGGGGCAGGGCAAATTACGTTACACCGTCTTCTAGCCGTAATTTTCGTGCGTTCGCCCTATCCGCTGTCAGGTCAGAATTTACGTTCGATATCTCGAATTGCTCGTTCATCGCTCTGCTTATTGACACTGAAATTTTAGGAGGTTCTAAATATGATCTGGCTGAAATTGATTGTCAAGTGTCAAATGAAGTTTTTGTATTATATGCCATAAAGATATTTATGGCATTTGTTATATATATATTTATGGCAATATTGTTATTATAAATCAGAATATTATTTTTCAATTGTATTATGACAATGTCAATGGAATAAAAATATTTAATATAAATGGCTACAAATCACCGTGCACTCGGGCAATTCAAAACCGCTTCCTTGTGAAATTGTTCCGTGCTAGTTCGCTTTCTTAACGAGCAGCTCGAACCACAAAATTGGGGCTGCTCGTGCAGAGAAAGAGAATTGAAATCCGAGTGCACCATAAGATTCGAATTTACAGAATTTTATTCTATATCATAATCGATTTGACAGCTAAATTTATTTGCAACTAATTTAAAAGTTTTATTCAGCTTATATCAGTTTCAGACAACTGAAGAAAGAAGATAAAAGAATATATTCCAACCCATAAATCACTTAACAAATGGTCGGTAACTGAAGAACAGAATAATTTTTCTATGAGAGTATATGAAGAGTTCATATCATCAATGCCGCAATGGTTGTGGAATAAATCGTTACTACACTCTGTCGTTAAGTTTTAGGTTTTTGTCTGTAAAAGGCAGTATGGTAATTTTAAATCTAGAGTAGTTAATTAAAATTATGGACCATTTTTTTTAATGTTGATTTACTTTTGACCGAGCCTAAAATTTAAGAAACTGATATAAGCTGAATAAAACTTTTCGATTAGTGGCAATGCCGTCAATCAAAGCAGTATTCGTTGATCGATTATGATATAGAATAACATTCTTTAAATTCGAATCTAAAAATATGATTTTTTTCAATTTTTGCAATTTTCGAAGTTGTTGCCTTACTTTTGTCCAATAGAGTACATATTATTAATTTAAATTAATAAAAATCTGTTCTCAACATATATGCTTATAAAATTTTTTCAACATTTCGAAGCAGATTGAAAACATGCAAAAACAAACTTTTATGCTCCCTAGGCTAGACGTACAACACAGACAAACCCTCTTTTTTTGTATTTTTTCCAAACTATGATTTTGGAAAAAATGATCATCGCTCCCAGAGCTGTCAATGTTTTATATCTCAACCGAGATACAATAACAATGTTTTGTTTTTTTTTCTGCTAGATAATCACGACGCCGGTTACATGATTATCATTTTAGAAAAAAAATCTAAAATAGATATTTTTAAGCGTATCAATTAGTAGTGAGGTCAATAAACGATTTTGTTTTTTTTACGATGACGCAGTCCATAAATGTATGTAAATTATTATGTAGTAAATCAACGTGAATTTTATTTTTTTAAGTGCTACATAGAGAGAGAAGGAAAGAGGATCTGCTTCTATAAATTTAAATTACTAGTAAGGTCGAGAGTTTAATATGTAGTATTTAATTTTATATTTAACATTGTATATATGAAACAATGTTTCTTTTGTACCACGCAAATTGGTACCCACATACAAAAAAGAACAGCGTATTATCAATCAGGTAATTTATACGATTTTATGCAAAATATATATCAATCTAGAAATGATTGAATTGATTGAATGCGTCAATTCATTACGCATTGAAATTTTAAATAGAAACTGATAAACCCATTTTCGTTAATCTATTTAACTTTTACAAGTCAGTTAACAGGTAGGGTTCACGCAGCATAACAAGAACATAATAAATTACGAAATTTGTGTGGGCGCATATGGGAAATAAAAGATTTATTATGTACTTCTTAGGCTGCTTTCAGGCTACCTTCCTATCATAGGTATATAACAATATAGAAAAAAAACAATCTATAGCTTTATGCAAAATATTATTATATTACTATATTATATTATATTGGATATTATTATCCGATAATTGGATTATTATATCCAATATATTATTTATTTGTTTTGTAAAACAGAAACATCTACTTTATATTAAAGTTAGATGCACAAACTGGCATGCATTAAATGGTAAAAATATGTAAAATAGCTTCGGTTGACCGTGACAAATTTTAATATTATATTTTGAAATGTCTTGTACGCGATTCTTAAAACATAATTTTGTCTGTCTGGCTGTTTTAACAGGCCTGGAGTGACAAGCTCTAATGGTGGTTTTACATAGAAATATATAGAGTTTATAAAACGCTTAACATAAGAATGGGAATTTAAAAAAAGATATAAAAAATTAAGGTAAAGATATTATTTTTGGTATTGTTTTTATTTCATTCGTAGTGCAATTACTATCAAAACTATTTTATCAGACTTAATTCCTAGTTTTTTTCGAAATATTAATTTTAATTTATAAATTGTTACATCAAATTATACTATAATAATGCGGTAAACAACAACGTAAAAGAATAAGAGTAAAGTTTAATATTGGACGACTTTGGGCGTTATTCTTTGTATGCACACTTGCAGTAATAGCTTTAACTTATCTTTAGGCGTTGAACCTTATCTATTATTTTTATTATGCTTCTGTCCAAATCCACTATAAATTTAAAAATAAATTAAAAACGGTACATATTTATTCAAAAAATGTATTAATAGTACACTTACACAAGTAAATGTATATACAGTGACGTTACTTACTTCCCTATAGGAAACAAGTCCAACTTTCTGTAGAAAAGTAAAAGGTGAAATAAACTTGGAAAACTAGTAAATCTTGAACAGTTTCCGTACTGTTTGAATATGAGACTTATAATACCATATCTTCTGTAAGAATTCTAATATTTAATATATAATAATATACATTGGTTAATGTCATATTTATTAAGAAACCCTGGGTATGCCAATAAAAAAAGTGTAATAAATAATTATTTTATTAAAAGAAGACTTACATCTATAACTATACCTTGTAACGCCCATCTGTCGGTTAAACCATTTCTTCAAATAAATCGGTTTTTTGCTCGGGCGCCACCCTTTGATTTCGGTTGTCTTGCGGCTGCATCACATCTCCAAAGAGAAAGCGGGAGAACTTCCTTGCTAACCAGAGGGTAGGAAAGGCTAGAATCAAATTGCCGGCGAATTCACTTGCTAGCCAGAAGCTGGAGAATGGATAATCTGGTTGCCGGAGAACTCGCATGCTAACCAGAAGTAAAGAAAGGCTAGAATCGGACTGCCGAAGATCTCGCGTGCTAGCCAGAAGAAGGAAAGGGAATGGGTTTTGTTTGGATTGGGTAAGCAGGGCGGCCCAGGTCCCGCCTCTATCCCGGCCCAATGGTAAGGAACCTTTGGAGGTGTAGGAGATGTACTTCCGATGACCAGGACTGTCTATTTTCTACAGACAGCCCTTTATATACCCTTTAGGGTCGCGTAATTCGGAAGGCTCGCAGTGGGAGATGCTAGATGTGCATGGGGGTGGTTTCGGCTTCAGTACATATTCTACTAACAGCGTATCTTTCGATATTAATCTATAATATTGTCAATAATACCTTCTCTAAGTGATGCAATTAAACAACTTTCGTTAAAAGCGACACGCCTGATTATAATGGAATTGTCTTCGGTAATAATCATAAATAATATTTTGTCTTTTTATTAGGCGATTGTAGAAAAATGACGTTATTAGGTGATTGTAGAAAAAATATTTTTATTACTTAGAATGGAAGGGCAAAATTAAATACGTGAAGCTCACTAGCTGAACATTCCAATTCCTCCCTTAACACATTCAGAATGATTCAAAACGAAAACGATGATGATGCTGACAGCGTATCATAGGGCAGGTGAAAGTAGGCCGTTTTAAGGTCTACTACGTATAAAGTTTATGCGTTGTATGATGATTGAAAATGTATTTAAGAAATCGCGTGTTTTTTCTTTTTTATTCTCGATTTGCTTTGTGCGGAATTTAGTACAAAGACGATAGAGTCACACCCAATAAAATATACATATTTTATACTATACCTACTTAAAATGTCCGAATTGTATAGATTTAATATACCTGAAACTTCATTGTCCGGTACTTTTTATGTCAACTGAAAAATTGCTAGAAGTTCAGGCTACGAAATTAGCAAATGTGCCTGTATCTAGAACTTTTCTGATTTTTTTTCTATGCTAACTGCATTTGATCCGCTTTTTGCTAGCATTCTGAAGCGAAAAATGGCACATTATTAAGTGATTATAGAAAAAATTATTTATTAAAATCAGAACAATAATTGTTTTGATAAAAGCAACGTGTAACGAAAATTGACAACTTAGCGTTCCCCGTGATGAAAATTTACTTCTATTTTTTTCTAAATTTTGGGATGTTTTTTTTTACACTTACTTTTTATTTATTTACTAGTGCATAAACTCGACTTCGTTCGAGGTGACTTCCCGGTCTGGATACTATACGTAGTTGAACTTATTCCCGATTAGCACCGCGAAAATAACGGTATAAATGTTGTAATTATATTGACTACATGGTTCATGGTGTGTCGTCAATGGAAGACTATACTTTTGCCTGATACTCTGTAATCTAGATAATGGGAATTACCATATTGGTATCGATCAAGTATTCGACTTCATTCGGGTTGAGTTATAAGTTGGAATTCTGTAAAAGGCAGGACTCAACCGACTTATAATTACCACTAACCATAAATAAATTTCACAATTTTAACGTAAAATTTGAAAAGTAGAAAATTGGCAATGTTGCCAATTTTTATTCTCTTAAGTTCCTAATTTCTTGTTTAATTATCACTAACTATACGTAAATTTCACAATTTTAACGTAAAATAAAAACTGGAAAAGTCGCGAAATTTGTTTTTTTAAAATTCAGAATTTCTTAGCTAACTACCATTATCCATACGTGAAATTCACAATTTTAACGAAAAATGCCAACAATAGAAAATTGGCAACGTTGCACCACTTTTTTTCTTTAAATTCATAATTTCTTATTTCATTGCCACTAATCATAAGTGAATTTTACAATTTTAGCGTAAAATTAGATAAATAGAAATTTGGCAATGTCGCAAAATTTCTGTTCATTAAACTATAGGTTATATTTAAAATTCCCTATATGTAATAAATATAAATATAATAATAATATAATAAATATATAAATTACATGTAATAATATGTTATTTTAATAAGTAACGTATATTATTGAAACAAATAATAGAACAAAAACTAAAAGTTAGTGGGTAATTAACATAAACAAATTAAAAATGAATTCTGCAGACAATCAATTCGGTTCTTACACGGTTTTTTATATGATAATTGTTCCACATTAGCATTGAATACATACACATAGTAAAAGAGTACAAATAATAAACAAATAACTAATAACCGATTGTTTTCGAATTATTTATTTTTAATATAAAATTATTCTTTCTATCAAATGGTTGCTATTTAAAGGCCCGTGCCTTTAAATAGGCTGTATTTTTTATACAGCCTTGATCATTGCTATTCGCTACTTTCGTAGGGGTTCGTAGGACATACAATATAAGTGTATAACTTTGTAAAAAATTACACGATGCTTTAGCCACAGAATACGTATTTTTTTTAGATGTCTTCTATTTATTACATTTACTCTCATTTGTTTTATATTCACCTACATTTTTACAATAGTAGATTACAAGGCGAGCGGAGAAGCTTCCCATTACAGTCGAGAGGTTAGTCTAGTATATTACTATTAGGATTTACTATTTAAAAGCCCGTATCAACGCACTTGCTACATAACAAATGCTGAAAATAGTGTGTAATTGACCAACAGGAAAAATACACGAACGAGGCATAATCGAGTGCGTTATCCTGTGTGGGGGTTATACACATTTCCGCACGTGTTGCGTACACTATTTTTCCCACGATCGCTAATATGAATTTAAAAATTGAAAATTCCAAATTATGACATTTGAAAGTATTCACATACATTCATTTAGTTTTGATAACTTTAAAATTATAATAGTCAATGTGTTTATAATAAGTAACGTATATTATTGAAACAAACAACAGAACAAGAACTAAGAGTAAGTAAATAATTAATACAAACGAATTAAAAATGACTTCTCTATATATACCCCTAGTTCGGTTGTTACACGGATTTTTTATACGATATTTTTTTCTCATTGGCGTTAAATTTAGCATAGCAAAAGAGTCTATAAATAATAAATAAATAATTGATAAACTATTGCAAGCATAGTAGATTACAAGGCGAGCGGGGAAGCTTGCCATTACAGTCGAGAGATGTAACGCAAGCGCCTCGGAATACCAGACTAATCTCGAAGCTGGTATGGCAAGCTGACACCGGGAGAGGTTTGTATACTATTTTATTCCAAATTGCATACTTTAATTTTTAAATCAATAAAATAATCAAATAATTATTAAAATTTTTGATAGGACTGGCTAGTGGCAATATTTATTATATTGTTTTATTTATACAAAAATTACACAGGAAGAACATGTAATTTTTTTGGTTTGTTACAATTTATTTATATATATTTTTATTAATTAATTCTAACAAAACAAAATAAATTATCGAACTAAGAAGTTGTTTTGTTGGGTTACTTTTGTTAGTAAGTTAGGTTATGTTAACATCTATTGTTTTAAATATTATATTTTCTGAATAATAATGTTTTTTATCATTTAAAAATACCTACCTATTAGTTTCTTTTTTTTTTAAATTTATTTTCTGTCTTGTGATAATAATTGGTTATTTTATTATTAATACACTTTTCTTATTTTTCTATTTACTAGATAAAGATACTTTGTGACTTAGACAGACTAGTGAGAGATACTCACTCTAGTTAGATCACCCCACATACGTAAACTTGAAAACAATATACATGCCTGTTTCTATGTAACCTTTGAAGAAATAAATACAGTCGCCATTATTTTCTCTAGTCTCTTCTCTTCTTCTTAAGTTAATAATAGTCTATTTTCAAACTTTTTAAATGTCAATAATAAATGCATTACACATGCGATTTGGAATAAAAAATGTTTTCTTTCCACTGTGACCTAATAATGCGGCATTTTTCGCTTTAAAATGAAAGCGAAAAGTAACGCATGTATTCTCCAAATCTTTTAAGATTTTTTTTTTTATTTTTAATAATAATAAGAATTATAATACACTAATAATTACTTTTTGAAGCATAATAACAAATCCTATTTGTATTTGCACTACAAAAGTATTTTTTGATACATAGACAAATAGGTTTTATCTGTAGTCAATAGTCTATGGTTTTATGTGCTATTTATGCTCTTCTGACACATCTTAATACTTATTATTCTTAATTTAATTATTTTATATTTATATTATTATAATTTAATTCTTATTCAGACGACCATAGCTAAACATACAATCTGCACAAAATTTATTTGCTGTGTTGTTTCTGGCATTAACTTTATGTATATGACAGAAGAAAACTGTCCCAGCATATGTTTACCAATAGCGCCGTGTGGCGAGTATTATTCTGCAATCAAGAATAAAAAGCGCAAACATAATGTATAAAATTATAAATGAAATTTATTAATAGGCACTTTCATTACATAATATTAAATTAAATAATTAATTTAATATTCTGATTAGTTAATCTTTCATTTAGTTATTTATAAATTTGAATATTCATTTATTCATCAAAATATAATTTTAGGAAAACTAAGAGGGCTGTGAAACAAGGCATGGATTCAAAGCAACTTTGTTTAATATTTTAACAGTATTTCTCTTCTCGGTAGATATAGTGGTCAGATCAAAAATACTCAAAAATACAGATCAAATATACAATTTAATATACTTCCCAATCTGTGGGGAGACTATAATAGGTTATCATATAAAAAACCGTGTAACATCCGAATTGAATGTTTACAGAATTCATTTTTAATTCTTTTATGTTAATTACCCACTTACTTTTAGTTCTTGTTCTTTTATTTGTTTCAATAATATACGTTACTTATTAAAGACACATTGACTTTTATTATTTTAATAAAATAATAAAATTATATATATATATATTTTATATTTATAATATATTTATATATATATTATATATAATATATTTATATATAAAAATATATATAATATATTTTATGGCTGTGTTGCTCTTAGTGAGTATTGCGCTCAGCAAGCGTTGCACGTTAACGGCCACTGGTGAGCAACAAAGCATCACTTTTCGCTCTTAATACATAAATAACTATTTAGATTTTGCTTATATTTTCTCTACATTTTGTTTCGATTGTTTTCGAATTTCCTACATAAAAATGCAATTTTTACATTTTCAAAAGCTAGTACACATTGGGTTTACTCTTCGATTTTGGCCGTCCATTTTGAAATGTGTCGCTATAAGCGAGATTTTGTTATAATGAGATTGGTTGTAAGCCCATTTTACTTTATATTCTGTCTTCTCTATTCTGAGAGAATAGATTGCGGCCTCATAAAGAACATCTAGTGCTTTCATTAAAGCACAATAGAGAATGACGGATAAGTGTTGATTATTCCGATTTATGTGATTGAAATTGACTATATATACCTAGTGATGGCAAAAATACAAATAATTATAATTTTATTTTTAATTATACAACTTGGATATATGTATTTGGACTTAATGGATGGAATTTGACACATATCAAATTGGAGAAGTAAAAAAAAGGAACTTTGAAACTTAATTACAACGATACTTAATCTGCTGGTCAAATTTCATTTTATTTTATTTATTTTTTTTTAAGTTTTTCGTAGGCAAACAAAATTATCATTGAATTATTAACAGGAAAAGAACGCAAAATGTTAATACATTGGTGCAACCCGATGGCCACCATATCTAATCAAATACTCTGAAGCGCAAAAGAATGTGATCTTACGTCATCATTGTTACGTCGTAACATTGGTGCAACGTTTTCAACATTATTTCTCGAATGGTATTGGTATTTTAATCGATTTTATTTAGAATTTTTCAATTACGGCAATTTTTGTAAATAGTAAATACAATTTTTGAAAATGTATTTAAGCATGATTAATATAGTAAGTACAGATGAAGATAAACAAATATTTACTAGAATTCTTTTAATTCAGTATGTTCAACGTATTCAACTGACAAGACTACTATTCTTTCAAAAGTATTGAGTCCTCAGTTTAAACAGGCATAAAAAGAATAGTTCTGGACGGAACCTTTTAACTGTTGATTTAATCTATTGCCTGTGATGTTTTCTGTAACATTGCAAAAAATCAAAGTAACCGATACTTTACTTTTTAAAATATTAGTAAATAATATAAAAAAGTTCCCCAATTTTAATACAAATTTAGGTTTCATGAATTTCACTATTTTTTTTCGACATAACTACTGCATAGAATCACTTGAAATTTTCACAGTAGCTAAAGTAATCTTTCTGCGTATGAGATTGTATTTTTAAGTCAAAATATTTGTTAGTTAATGAGATATAGAACATAAAAGCGCTCATTGATATCTCGCTTAATCTGCAACATACCAGAAAGATATTTTCACACATAGTGGCTGATGCATAAAACACAACATTTCTAGAAAATCACTATAATATATCAATTATAAAACCGCTTATTGTTCAATAATATGCCTTTGAATAAGGATGCAAAATATACAGGGTGTTTCACCACTAGTATTTTTAAATTCAATGGTAATAGGGGATGAAAAACTGAACGGAAAATGTGTAAACAAGTATCTTCAATAATTGCCGAGATAATCAGCATTTTCTGATTTCTTCAAAAACGTTCGTGAACTGCAATGTAACTGACCTAGGCAATACTGGATCCTGAAAAGTAAAATAAACATTAAACTCATTAACGACTTCAATGTCACTTGTAGTATAAAATTTCTCTATTTCCTGTGAGAGACAGTGGCGGCTTTTTAATAATTTAATTTTAAAGCGAATTTTAAAGTTTAAATTTCTGCAGATTTTCAATCTTTTAATATTAAAATTTGGTCACTAATCAATTTTGTAGTTTAGAATTAATTTGGAATTTAATTTCGGCACTGGCTCACTAGCTTGGACAACTCGAGTCGTCGATAATGCTAGCGTATTCATTTTCCAATACAAAATGTAATTACCCATTTAATGTTTAATCTTAGAGAAAGAAAACAACTATGTTGTTGTTTTAATGTTGACCTCATTTTTATAGCAATAATTTAGACATAATCCGTTTGTTTTGAGTATGAAGTTTAGTGAACATTTAGATTTAATTATCATAAAAAAAAAATATCCCCATGAAAAAAAAACATTTTTTACATTTTAATAGACCGTACAAATAGAATGTACTAATTTAATTTCGAAATCAAATTGTACATCGTATCATAGGTAAAACATTATGTGTCAGCTAATAAAAAAGCGCGTAGCATGAGGCAGTTCTACAATTTTACACTTGGTACTAGGTTTTGTTACTATGCTGTATTCAGTGTTTAACAACATCGCATTAACTTCGATTTAGTCATTCTTTAAAAGCAAAAACAGGAGACATAAAAATTCTACTAGCAGGTTATTGATAAATTTCTCGGGATTGTTATGTTAAAGTCAAAATTGAAAATAAGAAAGAAAGAGAAAAAAACAAATTAGAAAGAAACACTCTAGTGGAAACGTAAAATTAGATTAGTTAAATGTTGAATTTGGAGCGAGTAACTTTGATTTGAGTTTAACTATTTTGAAATGTTTTCTAAACAATTATGGCAAATTATACTACAGCTGAATAGTGCGATATGTTGACGATTTATAGAGAAACCCATGGAAATGCAGCTGGTGCGAAAAGATTATATCGCAAGCGATTTGCGATTTCCAGAGAGACAAAATCTTTGTGAACGGACATTTGTTAATTCAGTGCAAAGGGCAAGAGATACTGGTTCGTTAATTCCCGCAATTCAGTTTACCAGGTAGGCATATATTTACGATTAAGCAGATGAAAAATCAAGTAAAAGGAAAAAAAAATATATACATGGGTTTTTTAGATTTAAAAAAAGCATTTGATAAAGTAAGAAGAGATAGATTGTGGAAGATGATGACAGAGAAAGGGATAAGCAGCATAATGATTAGCTTAAAAAAAATATATGAAGAAAACTCAAATAGCGTAATAGTCAAAAACAGACAATCAAAAAAATTTAAAACGAAATACGGACTAAGACACGGAGGAGGACTAAGTCCAACATTATTTAATATTTACATGGACAAAATAATAAGGAAAGCGAAAGAAACTACGAGAAGAACTAGAGGACTTGACGTGGGATGGAATTATATGGAGAGAGTTGAAGTAAAGATTGGAGCATTTGCGGACGATATAATGGTGATAGTATCTAACGAAAAAGAGTTGCAGACAAGCATAAATAAATGGAATGAAACAAGGGAGAATGGAATGGCGATGTGTAAAGAGGAAACAAAAGTAATGGTGATCGGGGAGCAACATGAGATAAAAATCATGGTAGATAAGGTAAAATTGGAGCAAGTGACGAAATGGAAATATTTGGGAGTAGAAATAACTGGTTCAGGAAAGTAAGAAGAAGAAATTAACAGCCGAATAGGAAAAGCAATGAAAGTGTTTTACAGTATCAGCAATACGATTGTGGGGAAAAAAGAAATAACAAGGAAAACAAAAATAAACGTCTATAAAACAATAATAAGACCAATACTGACATTTGGATGTGAGACATGGATAACAGATAATAAGGAAATAAGTAAAGTCCAAGCGGTAGAAATGAAATACATGAGGAGAGTAAAGGGAGTGACAAAGAGAGAAAAAATCAAAAATGAAGAAATAAGAAAAGAACTTGGAATGGAGGCGATACACGAATACATAGAGAAGAGGCAGTTGGGATGGTGGAGCCATCTGAAAAGAATGGGACAAGTGAGAAGGGTATGGGAAGCTAGACCTGGGCAGAAAAGAAAAAGAGGAAGATCTGAAACTACCTGGAATGACATAATAGAAAAGATATTACAAAGCAGAAGAATAACGATGAGTGAAGCTAGTAGGATGGCAAACAACAGCAAAGAATGGAGAAAGTTTAGCGACGCAGTGACGTGAAGCAAAAACGTATAAGCCTAGAAAAAGAAAAAAAAGAAAAAAAAAAAAAGAAAAAAAAAAAAAGGAAAAAAAGATAAAGACTAACAAGCCTACACCAGAAATGGTAGACAGGCTTTACGATATATATAGCCTATTTTCAGGCTATCAGGACATCAACTTTTTAGATGTCAATAATGAATGCATTACATATGCGATTTGGAAGAATAGTAGATTACAAGGCGAGCGGGGAAACTTGCCATTACAGTCCAGAGTTTAGTCTAGTATGGCAAGCTGACACCGCGAGGTTTGTATACTATTTTATTCCAAATTGCATACTTTAATTTTTAAATCAATAAAATAATCAAATAATAATTAAAATTTTTGATAGGACTGGCTAGTGGCAATATTTATTATATTGTTTTATTTATACAAAAATTACACAGGAACAACATGTAATTTTTTTGGTTTGTTACAATGTATTTATATATATTTTTATCAATTAATTCGAACAAAACAAAATAAATTATCGAACTAAGAAATTGTTTTGTTTGATTACTATTGTTAGTAAGTTAGGTTAGGTTAACATCTATTGTTTTAAATATTATATTTTCTAAATAATGTTTTTTATCATATAAGAGTACTTACCTATTAGTGTCTTTTTTTTCATTTAATTTATTTCTTGTACTAATATTAGGTTATGTTATGATTAATATACTTTTCTTATTCTTCTATTCACCACGGAAGGAGTGAAAGATACTCACTCTAGTTAGATCACCCCCTATAAATGTATACGAAACTATACGTAATATAAATAAATAAAATCTAAGTTTTTGTTTTCTTAATTCATGATTAAATAATACTAATTAATAATCTAAATTATTATTTATATAATAATTTATATAAATAAGACATTATTTATATAAATAATGGGTAGACAGACTTTAAGATACATATATATTTACTTCGATTTACATGAAACGCATCACGGATGTCAACGACCAGGGGCCCAATTCTCGACATTGTTCGCACTACTCGTATGCTAATCAAAGCGATTGCTTCAATTACGAATACGTTTTCTAAATAGTATGCTTGACTGCTACTCGCAAACAATGGTGCATACGTTCAGTCACTGCGAATGTTACAATTTGGCATCGTTGTAAAATGATTTAAATTTTTGATATAAAGTCGAGTATCGTTGGATGTCATTTAGTACCATAAACCTAAGAAGTATTTTTTTGAAAATGTATGTGAAAATAGTAAATTAAACCATAAGATAGGGCTGTACGATGGTTATTACATGTTTTACCAAATCCTTCATTAATCGAAACATATGTTTATAGTATATTATATTATATATCGAGTGACGAAAATAGCGATTTTCAACGAGTATCATACTATACTTTTTCTACAATTATCGTTATTACAATTAAATCTAGTTAAAAAATATATACAAAATATCTAGAATTAAATTTCATAGATCTTGTCAACTTCATATAAAAGTTCAATTATATTGACTATTGAGTGTCATATATTTATTGATAATACAAATTATTTCGCTAAATTTATTTTATTTAGTATTTTACATGTATTTTATTTTATTTAATAATTACAAAAAGTAGAAAAACTTTACAGTAATTATAATGCAATGGCTAGTGATTATATGTATTTGTAGTTGCTGACGATTGTTAGGCAACCAACAATTAGACACATAAGAAAACATTTATTCAAATTTTTAAAATTGAAGAAATATTTACCATTTCATGATTTCGTCACAAGTGACGATAGTTAACGTTATGGGTTATTACATCGCTAGTGACGGAAATCAAATTTTCGTGTAGAGTAGATAGTGAAGAAAGTTAATCAGTTTTATATGGTCGTAGAAAAAATACTGTAAATTGCATGCTACTTAACTTCCTAAATAGATCCGATCTTCGTATTCTCGTACCTCCATTTCATCATGTATTTTATTCCTTAAAAATGGAAAGTTCTAATAAAGTAATTCATTCATTAATGAGAAAGACGCAACCTACTAAGCCTTAATTTTATTTTATCAAACACTATACACAGTAATATCTATAATAGTAAACGCTTGTAAGATAGTAAACAAAAAAAGGTAAAAATTTTCAACTAAGAATATACAGATTATATTATAGTAGATAAAATATGATTTATGAACGTCAATATTTCGAAAGAAGTATAGGAATTTATACATACGAGGGGAATTACCCACTCATTCTCAAACGTTCGCATTAAAACGTATACGTAAAAAGCGAAAAATCAAGAATACAAAATTTTAAAACGAACACTAATTCATATATGCTTTTTAAATTCGAATGGTCGAGTATTGAGCCCCTGGGGCGTAAACGCACCACTACGGATACGGGCAGGAATAAGTAACGTGTAATCTTTAAAAATGTTTATTCTGCAAAAAAATAGAACAAAACAATTAATTTACATCTAAATAAATATAAAATTATGCAATTGATTGCATAATTATATACTGTGTGACTATGACACACCCTGCAATGCCTTCGGGACTTTTCATCATTTCTTATCTTGTTTCATCATGTTCTTGTGATCTTCGTGATCAAAGCGTTGCTCTACTACTGGATTTACAATACTTTTGTCTGTATATTTTCTATTTAACAATCTTAGGGCTACGTACGATTTCAAATCTAGCTGCGAAACGGGGTTTTAATAATTTTCATTAACTAATTATATAGTTTTCAAACATTCACATTTATACTACCAGTAATACTGGTAAATATAGACCATCACCATTTTTGGTACATGATTTGACATATGTAATTAGCTATGCCGTTATCATGCAAAATTACAGCAGCCATGAATTTATTGTATTCAGCTATAACAATAGTTTGGTGTATAATTATGTCTAGTATGCCTGTATTCGCGAAAATTGGGGATACATATTACACTAATTAATTATTGATAACACTAAAGTTACAACTAAACCGGAGCACACGTATTTAAATAACGAATGACATAAATTGTCATTCGTTGTCAAACGTGTTAAATAAATAACATAACAATTGCTGCTTATATATAGCCTGCAAATAATTTGGGTCTCAGCAAGTTCAGAATAAGTTCTAACTTGTACGCCTCAAATCAGCTTCGCAAACCACTTATTAATCAAAAACAAAGATATTTCCATTCTGTGTACTACACAACGTAGAAATGGGCTTCGAGCAATTTTGATGGTTTCTTTCGATAAAAAATATATTAATATATTTCGAATTGCTTCCAATATTAATAAACTTTAGATTAAACACTTTAATACTATTTCGTAAATAATAATGCTAATAGTATCTAATAACTAAATAATACTTTTAGTACTTTAGTTTAAAATAGCCGATAGGTATATGCTTTTCGCCACATTCGCTATTATTTTGGGATTATCTCGATAACCATTAGTCCCATCAAGAAAATCTTTGTATTTTTGACCAGATCTCATCGAATTGCATCATACAAAGTTTTCGATTTTAATTAAATATCTAATATAAGCATAACTTACAAATATAGTGGAATCTCCCTTTACGGATATCTCCCACAACTGAGCATTTTTTCTGGAACCAGATTTTCTAGTATCTATTTACATGTAAATTACTGTCCCATAAGCGGACGTTCCATGGGACGGACACGGTCCGTACATTTTGTCTCCGAAAGGATGGAGGCACTTTCATGAGCGGACACGAAGTTCCCACACCGGAAAATAATTGATATAGAATTGCATAACAATTTTTTTTATTATGCAGTAATATATACAGCGGTATATATTTTCACCTAAGCCGACACCAGTTGATGGTATAAGGCATATAGACATATATAGACATATATTCACCTAACTAGATTAATAGTAAGTGAACGGTGATGAAAGTTGATGAAAATGACACTATCGAAAACTTTTTTAAAACTGAAAGAAAAAATGGAAGTTGTGAATGTCGTGGAGAAAGAATATTTGGGTGTACGCAAATGGGGATATAGGTATGTGATGATTTTTTATACTTTTTTTTTTTTATAAAAAGGAAACTAGCAAATGTAATTTATTGCAATTTATTGCATTAAATAAAATGCAATAAAGGTCCAAATAATAAAAACTCAAGCTGAAGAAATTATAAGAAAAAAGAATAATATTCGTAGAGAATGGCATACCAACGGTAATTTAAGTAAAAACAACAAAGCGGTAGGCCGCTTCAGCGCAAATGGTTACCAGATATCCTGAATGGTTCAGTTTTGCTCGGACAAAACATATACTTATTTCTAGACCGTTAATCAAAGCTGAAGCCAAGGAATCAGCTGAGGCACTAAATTATAATAATTTTAGCATTGAAATACCATTCAAACCTGCTCTGCAAAGGCAGGTTTAAAAAAATCCGAATTTCGACTTCAAAAATTGGAAATGGACTGCGATGCACAAGATTATTTACCTCTGTCAACTATTGCAGAGTTTTGCAGAAATTTCAATGAAATTAAAGAATCTAATACGCATTATACTGACTTTATTAATCTAGAAGAAAAATTATTAATTGAAGAAGAATTCAATGAGTACAAAGAAAATCAGATCAATGAAAAAATTAATATTACAGAAGATAATTCATACATTTAAGATAGCGATGAAAATGCTGCAGCTGATCCAACAACATCTTTCACTGATGCCTTAAAAATTGTAAAGCAGCTAAAGCAATTTTCCAAAGAAGATTTTACGGTATTTACAGATTAAAATTATAAAATGCCAGCTCCTTGCTGCAAGAAAAAACAAGAATTTCCGATTTTTTCAAATAATAAGTTTTTGTATATAACAATAAAGAATCTATAATAAACCTACTCAGAACTTTTGTCTTTTTTCGCATTCAAAATTTGAGTGATCCTATAAACGGACAACTCATAAGAGGACAAAAATTGTGGAATTAGAGGTGTTCGCTTATGGGAGCTTTTACTGTACTTTTTCGATATTTTGGGATTATCTCTAATTTTTTTCTCTTATTTCCGAAACGGCTCGGAATTTTGATGTGGGGTTTTCGAAGCTGATTCAAGGTATTTAATGTCTGCAATAATAGATTGTATTAAAAATAGCACATTGTATTTAAAAAAAATAATTGGATAGCGAGATTCCATTTTAGAAAACTCAGATCAGAGCTCCTCTTGGTCAAAATGAAGCCTTTAGACGAGCCATTAAAAACACAAAATACATCATATTGCTATGTTATATACAACATATTGTAGTATACAATATACTACATCATATTAATCTGAGAAATTGCCGGGCCCTAAAATGTTGTGGCCGCTAATCATTTTCCACCTTGTATTATAAAGGGTACTCGTTATATCTTCCTTTTCTAAAAGATGAACTTTAGGTTCGCCTGTCAGCTCAGTTTTCACATAGAACTAATCTTGTCATGCTTTTATTTAACTTGATAAGCAATTAAACTTTATAGTAGGTATATATTGTGATATGTGTTCCTATGTTTATAGGAACAGTTAGCTTCCATAAATATTATTTCACTTTACCTAAGTGACTCCGTCGACAACAATTTGAAATCACGGTGCACCGAATCAACCAAACGCACGAACCAAATCTATAATATATTGCAAAGTAAACATATTTTATCAGTGAATTTGTATTTTGAAAATTGCCATATTTATACGTTGTTGTTTTCAACATTAACGTCTTTGCTAATTGTTTTTTATTGTTGTTATTTTATGCTTTTAATTAAGTTTATTCAATGTATTTTTATTATTTAATTATAGCAGCAATTATTTATTTGCATACAAGCATCGCCATTATTTATATTATTAATTATGATGATTTGGGGGCCTAATTAGCCATCCACTGCTGCTCATAGTAGAATTGTATAATAGAAGTGAGCACCATAAAGTACACATCAATTGCTCTTTTATATTTCCATCAATTCACGACTATGACAACCCTTGGTTCAGAGTACTAATGAACTTTTGGTTACAAGTTTTGTTTTGAAAATGTGTATGTTGTTTTTGGAGCGCTTTTTTAGTTGAAATTTGACTGAACCGAGTACAATATGTACTTATATATTCGACATATGAAATTAATTACTTGAAAATAACATGAAAAAAATGTATCTTATATATACATAATCATTAAATAACTTAAATAAAGTGGATCTTTAAAGCAGCTATGTAGTCGACGTCTGTTCCAATGACGCCACAACATGTTTGTTTTCCATAGCTTGCAAAACGATGGCCAATTACAATTAGGAAACTATTGTTGTTTCTTATTCTCTTGCTCTTTTTCGCTCTTTTTAGCGACTTATTTTCGACATACTAAAAGCGTGTTTTCTATACATTACATACATATATATATATGCATGTAAATTTCTTCGTCCTAACTTATAAAGTCGTATTTCTTCATTTAATGTGTCTCTTCAAATTTTTAATGCACATTGCTTAAAATTCTTCTATTACAATTTATAACCAAGCCCTGCCCCACCATTTTCCATCGTATATACGTAATGTGGGGTTTACAATGAATTTAGGATAATAACAGTAATAAAAAGTGGACAACTAATAAGTGTTCTTGTCTTATAGTCCAATATATATTTATTGGAAAATTGTCTCTATAAAAGTGATGTAAGTATCAAACACCTTGATTACACCTGTTCAGTCCAATAAAAGTGTATCAAGGAATGATGGGAGCAATGCGCTGATTGTAAAGCGTATGCTTTTAATATTTGGCCATATTTATGGCCTATGAAGTTATTGTAATTATACCAATGGCAATAAAATTCCAAATACCGAAAATTGAACTTTGCATTTGTCATCAAAAACAAAAACTATTAAAAAGTTGAATTTAGGATATTTCAGAAATATTCGGTGTCACAATCCAGTGTCACTCAGGATTCAATCTTTGTTTTGTAAAAACGAAAATCTTGGCATTATAAAACTTTGATTCGAAACAGAAATCAATATCAATTTTAATCCTCAATTTTTTCTAATCAATCGATTTATTTTTGCTGAATTCAACTAAAATGTGATTCACCGAGATGCAAATTAAAAAATCATGACAAGAAAAAATAAAAAGAACAGATTTGCTCTGATATTAAAATTTTCTTTTTTTTTCCATTGCTCTTAAATTTGTAGTGATGCAACGGTTATTAATATGATTACGGCTTCGTTCGCCTTTTTTATGACATTACGGTTACCTTCTATTAAACCGCTCTATTAAACGTCGGGCCGTCAATTATTTGTATAAGCGTTTTTTACTGAAAGAAAGCAATGGCTTATCTTTTTGGACTGAGTATGACTTTTCGTATCCAGTGAATATGTTCAATTAAATAATAATAATAAATACTGTCGTACTGGTACATTAAAAAAAATGCTTGGTTGCTTCGAATTTCCCCTAACATTGTTAATCAATAATTATACTTACCTTTATCTTTACTTTCAAATATGATATTTCTTATAATATTTTCTAAAATGGTATACGGCTGTTGAAACCAGCATTTATTATTTCCAGTTATTCAGTTGACCCGTTCTTATACTACCCAGAAACCTTTTCGTAAAAACATTATTTGTCGAAAAGTTGACGTGGCTATATAATTTATTACTTTTAGTACCCATTACTTGGGTACCCAAACCCAAAGAAGGTTTACTTTTGTGGAATATGTATCGATTATCAAGGATGCTCTGCAAACTTGAAATATTGATATGTGTACTATGTATATATACAGGGTGTTTCTGAGGTTTTGACATATATTTTAACAGCGTGTACCTAACAGGTAAATGAGCGATTCTACACAAAAAAAATTTGAAAAGACCAAAAAATCTTTTTTATAAAAATTCGAAAAATTTCTCCAAAACCTTCTACTAAGTACGTGCCTGATATGTTTCTTCGCGCCGTTAGATTGTTTTCACTTTTTTTTTCGTACTATTTGTAGTTCCATTATTATTATTATTCTTTATGGCAAATTTCTCCGAACACCATTGAATTGTATCGACAGAGAAACAAAATTTTTGTCCGACTCAGAGTTGCCGGCTTGGGCGCTTTTCTATTAAAAGCGCTGATCGATATCTTTGAAAAAAAATTGGGTATTGTTTTAATTACGAGGCGCTGTTCTTTTTTAAGAGTCAGGTGTACTATTTCAGTGATTTTTTATCGGCTGGCAACAATGCAAGAAGTGAAGAAACATTGTTCAGAATCGAAGAAAACTTAATTTCAAAAATTATGTATTATTTTGTGTAAGAGAAATTTAATAGTGAATGAATAAGAAATGAAATGATTTAATTTTAGTTTAATAATGATTGGAGTTCAGATCAATTGCTTCCAGAACGTTACATGTAGTTCGGGATCAAATATCCACCTAAATGCACAGCATTTTTCGAAACGTTTCCCATTTTGTTTTTTGTTTTTTTCTGCCCTGGTAACACTGTTTCGATTTTGGCACTTTTGGGCAATATTTAATGGTAAAGTTGGCGCTGCCATTGGTAAATATCAGGCAACTGTGGTCTAAATTTGATTTATAAAAAAATAGTCAAAAGAATCAAACCACTCGTAAAATAAATTTTGGCTAGATATGCGCAAATAATACACTGTCGTAACTAAATTACAATTTAATTGTTAATGGTTTAATCGGCGTGAACTTTTAATTTAATTTTTCATTAGACACAAAGGCCTTAATAATGCAATTTGGGAAAATAAAAATTATGCATGGATAAGAAATAACGTTAATTATCATTTAAAGAACATTCATTAAAAAACGATTAATTATCATTTAAAGCTGATGATTTTTACCATTTATTTGGTATTATCAGCTTGCCTTAGACAAAGACTCGACGTGTAAAGAAGGAAAGGTGTTGGCTGGCTGCACGACACTTGTCCGTGTCGTGCACTTCGACAATCTTCGATTGGCTTAACTTCTATCTGCCTCCGCATGTAGTGTCTTTGTCTAACTCTGGCGGGTGCGTTAGACAGGGACTACGTTCCTCATACGTAAATGTGTCGTAAAAAATTATCTTTCAGTAATACTAATTTAATATAATTGAAATCTATAGTTTTAAGAGGTCATTAAGTTAAAGGGGAAGAAATCATGTACTTGATAATAAACATCAAAATAATATCTACGTAATATGCCTCAATTCGATTCTCGTAAAAATCTAATTAAAATACTCTTTATAAAACCAAATATAAAAGCACATAAAAATTAACTGTTCTCTTTTTTCTTTATTCTAACATCTCTTTCATAAGTCACCACAAATAATTATTATTAGCTTATTGAACCGCGAAGTCAAACCACATACAAAAAAAAATAACACAAGTGCCTGAGCCTGAATGTGTGTAATATTTGATTGCCTTCAAACTTTAGGTCAAAGTTTTATACCATGACCTGTCTTGTTCCCAGGACCGCACTGAAAAATTGAAATATGCAAAAATGGCCATATCTCAGTTATTATTAATACAAATTCCTTCACACTTTCAGGATGATCATAATATAATGTCATCTACACGAGGTGTAAATATTTGTCATGTGAACTGAAACACCCTGTATAATATATTTTTAGATGCCAATCTTTATCTGTAGCATGATCATTCCCTCGTAGAGTACGAGGGAATGATCTATGTAATTCTAACAAGAATTCAAATTTTAAAAACATTCCGTTATGTTTTAAATAAAGGTAGGTCTTACACTATCTTTAAACAATTGATAGAGTACATTTTAGAATTTTGTCATTGTCTGTATAAAGTCTAAACAAAACGTTGTTATAGTTAAACGTTCGTATAGTCATGTATTTATTCCACATCAAATTAATATAGTATTGATTCGTTCTAATGTTATTTTAAATATTCCTTTTTTTATTTTTAAATTCTTAGATTTTTTTTTGTATTCTTTAACTTACAATAAGAATGAATCTTATTTTTTAAAAAACAGAAAACGGCTAGTTAACCGTAATCGTATAGAATAATCGTAAATCGAACTGTAACTGTAAATGTGAAACCCTTACAAATTTTTTAAAATTTAAACTTTTATAAATTGTTCTATCCTTATAAATTTGTTATTCTTTTGACTTTTTTCATTATTTTTTTCTTGCGATGCTACACACACCAGTTACTATTCCACACCAGATTTTACAAGTTTAAACTATGCGCAATTGCCAAACTTGGAAAAGTTTCTGTAAAACACAACGAAGAATTACATAATCTATGAATCTATGAATAAAAATTATAGATTATAGATTATGAATAATCTATGAATAAAAAAAATTAATAAGAAAAACTGAACATTGTTTATCAAGTCTTAGAAATACATTTCAAAAACACAAATTCTATAAAAATTTAAATTTTAAAATTCAGTTAAATTATTAAAACGCGGCCACTGCCTCAAATGAAATTGAGAAATTTTATATTACGTATGACATAGAACTCGTTAGTGAGTTCAAGTTTATTCTACTTTTCAAGAGCCAGCATTGCGTAGGTCAGTTACACTGCTTCACGAACGGTTTCCAAGAAACCGGAAATTGCTGATTATCTCGAAAACTATTGACCCTCTTGCTTTAACAATTCGGTATGTTTTTTAATGACCTATACGTGGTGCGACTTTCTTATAAGTCCCCGTTAACACCCTTTATAATTAGTTTGATTTAGCTTAAAAATTGACTTAAAAAAAAGTAATTATTAATGACTTAAAAAAGCCAATTGCTTGCATCGCTCTCTCCATCTCTCTCTCTCACCTTGGTTCTATCTTTATGTATGTATGCACAATTTATACATATGATAATGAAAAAAAAAAAAAAAATTTACATTTAGACTATAAGGATTATTGATAATAACTTCAATTTCGTACAAAACGTGTCATGTGGTGTAGATACGTTTTACATAACTGCGACTATTCTGTCCATGCAATTCGTTTTAAACTTTGAAATTTTATAGTCAACTGATAACACAGCTCTCGTTGTGATCGGAATGAAAAGAAATTTAATTTTTTCACGGTTCGTTTGGCCTTACTATGTATGGTACTTTTCGTACACTGCAAACTGCAAGTTTGCTTTTAAAGCAGTTTTTACAGTTGACTAATTTTTGGCAAGTTTCTTGTTATTAGTTTCTGCTCATGCGTGTATCGCTTTATTTGCCAAGATTTTTAAACTTCACGAAAATAGTTCGCACGATAATTCTGCGCTATTTTTTTTGCCACTTTTCGGAAAGTTTGTTAATATTTTTCGTAGATTCATGTATAACGATTAAAATTTTAATTCCCAAGAGAACCGCTGGTATTTATGTTTATATTTAATAAACTGATGTAAAAACTAGTTTTGAAAATTTTGTTTATCTAGTGACGAATATTATATTTCAACTACTGTACTAATTCACCATAAGAATGAATATTGTAATGTGAGATAGACATATTTTTTTTACTTTGGGTTGGCACTTATTAGTGTAATCGAAATCTTCGAAAAGAAAGTAGGGGATTGTAAAGTTAAACTATTATTTTTGGGCCTCAAGAAACTTGAGTAAAAAAAATTTATCAACTGTTAAAACCGCTTAAGGAAAATGTTTTTTTCCTAAATGATTATTCTCCCGTTTTCGTTTTGTATTTTTCTCTCAATTTTGCAAATTATTATGAACAACCTACAAAAAAATATGAATGAGTGATAATTAGCTCTTGATTGTAGCGGCAATTCCAATATTGAAATTGTACTGTAATTAAAATTTTCAGTGGTGAATTACTCAGTATTATTACTGAGTATAATATACATACTCAGTTTATACTATGTCTGTATAGTACAGACATAATACACTACAGACTGCACATAGTACAGTACAAGTATTTGTGTGTACTTTTATTCTATTCTATAGAATATAAATCTATTTGTTTAACATAGAATATTTTAGAATAATTTTTCTGCGAACTATAATACAAGTATTGAAGGTGGGGTTTAGTCAATTAGTATTATAAAATTTTCTCCAATCTACGTCTCAAAAAGTTATATAATATATAGAAAATATTTTTTTTCATAATTATATTCTTATCATATATCTGATGATGGTTATACCGAAACGCGTGATATATTATGATTTTTATAAGTATATTTATTTAAATATACATTTAAATTTGTATTTGTGTATTTGTACAAATAACTTTTTGAGACTTAGATTGGAGAAAATTTTATAATAATAATTATACAAAATAACGTCTCTTTGAGAAAAAAATGGAGCTTGAATATTGGGTTTAGTCAAATGAACTGTAATTTTTTTAATGATTATTACAATTACTCTTTTTTGATTTGATTGATTTAATTTGATTTTTCGTATTTACGGAGAAATAATGAGCTAATTTGTGTATTGTTTATTTTATTTGACTTATTTCGACATATAATGGCGTTGCTATATCTTACTAATTTAAATTAATTTAATGAATAGACCTATTTCCTATTAGTAAAGTACAAGATTTACTTGCGCGCGCGGGTCAGGACACTACGTCCTGACCCGACCCGACATGCGTTTTTATCATACGCTATATAGGTTTTATATATCTAGGGAGTATATAAGAGATGAAATAGTTATGCAGTGTGAGGTGAAAACGAATGTCGGGTCGTCATGGGTCGCCATACTGAACCCACAGCTTAACTTACAAAATGGCCTACTTCATTCACCATTCACTTACCAGGCTTGAAAACATAGTGTGCAGCCTACGTTTCGAGTTCGATTGTGAATATAGTGCAAGCGGAAGTAATTCATAGCCTAATTCGGGAAATTTTGCCATAGAAGCAACGAAAGTGTGAACCAGTGCATTATTTTGATGAAAACGAACTTTCTTTTATGCCAAATGCAGTCGTTCTTTAATTAAGTTCGTAAAAGATTTCAGTGTCACTTTTGTCAGTCACAAATACTTTTCAGTCTTTTCACATGTCTTGTAGGTCAAAATAGAGCTTCCGAACAAAAAAATTGGTGCTAGCACAGTCAGTGTCTGTATCCCAATAAGACTTTGTTTCAACTTCTGTTAAAAACTGCGAATACAGAAAGTTGCAAGACACTTTGAGAATGCGCTAAGTGCTCACCAGTACACAGTCGACAACAAAATTGACAGTGACAGTTAATCTTGCGCCAGTGTGCGAACTGTGCGACAAAGTGGGCATAATAGACTGCAGAAGTGTGATGTCATGATCGGTAAAAACACATGCCAATAAATTTCTGAAATACTAATTACACTTATTATCGAAGTCATAACGAACAATATTACACATTTCAAACTTATTAAAATTGCAAAATTACCGATAAAAGTACTAATCACCCCAAAAGTCACTTAAGATCTACTAAATTATTTTCTACTATAAATACTCTATCACTAAAAATTTACTACACTAATAAACTTATGACTATATTCTACTAAATTATATTAATTAAAGAAATAAGATATAACTACAAAATCAAAAAAAAACAACAACAAAAAATTATATATGCAAAACCCTGGTGACAAGGATTTGTTTTTACCCAACTTTTACCATGTTGATAACGACATCACTTCTGCGGTCTGTAACTTGATTGCAGATATTTGATAACGAAAGAGTTTAAGTCTATGACTATTTAATGGTATTCAACATAAGTAACTTTCATTATATCTTGTATAACTAATATAATTGCATATTTCTATATACATTAATATGTATCTTAGTTAAATACTCATTATCGAATATTCGAAGGTCCACAATATACAAAACAAATAATAAACTAAACAAACACATACTAGTATTTGTAAATATGTATAGTGTTATAGATTGACATGAAATACTACTGAAAGTACTGTATGTACATATATGCACTTACAAGTAAATGGAATTCATTAATTAGTCAAATCATTCTGTTCTTTATTTGAATTTTTTGTAGGTTATATTCATTGATTGTTATCAGTTAACATTTCGATAAATATTTGGTCGTTTCGTAGATATCTATTAGGCGAAACCTCACAGGATAACATTCATTAGATAGGGGTCAAAATTTGATCTCTTCAAGAATCATTGAGTATGCAGCAGAAATCATTGATATGACGTATTCAATTAATGGCTGATATCTTATAATAGCTCATGAAATGAACTAAGAGAGCTAAAACCTAGATGACATTTCAGCCTCGAAATTAAAATACCAAAGATTTATTGGAAACTGTATGAAATTTATGCAGAATTAAATTTATACCCGTGTGTTAGTAATCTGATTCTTTATAATAATAAAAATACTAATGTAAACTTGGTTATCGATTATCAATCTTTAAAAGGAGCAAAAATTTAAGCACTTTTAAAACCAATTACATACTTGCACACACAAAAAGCATTTCGTGCAAGTGTCTAGATATTTTTGATGTAATAACCATTTTTCAAACGTAATGGATACATTGCAGTTACTTACCTACCACAAGTTAAAATATTTAATAGGAATTACATTGATTTGGATGTTTTCTAAACCATTTTTTTTTTCAGTAACAGTCGTGAAATGCGCAATAAAGCTGAAAAACAGCGGCGGGATCGAATTAATTCCTTTATTGGTGAATTACATACATTGGTTCCATTAGTATCAAAAAGTGCAAAAAGAATGGATAAAACTAGTATATTAAGACTGACGGCAGCTCATTTAAGAATATACCATAGTAAGTTGTATTATAGAATTTTAAGAATTATATGTATAGACGTGGGTTATAATAATTTGCTTTGTTCCAGCAGAATTGATTAATATTTGTATATTTTAATGTTAGGATAATTTAAGTGGCCGAATCGACACAAAAAGGACAGATATCATAAGGCACTGCTGCTGAAAAAAGCCAACTCGGTGCAAAAAACTTCTGCACCTCGTTAACCGCTTTTGCTCTTAAGTCAAAAATATAGTTAGGTACTACTTTACATGCAGAGTTGAGTAGTCGAGTTATGGTTGAGAGCTTATTTCAACTCAACCTGCGCATATATGAAATTCAGTAGGAACTCAAATTGGTTCGAAATCCCACAGGTTCGCAGCTCTGATCTGTGATCAGAACAATAGTCTCTATAAATACATCTATGTACTGTAGTATCTCGGCAGATACTACATCGCTATCCATCCAGTAGGTCTAACACGATTCAGCGTTGCCGTTTCGGCGCAAGGGCGATTCGGTGTAGGGACGTTTCGTTGTCAAATTCTATAGTCTTCAAATATTTAATATAATTTTATGATTTCAATGTGAATCATCCTGACTCTTTAGCTTATTATTAAAATAAAATATTTTTAGAAAAAAGTCAATCCTTAATATAGTGTCCGTACAAATTACTGGTTGACCAAGTCTCTCTATTAATTCTTTTTCTATTAAAGAAATTATCTAATTCTAATTTCTAATTCTTTTCTAGTTGTCACTAACCACGCGTGAATTTCACAATTTTGACGTGAAATAAAGAAAATAGAAAATTGGCAACGTTGAAAATTTATATTCCCTTAAATTCACAACTTCTTGTCTAATTACCACTAACCATTCGTAACTTTTACAATATTAACGTAAAATAAAAAAAATTGGAAATTGGCACCGTTGCAGAATTGAATTGCTTTTAATTTAAATTTAAATTTTTTTCCTTCTTATCTATATACCACTAACCGTACGTCAATTTGACAATTTTAACGTAAAATAAAAAAAAAAGAAAATTAGCAACATCACGATATTTCTTCTTTTTAAATTCATAATTTCTTATCAAATTACCACTAACCATAAGTCAATTTCACAATTTTAACGTAAATTAAAATAATAGAAAATTGGCAACGTTGCAAAATTTATTTTCTTTAAATTCATAATTTCTTATCTCTTATTTTATCTTTAAATTATAAATTATATTTAAAAAAAATGGGTTTCAATTATATATTAAAATTTAAATTTAAATAAAAATTCAAACATCCAACCAATACTTAATGATGATTATGTGTATGCATTGTACTGCGTGTATACATATACGCAGTGTATGTATGACACTAGTAATTTTATTATAAAAGAAGGGAAACGGAATTGACTGGAACTGTCAATGCTGATAAATTGTTTTTGATTCCATATAATTTTCCAACGGCCACCCCGAAATGGTCCAGTTTATGTAGATTACATAGTTTTTTTTCTCTTTCGACTTCATATGTATATTCGTTGTTAGATACCCTATAAATCTATTTCATATAATTTACAATTGTATGAAATGGATATGTGTAAATTCTAAATTTAATATTGTAAAATTTCAAAAAATTTCTATAAAAATTCTATTACTAATTCACAAAATAAATAGTTTTAGCAAAAACTAAAAAAATGGGGAACACAAATCTACCAAAATATATTAATATGTTACATTTGGACCAATTGATTTGTGAAGAAATGGGGAGTTTTTTCCTAGTTTTAAATCCAGATGGAAAAATCATATTTATTTCCGAATCTGTTGAATTATTATTGGGCCATTTACAAGTAAGTAATTGTAGATCACAAGGCCATCGGGGAAGCTTGCCATTACAGTCGAGAGTTTAGTCTCGTATTCCCAGGCGCTTGCGTCTCGGAATACTAGACTAATCTCGAGGCTGGTTTGGCAAGCTGACACCGCGAGGCTTGTATACTATTTTATTCCAAATCGCACACTTTAATTTTTAAATCAATAAAATAAACAAATAATAATTAATATTTTAATAGGACTGGCTAGTCGCAATATTTATTATATTATTTTAATTATACAAAAATTACACAGCATGTGTTTTTTGTATGTTTGTTATAATTTATTTATATACATTTTTATTAATTAATTCTAACGAAACACAATTAATTATCGAACCAAGAAGTTGTTTTGTTTTTATACTACTCACCAGAAAGCAGCCAAGTTTACTCACAAAACTGTAAATATCTTTTGCAGACAGATCTATTAGGCCAATCTTTATACACGGTTACATTAGCCGAAGATCATGAAAGATTAAGATCTCATTTAAGAAGTGGAGGAGAGGTACAATATGTATTACAAAAAATACAAATACCATTTATTCTAAACTGTTATTGCATGGGTTTCAGATTGGTCAAATTTGGCGTAAAAATGTTGATATTCGTATTAAAAGGGCGGGACCACGCTCCGAAACACCCGTTTATGAAACTGTAAGGTTGAGTGGCATCCACGTGTCGTTGCCACCATCTGAAACAAATCAAAGCAACCCCATTTTGGCATCGACATCGGCTGCTTTACATGCAACCATTGATAGCGAAGTAAGTGCATTTTTTAGTACTTGTTTATTATGCTCATTTTGAAACATTGCGAACACTGAAATAATAAACTAGCAACATTTTGTAGGCAACCGATAATTTGCACCAATTTAATAGAATATTCCTAAATTGGAAAGTATACACTATATCTATATTAAATGTAATCAAAATTGGATCTACATTACTTAAATAAATAGCCTAGGGGTGCATTAGGAACTGCAAAACTAAATTTTGACTAAAATAATAAGAACTTTCGAGTAAAGTTGTGATTTAGATTATTAAATACAAATTAGAACAAAATGAAAACGAATTAACAGAGGAAAGCAAATTAAGCTGAAATTAAACGAAATATGTGAAAAAAGAGCATAAAAAATTATCATGAGGATCCAAATTTATTAAAGATAACCGAATGATATTATTTATAAATTATACGACATCGCTTGGGATTTTGTGTCTTGTTAAACTGAATTGGAGCCATGTATGTTCGGTTGCCTATGCATGATGCAAATTAAAGTATCAGTGGTATTTGATCATTATTTATGAATTTTCGATAGACATCCACATAATAAAATAAATTTTCGAATTTAGATTTTAGTATTTGTTGCAAATGTTGTGCGTCCCGAATCTACGCTGGATACGCGATCCTTAATGGCCAGAGAAGAATATGTAACAAGAAACCTAATAGATGGTCGAATAATTGCATGCGATCAGCGTATGTCATACGTTACTGGATACATGATTAATGAGGTGCAAGGACGTAGTGGTTTCATGTTTATGCATCGTGATGATCTAAGATGGGTGATAATCGCATTAAGGCAAAGTATGACAAGATTTTTATGGCAATGTTGCCAAGTCCGTCTGTATTATGTTCATTTGACAGCATTGTAGTTAAAAAACTTTACAAAATAAGTATTTTTTCAGTGTATAATAAACGTGACAGTCGTGGAGATTCTTGTTATCGATTAAAATCAAGAAATAACGAATTTATTTATTTGAAAACAGTTGGTTTTTTGGAAATAGATGATAGCGGTGTAGTTGAAAGTTTTATATGTCTCAATATAATGGTAGATGAAAAAGAGGGGGAGTTTCATATGGAACATATGAAAAAGCGATTTGGTGCAGCCTATTTAAAATCTTTTGAGAATTGCCCTATTGATGATGCTTTGCTAGATACTGAGTCGCAATTACTTCTCGAATCAGATCCATTGCTGCCGCTACTTCATCCATTAACTCCGCCACTTCCATGTCGACCTACTCCTGGGTCGCCAGTTGAAGATGCACCAGCAGAAGAAGAAATTGTAAGAAAAAGTCACTTTTTTGTGCAAAATTTTAATTATTTATTTATTTAGTGCCTGCCAATCTTGCCAATAGAAACTAAGAAAGATTCAGTTGCAAATCCATTATTAGTGCAGCAGGCAATTAACGAAATGATACAAGATTTACCATTACCGATTACCGATGATTTAAAACATTCAACAGTAAAAAACGAGAAGTCTAACATTGTAGTACGAGGAAGACAGAATGATACATCACATACAATTAAGAATAACAGTATTTGCCAAATAAAAACTGAAACTGACGAATTTGATAATGTGGTAAATATTTCTTCTTCGTTACGTCCTCTCGAATTTGTAATAGGTATTTTTTTCACCAATTATTCTCGAGTCCGTTCTTTAATTAAACTCTATTTAGACATATTATATATTGGCTTATTATTGTCATATTGCCATATTAAAAAAAAAATTTTTAAAGTGGATTGGTAGTGATGAAATGCAGAAACGAGCTACAACATGAGCAAATAGGGATGAAACTGGAGGAAGTAAAAGGAATGACAGTGACGAAAATGAAGGAAACAAAGCTGTTGTTTATAAACAACAGCTGTTTATTATAATAAAAAAAAATGAGCAAGGATATACTGAAGAAGAAATAGTAAATGAAATATTAAGAGAAAATGAAGAAATGAGGAAAATGGTGGGGATTAGAGAGGTGAAGACAGTAATGAGAGCTGTTAAAAAAATGCCTTTAGGAACAGTAAACAATATGTGGAGGACTGGGTAGCAGAAACTGACAAGGAGATATTCAAGTACGTGGTAAAAAAAGGAAAATTATTGATAGATTTTACTGTAAAACAGGTAGAGGAATATGTAAAGATCGCGATCTGCTATAAATGCTGCTGCTATGGGCATGTAGCCAAGTACTGTACAAGAACGGAGGTATGCTACAGATGTGGACAGGAAGGACATGAAGGGAAAGTGAGAAAAATGAGACAAAATGCGCCAACTGCACAAGAATTAAAGGTAAAGATATAGAGCACATGGCCACCAGCAAAAAGTGCCAAATATACAAAAGAAAGGAGGAACAATATAGAAATAGGATAGATTATGGAAGCTGGGAAGAAAAGAAGAAACAAACAAAAAACTGAAAAAGAATTGGGGAAAGGAGCAGAAAACAATGAGAAGAAAAAATGAAGAAATATGGAGATTAGCAACATGGAATATACGAAGCATAAAGGGAAAAGAAATAGAACTAGAAGATGAGTTTCTGGAAAATAAGATAGACATACTTACAATAACGGAAACGAAAAAAAGAGGGCGAGAATTACAAAAAATGATGAAAGGAAGTGTATTTATATATAGCGGAGTGGAAACAGAGAAAATAGCAGCTGAGGGAGTCGCATGTATGATAAAAAAGGAATGGGCAAACAATATAGAAGAATGGGAGGCGTGTTCAGAGAAGATATTGACAATAAATATGAAGGACGATAATGAGAGCATTAAAACAATAATAAGTGTGTATGGACCAAATGAAGACGACAAAAAGGAGAACAAAGAGAAATTCTGGGAAATGTTAACAGAGACGGTAGAAAGAGCAAAAGGCGAAATATACATTGCAGGAGATTTTAATAGTAGAGCGGGAAAGGGAAAAACAGGAGAGAGTAGAATATTGGGCCAGAATAGGGAGATAATACTAAATGATAAGGGAAAAAGATTGATAGAGTTTTGCCGAATCAACAATATGTTTATAGCAAATACTTATGATAAGCACAAAGATATACACAAGTATACTGGAGGGATGAGCAACAAAAATGAAAAATCAATAATAGACTACAAAGTAGCAGGAAATGAAAATAGAAAGAACATGGATGTAAAAGTATCAAGAGGACCGGAAGTGGGAAGTGATTATTATATGGTTATATCAAAAATAAAGCAACCACTAAAATCAGACAACAGAGAGAGAAATGAAGACAAGATAAAATATGAGAAAATAAAACCGTATAGACTATTTGTTCAATTTTCTCTGCAAACTCTTTTCATTCTCCGCAACTAACATCACATCATCTGCAAATGCTCCAGTCGTTATAACCACCCTTTGCATGTTTTTATATCCAACGACTAGTCCTCTTTCCTCTTTATCACTTTCTCTCATTATCTCATCCATATATATGTTAAATAATGTTGGACTCAGTCCTCCTCCCTGTTTTAGTCCGTCCATTGTTTTAAATGTTTCAGATTCTTCACTATTTACTATTATGCTGTTTACATTCTCCTCATATATCTTCCTTATTAACCTAATCATTTTCTTTTCTATACCCCTCTCTCTCATTATATTCCATAATCTGCTTCTATTTATTTTATCGAATGCCTTCTTTAGATCTAGAAAACCTACATATATATTTTTTTTTACTATTCCCTGCCTTTTCCACCATTTGCTTTATAGTAAATATATGGTCCTGTATGCCTTTTCTGAATCCACATTGTGGCTCTTCCAGGGTCTGTTCCACTTTATAATTTATTTTGTTTTTAATTATTTTCTCTAGTATCTTCATCCCTGTATTTATTATGTTTATTCCTCTGTAGTTCTTACAGTCAGCTCTGTCTCCTTTTTTATATATTGGTACTATCTGTGCTCTTTTCCATTCCTCTGGGATGCGTTCTTCTCTCCATATTTTGTTGTATATATATACCAGTTTTTCCATTCCCTTTTCTCCAATATTCTTAGTCATTTCTGATGTTATTCCTTCACTCCCTGGAGACTTCCCATTCTTAAGTTCTCTAATAGTCTTTTCCAATTTTTCCCTTTCTATTTCTTCGCCGCCTTCCTTTTCATTATCCACTTCTTGAGATTTATCTTCACCTAATCTCTTTTTTTTGCTATTTTTATTGGGTTTCCCTCTTACACTTCCCGCCAATAACTCTTCGAAATATTCTTTCCATCTGTTTATCACCTTTTTCTCATCTTTTATTACCTTTCCATTCTTGTCTTTCATGAGCACTCTGTTTTCCTTTTTATTTTTTCTGCACCCTCTTAGGACACTGTAGAAAACATTCTTATTTTCGTTGCTATTTCTTTCCATTTTCTCACCAAATTCTTGCCATTGTTTCCTTTTTTCATCTCTCACTAATTTCTTCACTATTTTCCTTTCTTCCTTGTAACACTGATACGTTTCTCTAGTTTTTTTTTGTAGATATTCTTTCCATTTTTCTTTTTTTATTCTCACTCTTAATAAAGAGTGAGAAAACTTTCACTCTTTAAAATAAAAAGAAATAAGAAAATAAAACAAACGGCATGGTGGACAGAAGAGATCAAGAGAAGAGTGAGACTAAAAAAGAAAAAATGGAAGGAATATATAGAGACGATACATATCATCATTGTGTGCTTCGCCTTTTTTTTATTCTAAACGAAAGAATTAATATTGCACAAAATGATGATAGAAGAGCAGAGTACAAGCTAGAAACAATCGTGCAAATGTTAAGAAACCGTCAGCGTATAAGATGGAAACTGAATTGCAAATTTGGAAATTATGAAAGTGCCAAACATAATTTTTTCTACAATCACTTATGGCCGTATTCATAGTCCCACAATTAGGTGATCCTTAAGTATTACTTATTAAAGTAATAATTAAAGTAATACTTCACCGTCACTTACACTGTACATTTCATAGTCGAATAATTGCATTACCTTGAGTAAGTGTTTACAAAAGTTTGAATTGTATATGGCAACACTGAAAAATTTGGTTATTGCATGATTTTTCTTCTATTTTATATTATTATTTAATAAAAATTTTCAAATTAACCGCTCATTTATTTAAAATTATGAAAATGATTAAAATAAATTTTTATTTTCTGTTAAAAAATAGAAATAGGTTTATACAGTAAGATAAAAATATGCTTTTTTATATTTCTTATAGAATTATAAATAATACATAACATCAATTTTTATTTGCTAGTAATCCATCAATTTTTTCCACGAATTGATGAATGAATTGTAAATATTATAGTAACTTATTATTTACTAATTATACAATACAATAATATATTCTCTGCTAAACTACTAGAGTATGTTTGGTTGTATCGTATAATTATATGTTTGAGAACTGTCCCTTAAATTACCTAACAACCTAAAAAATTTGGGATGTGTAATTGATTATTGATTTGATCGTAACATCAATTAGCGCCAACTTTATTACAAATATTGCCAGAAATAATTAATAACATCAATTATTTACTTGATAATTTCTAGTAGCATATAAAATCGCAATGCCACAAGTAACTTGGAAAGAGTTGGTAAACCCCGAACGCTCTCTATATTTAAAGAGTTTATTACCAATTCATAAACTTAATTGTCATACACTCTCTTTTCTGAACTTGATAAAAATGCTTTTATCTAATTTCCTCATAGCATTCCAAATTTCAATTATTTATTATCCATGTCTCTTATATAACGTTTTGTAATTCTTACTCTACATACTATAGAAAATCTTCCATTTCCAATACAAATATACATATATTGCAATCAATGAATCAAAAAAATGTTGTAAATTCTCATTAACTCTATTTCTTTCTTGCCTCATCCATATGCTCTAAAAAATCTTCTAAATCTTGCATTTTAAACTATATAATTAAATATTTTACAGAGTTTAACGGGTAATGGTATTACCCGTTAAATAAGTTCAATTGGAGAAATAATCAACGATAATTTTAATTTTCATGCATAGTCTTATGTTCGGGCCAGAGAATGGGCATATTGATGGGTATATCAATTGTACTGTCGTGTGCATAAATTGTAATGGAATAGCCGCATTATGGATCACTGTAGTAGAGGTGTGGGTCATGCCACACCTCGGTCGCGTTTTGATTTTGACACGTGTCGTGTTATGCATTTGTATTTTCAACACGATTCGTTTCATGCTCGTGTTTGTTAGAAAATAAAGTAGGACGTGTCGTGTGTGCGTGTCACTTTGTGTGTTTCGTGTCAAGAATGTCATCGCAAATTGTAATTTCGATGTATTAAACCTAATTTATATATCACTATTTATTATTTTTAATTATAGCTTTTTATAAAGTTATTTGACTTGTATCGATAATTTTTTATGATAAATTAATGGAAATAATAGGTCAACAAATATTTAGAAATCTTTATTTTTACTGTCTATTATGCCAACGTTTTGGAGATAATGTTTTTAATTATAACTGTTGCAGATTTAGGCAGGAGTTACCCAGCTTCGTAAACTTAATGCAGAAACATAGTCGTAATTTAGTACGTAAATCTTGATATAAGCATATGCGTTTCTTATCGTAGTGGTTACCTAATTTCTTAATCCATAAACGTAATTTGAAAGTTCTCAACTTTTAATTTTTACGTATTAAGAAATAAAAATTAAACACGCGCTTGCGTTTTCACCATAATATTTTCAATCAGATGAGAGATGGACGTAATCTTAACCAGACTATTTTGGCACTATTTTTGATGGTAAGTTTTGTACATATTTAAATCGTTTATTTATAATTTTATTATTATTTATTAGTTACTTTTAGCATTTTTTAGTATAATTGATCAATATTTTGATTCCTCTCATCAGTTTCATTTCCATGTCAGTTCTTTCAAATTCTGATTACGAATTAAGAAATAAGAAATTATACAGGGTGTTCGCGAAAGGTTGTCAGAAAATGTAACCACATATTCCTGGCATCAATACAAACAACTTTCCTTAATAATTTTTTTCCGAAAAATCAACTTGTTGCGCAAAATTGTTTCACAATATTGCGCAACATTTAAAAACGGCTAGAAAACGTTTGATACCCGCTGCACTTTGCGGCAGCTCGCGCCAGGTAACGGTAAACATAAAAATACCTTTTAAAATCACTTCAAAATTTTTAAAAAAATTGTAAAAGTTATGTAATGTAACTAGAATAGAATAGAAAAATTTTAAATTTTTTATTTAAAGAAATGCAAAATCTATTTTGAAGTTATTTCTTTAAATTTAATTTTTTAACTCTAATTTCAATTTTCTTCGTCTAATTTCAATCAGAGGAGAGTATGTAAAATCTTTTATTTCATAATACTTTCTATCAAATTGTTTTTAAAGCCAACAAAAATTATTTGACTTTAGTCATGTCTAGTTTAAAAAAGTATTTTGTGTAATCTCCATTCTACCAACTTAGATAGCAAGTTATCAATTACGCAAACAGTACTTTAATGTTCCCTTTATTAGGGTAATGCAGATTAAGGCAATACCTGCATATCACTAATTATTTGGTGTAATTACTGCAACAAATTACTAATAAACTTCACTTACCAGGTGAGGTGGTATGGCTTACCACCCCGCTGCCGCCCGCAATTAATCAGCTATCATTACATAAATAGATGTCCACAACATTAGACAATGAATATTATGTGAGACAATACAAATTACACTCAGCTTTACACTAAAAGTACAATATCCACAATAATGATTCACTAAAACATCACTATCAATTCACTAGAAATTTATTAGTTATTCAGAGATTGTGTTCAATATGACCACAATTTCCTTCAATCGCATGCTGAGCCCGATTTATAAAAGAATTGTGAACTCTTGGGAATTGTTCTGTAACTTTTTCACGAATTATTCTTGCAAATTCAAAAATTCGTGGATGAAGTTGATCTTCATTGTCAAAGGGCTCTTTGTACACTAGATATTTGATGTAGCCCCATAAATAAAAATCTAAGGGATTTAAATCAGGAGATATAGCTGGCCACGCAATAGGGCCTCCACGGCTTATCCACCTATTTATTTTTATTCAAAAAAGATCTAACATTAGAATAAAGATGAGGTGGAGCTCCGGCATGCATAAACCACATACCATGACGTAATTGGTATGGGACATCATCAATAGTTCCCATAAATTGTTCCCCAAAAAAAAAATTAAAATACTTTTCTCCAGTTAAACGGGAAGGTAAAACGAAAGGACCAATCAAATAATTTCCCACAATGCCAGCCCGTACATTAATTCGTAACTGTCTTTGGAAACTACTAAGACGATAAGCATGCGGGTTTTCTTCGCTCCAAATGTGGCTATTTCTGCTATCAAAAACTCCAAATCGTCTAAAGCATGCTTCGTCCGTAAATAAAACCTGTGACGCAAATTCAGATTGCCTTAAATTTTGACTAATCACCCATTGACAAAATTGTAGTCGATTTAAATAATCTTGCGGTTGCGGTATGTAATACGGATAGTGCCCATTTTCCCGTAATACACGCCACACTGTGGAATTGGAAACTTCAACATGTCGCGCAATTTCACGGGTACCGGCCGACGGCTCATTTTCAATCATGCTTAAAATGTCTTCATCGATCTGATAGTAGAGTACTCTACTATCGGAGTATTCTCCATATTGGAGAATTAACAAACCAGTATCTCTTGTTCTTTGCACTAAATTAACAAATGCCCGTTCACAAGGACCTTGTCGGTCTGGAAATCGTTTTCGATATAACCTTTTTGCAGCAGCTGCATTTCCACGGGTTTCTTCACAAATCATCAGCATATCACACTATTCTGGTGTAGTATAATTTGCCATAATTGTTTAGAAAATATTTCAAAAAAGTTCAAATCTAATCAAAGTTACTCGCTCCAAATTCAACATTTAACTAATCTAATTTTACGTTAGATTACAATCCCAAGGAATTTATCAATAACCTGCTAGTAGATTTTTTTTTATGTTTCCTGCTTTTACTTTTAAAGAATGACTAAAACGAAGTTAATGCAATGTTACTAAACGTCAACTTATTAAAAGTTGACATTGCTGAATACAGCATAGTAACAAAACCTAGTACCAAGTGTAAAATTGTAGAACTGTTTCATGCTACGCGCTTTTTTATTAGCTGACACATAATGTTGTACCTATGATAAGATGTACAATTTGATTTCGAAATTAAATTAGTACATTCTATTTGTACAGTCTATCAAAATGTAAAAAATGTTTTTTTTTTATGGGGATATTTTTTTTATGATAATTAAATCTAAATGTTCACTAAACTTCATACTCAAAACAAACGCATTATCTCTAAATTATTGCTATAAAAATGAGGTCAACATTTTAAAAGAAAATGCATAGTTTTTTTTTCTAAGAGTAAACATTAAATGGGTAATTACATTTTGTATTGGAAAATGAATACGCTAGCATTGTCGGCGACTCGAGCCGACCAAGCTAGTGAGACAGTGCCGTCTCAATTATGATTTTCTGTTTGTTTCGTGAAAAAAAAAAATTAAATTATGTTATTAGACTGAAATTTTATCTTAGGGAATGTTTCGCAATACGATTAATTAACACTAATTTTTAATACTTAATATGGCATATTAAATAATGAATTAGTGTAATAACTAAGAAAGCTAATCCTTCAATGCCCTCTAAAAGGTTCTAGATTCCAAATTCCAAATTAATTCTAAACTCCAAAATTGATTAATGACCAAATTTTAATATCAAAAGATTGAAAATCTGTAAAAATTTCAGCTTTAAAATTCACTTTAAAATTAAATTATTAAAACGCCGCCACTGTATCTCACAGGAAATAGAGAAATTTTATACTACGTGTGACATTGAACTCGTTAATGAGTTCAATGTTTATTCTACTTTTCAGGACCCAGTATTGCGTAGGTCAGTTACACTGCAGTTCACGAACGTTTTTGAACAAATCAGAAAATGCTGATTATCTCGGCAACTGTTGAAGATAGACCCCGTTGTTAAACATTTTCCGTTCAGTTTTTCATCCCCTATCCACCATTAAAATTAAAAATACTAGTAGCGACACACCCTGTATAACTGTGTTTTTAATTTTTAGTGGTTAAAGTTATGTTTACGAAATAAAAATTAAGTTTACGAAGCTGGTTAATCCCGCTCTTAGTAGTATTAAAGATTTAGTTAAGTACATGACAATGGTGTCACAGCTGCACAAAAAATTGTGTTCGTGCTCGTGACGCCAACACATTTTTTACGTTCGTGTCGTGTTGTGTCCTGACTAAAGTAAATAAGAAACGTGTTTGCCACTTACTGTCAGGTTTGATATAAATGCGATAACTCATGATCTTGTGGATACTGAGTAACGAATGCTTAATTTCCATTAAAACGTATGATCATTTTACTTCAGTCAAAATTTGAAATGTAAATTACCCAGCTTGCCTTATACGAACATAACTTAGAAGTTTTTAAAATTTCTGCTAGTTGTGTCCATTAAAAGATTTAAAATTTGTTTGTGGTTCGTCTTGGAACAGTTTAAATCTGCAAATAGGATAATCTCTAGTCCAGACAAATGTCCTGGAAGCCGTTACATCATGGCTGGAAATAGCCCTACGGAAAGTCGGATTTAGTAACTTGCTCCATATTGTCGCCGAATGGCAGAGATAGCTACCAAAGACGGTACCCATTTGTGGGAAGTTGCTGGGCCTGGTTCTGAGTCCGGAGAGTCCGGCGGAGCTCCTCCAGAAGAGTGAAACCTGCTCAATTTTTACTTTGACGACACCATCCGTCACCACAACCAAGTATCAACATCGACCTAACCACCAACAAGTATTCTGCATCGTTATTTTTATTGATTTAACAATTTATGGCACAACCTGCATATCACCATCTAACTATTATCAAGCCGGTTCTTTGTACTGTAAATTTTATATTTAAATTCTATTATTTTTTTTATTATTATAAATGCAAATTTACTTCGTTTTATTTTTAATTATTCATATACTCTACTTCGGAAACCTGGGTTGTAGCAGAGTGCTACGACTAGAACGGTAGAGTCCCTTCAGACGGATTTGGAGCGCTTAAATGCTGGATGGCGCCCTAATAACATCAGTTTTTGTTCTAATAAAACGAACTCACGGACTATCCAGTCGGGGATCAAATCCAACTCTGCTGCAGTCAGTTGTTCCCAATGTAACTGATAGCTATATTGCTTAATTTTGATTAAATTAATTAATTTCATTCTTTTATCTTTAGACGAAATTTTTGAAATCAACTTAATATCTTTTGGATTGTGATAGTTTTTCCATGGAAATGTTATGCTTGCAATTTAGATAATTTAAGAAAAAACTAACATATTTTTAATTTACCGGCGAATGCCTTTCAAAGTTCAAATATTTCAAATTATTATTAAAGTATCAGCAAATTTGACTTGACTGCTTTAATTTTGGTAAAAGTTATTTTAACGTTGGTATTTTAAGTTAATTTAAATTAAATGGCCGTAAAATGGGCTTAAATGTTCTTTTGACCTTTGTGTCTCTATTACAGCAACAATATATGAATTTAAATGGTAAACGAATCTTACCAATGACATTTGATAGTAATGGGAAGCGCTCAAGAATAAGTAGTGTAAGTTCCGATTCTTCTACGCATTTGTCACCAGTAAATCCAACATATTCAGTTAATTCGAAGGGCCCCCCTGTTAATAATAACAATAAGAAAAACAGCAGAAAGGTAAGAGATGAATTTATGTAACTGTAGACTGGTGATTAACGCCACAGATTATTCATGTTGTCAGTTAATGAATTCCATTCATTGGCCGAGCTCCGTATAGCTAATCAAAATAATAACAGTAAGGCCACCCATATTATTAAATATTACATATTGAGCTGTTCTGGAAAGAATATAGAATGTATATTAATTGTCTGTTTTTGAATTTATTTCAGCTGGCTGATAAATATTTGACTAAGGCATCTGATCTTTTACTACATCAAAGGCATCGTCCGGCTTAAAGGAAATTCAATAAAAAATAACTTTATTGCAAAAAGAGGAATGACAAAAGACTGATCATAAGCCATATTTAAGGGAAAAATAAATAAAATAGAAAATGATAGATCTTTGAAAAAAAAAGATAGAGGATAATTAAAAAGAGAACGCTCAGACTGATTTTAGCGTAAATTTCGCATTATATATTTCTTTTCTAATTGGGGACTTAATGTGGGTGTTTTCGGAACACTCTCTTAGAGCGAAAGCTAAAAATTGAATTGGAGAAAAGATAACCTCGAAAATTGAAGAAAATGAAAAGAATTTATTGTTATTGATCTTTGTTAATATGATTTTTTTGAATTCGTTGAAAAGAAACAGTATTAAAATTGAAATTTTGGATATTTTATTGTTGGAAATTTTAGAAAATTTAAAAGGAAATATAAGCAACTTATTGGCAATTTTCATTTTTCAAACCAACAGGTTGAAACCTACATTTGATTGGATACTATATTACACTCTTCTCCAGATATTCCTTGTTCTTAAAATGTTTTGTTACCTGGTAGATAAATAACAATTTTGATATAGAGAGAGTGAGAGAGACTACATTTCAACCTGATAGTTTTTAAGGAAATTTTGCTTGAAAGACCAACTTTTACTCTACTCTAAATTTGAAAAAAAAAATATAAATAATTGAAATTTGATTTATTTGAAACAAAACTTATAACAAAAATTCTGATTAAAACGCTGAATTTATGAAAAAATTATGAACATTATTGGTTAAGTACTCAAATATAAAACGCAAAATATATCGTTCAAACAAACCCAACAAGCAGGTGTCTACAGCATACGCTCGATTTTTAAAAGATTGTTTGAACGATATGTTAATTATTCAGCTCAAACATAAGAACGAAATAAATAAAATATTCGGAAACACAGTTTTGCAGAGTTTTATTCGCGTAATAATTATATAATAAATTTGTTATAACCATAATAATATGTGGTACACTTCAATATTAATCAATAGTATAAAATATAATACTCCTCCCATTTCCTTCTACCCGCTCCACGTGATTAATACATACATATTTTACTCTTTTTGAGGGTCTCTACATATTCATACATAAAATGTGGATGATTATATATGTATATCTTTTAGTGCTACGAAATTAAAGTTCGGATGTCGAAAAAATCTTCTAGTCAAGTAGCCTGTTGAATCAGATTTGTATGTTGAATACGCAAATTATTAAGTTGCGCGAAATTTTATTTTTGAAGAAATGTGGCATTTTTAAAATACTTAATTCGATATAAGTATCTACTTATAACATATTTTATACAAATATATAATACATAAAATAGTATAAATATATACAATATACTTTACATATACTTATAACATGCCTATTACAAAGTTTACTGAATTGTATGATAAATGCATTTATGGCCTTTTTGGCTGATGCTAGCCATTCTGCACTTTACTTTTTACTTTACAAATTTCGAAGTTTACAAGGTACTTGGCTACTAGCTTTTTTTGACCATGAAATACATACGTTTTATAAGATTAGCCTGTACTAAAGCAATTGAACTGATTGGTTTCTTTAAAACTAAGATGGCGGATATCTTGTAATATAAAAAAATAAAACATTCTTAAATTAAATACAAACAATTCTGATTTTGAAGCTCTAATCAAGTTACGAATTTATGAATCCTTTTTGGACCATCTATTTTTAAGATTACAAAAAGAAGATATACTTTATTCTAAAACCACATGTAATAATAATAAAAATAACTTTAATAAATACATATACGTTTTACATATAGCCTCGTAGAAATGTTGAAATACATATACATAGATATGTATATATATGCATATATAACATATATATATATATAATGTTATACGTATCCCTACACTTACATGTAACCAGTCTCGCCCTCTTATACCAACTTTCTCCATATTTTTCTTTTTCCTTAAATTATCTTTCTCACTCTATTTTATCTTTAATATTTTCAAGTATTTCTGTTAAGGAATAATACATAGTAGAGTGGTATACAGGGTGTTTCAGTTTTAATTTATTGTGATGCGTACGAGCTGTTTTTGTGCAATGTTGCCAAAAAAATTTTTAAAGTTGAATAATGATTAGCACAGATTATTGGTGTACCTTAGATAATATTTTCCAAATGTTTTTTTTGGAAATATGTACTTGTTTTGCTACTGGTTTTCATTTAATAATATTTCAATTGTTGCTCTATTGAATATGTACTTTATAAATAAGAATTTGTTTCTTGCTGTATAATCTATCTTACAATAGCTAATATAAACCTACAGAGGGTGGAATGTGCATAGATATACTTGACGATTTTTTTTCAATGTGGTTTAGAATGATATATATATATATATATATTCACATATAAATTATATTATAACAGTATTTATTAACATTTTCTTCGAATATTCTTTAATTCGACCAATTAAAACTTACCCATATGTCAGTTAATAAATAGATATACTATATAGTAAATCTTCTTATTAATCGCATCGATGTAAAAATCGTAATGTATGCGCTTGCCCTTATTTTAATGTAGTCTCAATATTTCTAGATTCTTACTATATGCATATTATGTATGTCATTGTCTATGTAGGAAAAAGTTCAAATATACACCAAAAAATTAATATTGTTATATGGTAATGTAAAGCATTTCAAAAAATAAAAAATGTCCAAATAAAAAAAATGAACAATCTTTATTATTATTGGGTTCTTCGCTTCATTCTTTAATATGTAATCAAGCCTACACCAAAAATGGTAGACAGGCTTTACGATACATATATATGTAATCAGGAAAAATGTATATCAAACTTCTAAATTCAGTATGGAGGAAGAAATTAAAGTATGTGAATGGAATCGTCCATTTCACCAGTAATAAGCAGCATTGACAGTGACGATAGTGCGTACTGTGTAAGCTCTATGGTATAGTTCCAAATATATAAATGATTATCATGCATACTCATCTACCGGAACACCGCCATGCATTTAGAACCACAGTCCTTTAAGTTTCATTATACTCACTATATTCAATGTGGATGATTTAGGGTATATTTATACCCGAATCTTACTCAAGTACGCAAATAGACTATTTGCGTACTTGATTTGCGTATATCTTTCTTTGTTAAAACAAATAAAGTAAATTACTTCCAAATATTCAAACTGTAGAACCACAGTCCCTTAAGTTTCATTATACTCACTATATTCAATGTGGATGATTTAGGGTATATTTATAACCGAATCTTACTCAAGTACGCAAATAGACTATTTGCGTACTTGATTTGCGTATATCTTTCTTTGTTAAAACAAATAAAGTAAATTACTTCCAAATATTCAAACTGTACATAAATACGTTTTTTTTTGGTGAGCGTTTCAAAACTGTCGGAACTACCGTGCCAAAGTTATGAATTGAAACAGTTTCATACTAGCTGTTAAACGACATACATTGCATTTGAATTATTTCAAAACTGTTGCTGTCAAAAAGTTTAATCTTGGATAAACTTGGTTCACTGGTAAACTAGTGAACTCTAAGGGAGTCCGATAGATATCCGTTCCTACCTGGAATTGATGGAACCAGCGTAATTACTTGTAAAGCTTGGGTCACGAACACCAGACAAGGATAGTTATATTTTGAAGTATTGCTATCACTTTTAATTTCATACGAACATATCTACTTTTTGATTAATGCAACTTACAATTTTAAAAAAATTAAATTTAAGTCTGATGTTTATTTAAATTAAAACAGCTCTTTTTGTCTAGTCTAATACAGTAAAACCTCTCGTTAAAGGGTCACCCAAAATGTCAGTCTAAGTCGCCGTTATAAAAAAGTGACCGGCATCGGGGGGTTTGCAAAACTTTTGCAACGAAATCGCTCTAAAACATTTTTATTTGCCTCAGTAGAAAATAAAATGAAAACTACAAAGAAAAACTAGTCTAAAAAAACTATTTATTGAATATTAGAAACTTAATTATCCTACAGTGTAGGTACATTATATACAGAGTGTTCGCGAAAGGTGTCAGAAAAATTAACCACATACTTCTGGCATCAATACAAACAACTTCTCTTAATAACTTTTATTCGAAAAATCAACTTTAATTATTTCACAATATTGGGCAACATTTAAAAACGGCTAGAAAACGTTTGATATCCGCTGTACTTTGCGGCGGCTCGCACCAGGCAACAGTAGACAACCGTTATCGAGAGAGCCGTGAGAGACGTGATGGAAGAAAAGTTGAATGACTTGTCCACAAAGCAAATGATTGAAGGTCAGGTTTGTTTATTTTTATTTTTTTGCTTATGTCTTGAAATTATTATTTATTAGTTACTTTTAGCATTTTTTAGTATAATTGATCAATCTTTTGATTCCTCTCATCAGTTTCATTTCAATGTCAGTTCTTTCAAATTCTGATTACGAATTAAGAAATAAGAAATTATACAGGGTGTTCGCGAAAGGTTGTCAGAAAAATTAACCACACATTCCTGGCATCAATACAAACAACTTTTCTTAATAATTTTTTTCCGAAAAATCAACTTGTTGCGCAAAATTGTTTCACAATATTGCGCAACATTTAAAAACGGCTAGAAAACGTTTGATACCCGTTGCACTTTGCGGCAGCTCGCGCCAGGTAACGGTAAACATAAAAATACCTTATAAAATCACTTCAAAATTTTTAAAAAAATTGTAAAAGTTATGTAATGTAACTAGAATAGAATAGAAAAATTTTAAATTTTTTATTTAAAGAAATGCAAAATCTATTTTGAAGTTATTTCTTTAAATTTAATTTTTTAACTCTAATTTCAATTTTCTTCGTCTAATTTCAATCAGAGGAGAGTATGTAAAATCTTTTATTTCACAATACTTTCTATCAAATTGTTTTTAAAGCCAACAAAAATTATTTGACTTTAGTAATGTCTAGTTTAAAAAAGTATTTTGTGTAATCTCCATTCTACCAACTTAGATAGCAAGTTATCAATTACACAAACAGTACTTTAATGTTCCCTTTATTAGGGTAATGCAGATTAAGGCAATACCTGCATACCACTAATTATTTGGTGTAATTACTGCAACAAATTACTAATGAACTTTAACTTACCAGGCGAGGTGGTATAGCTTACATCCCGCTGCAACCCGTAATTAATCAGTTATCACTACAGAAACAGATGCCCACAACACTAGACATTGAATACTATGCCAGACAATACAAATTACATTCAACTTTACACTAAAAGTGCAATATCCACATTAATGATTCACTAAAACATCACTAGAAATTTATTAGTTATTCACAGGTTGTGTTCAAAATGACCACAATTTTCTTCAATCGCATGCTGAGCCCGATTTATAAAAGAATCGTGAACTCTTGGGAATTGTTCTGCAGCTTTTTCCTGAATTATTCTTGCAAATTCAAAAATTCGTGCATGAAGTTGATCTTCATTGTCAAAGGGCTCTTTGTACACTAGTTATTTCATGTAGCCCCATAAATAAAAATCTAAGGGATTAAAATCAGGAAATCTAGCTAGCCACGCAATAGAGCCTCCGCGGCTTATCCACCTATTTGGACATTTTTCATTCAAAAAAGATCTAACATTAGAATAAAAATCAGGTGGTGCTCCGGCATGCATAAACCACATATCATGAGGTAATTGGTATAGGGCATCATCCAATAGTTCCCATAAATTGTTCCTCAACATTTCTCCAGTCAAACGGGAAGGTAAAACGAAGGGGCCAATCAAATAACTTCCCGCAATGCCAGCCCATACATTAATTAGTAACTGTCTTTGGAAACTACTAAGACGATAAGCATGCGGGTTATCTTCGCTCCAAATGTGGCTATTTTTTGCTATTAAAAACTCCAAATCGTCTAAAGCATGCTTCGTCCGTAAATAAAACCTGTGACGCAAATCCAGATTGCCTTAAATTTTGACTAATCACCCATTGACAAAATTGTAGTCGATTTAAATAATCTTGCGGTGCGGTATGTAATACGGATAGTGCCCATTTTCCCGTAATACACGCCACACTGTGGAATTGGAAACTTCAACATGTCGCGCAATTTCACGGGTACCGGCCGACGGCTCATTTTCAATCATGCTTAAAATGTCTTCATCGATCTGATAGTAGAGTAATCTACTATCGGAGTATTCTCCATACTGGAGAATTAACAAACCAGTATCTCTTGTCCTTTGCACTAAATTAAGAAATGCCCGTTCACAAGGACCTTGTCGGTCTGGAAATCGTTTTCGATATAACTTTTTGCAGCATCCACGTGTTTCTTCATAAATCATCAGCATGACACACCATTCTGCTATAGTATAATTTGCCATAATTGTTTAAAAAATATTTCAATAAAGTTCAAATCTAATCAAAGTTACTCACTCCAATTCAACATTTAACTTATCTAATTTTACGTTTCCACTAGACTGTTTTATTCTAATTTGTTATTCTCTCTTTCTTTCTAATTTTCCATTCTAACTTTAACATAACAATCCCAAGAAATTTATCAATAACCTGATAGTACAATTTTTTTATGTTTCCTGTTTTTACTTTTAAAGAATGACTAAAGCGAAATTAATGCAATGTTATTAAACAATTTGACATTGCTGGAAACAGCATAGTAACAAAACATAGTACCAAGTGTAAAATTGTAGAACTGTTTCATGCCACGTGCTTTTTTATTAGCTGATGCATAATGTACCCATGATACGATGTACAACTTGATTTCGAAATTAAATTAGTACATTCTATGTGTACGGTCTATTAAAATGTAAAAAATGTTTTTTTTCATGGAGAATTTTTTCGATGATAATTAAATCTAAATGTTCCCTAAACTTCATACTCAAAACAAACGCATTATCTCTAAATTATTGCTAATAAAAATGAGGTCAACATTTTAAAAGAAAATGCATAGTTGTTTTTTTTTTTCTAAGAGTAAACACTAAATGGGTAATTATATTTTGTATTGGAAAATGAATACGCTAGCATTGTCGGCGACTCGAGCCGACCAAGCTAGTCAGACAGTGCCGTCGCAATTATGATTTTCTTTTTGTTTCGTTAGAAAAAGAAATTAAATTATGTTATTAAACTGAAATTTTATCTTAGGGTATGTTTCGCAATAAGATTAATTAACACTAATTTTTAATACTTAATATGGCATATTAAATAATGAATTAGTGTAATAACTAAGAAAGCTAATCCTTCAATGCCCTCTAAAAGGTTCTAGATTCCAAATTCCAAATTAATTCTAAACTCCAAAATTGATTAATGACCAAATTTTAATATGAAAAGATTGAAAATCTGTAAAAATTTCAGCTTTAAAAATCACTTTAAAATTAAATTATTAAAACGCCGCCACTGTATCTCACAGGAAATAGAGAAATTTTATACTACGTGTGACATTGAACTCGTTAATGAGTTCAATGTTTATTCTACTTTTCAGGACCCAGTATTGCGTAGGTCAGTTACACTGCAGTTCACGAACGTTTTTGAACAAATCAGAAAATGCTGATTATCTCGGCAACTATTGAAGATAGACCCCGTTGTTAGACATTTTCCGTTCAGTTTTTCATCCCCTATCCACCATTAAAATTAAAAATACTAGTAGCGACACACCCTGTAGATTACGATTTCTTTAAATTATTTAGGATGTCTAGAGAAACATTTAATAAATTGCTAATTTAAATAGACGGTGCAGAATTGCATAAGCAATATCGAGGATGAAACGTACCAGTGGCTTCCTCGAAACAACTATTAATGACGTAAGTATAAAAATGCTTATAAATGAATTTCATTTTTGAGACGTAGATTGGAGAAAATTTTATAATAATAATTATGAATTTCATGTTGATGCCAATGTTACGAGTTTCTTAATCATTTAAGTCAATGTTAATAACTATCAATGGCAATTGTTAGGCATAATCGGAGCTATTGATGGATGCCATATAAAATTTAAAGCACCCGCAAGATAACAAGAAAGTTACATATACAAGAACTTCAACCACAGCATTTAGTTACAAGGCATTGTAACTGGAAGAAAAATTTTTACAATTGTAATGGTGGGCTTCCCTGGTTCCGTAAATGATGCAAGATTAAAAAAAATTTTAATGTAACTGAATTTAATGAATATTTATGTTCATAAAATCACTATGCTGTTTTTAATATAATTTCAGATATTTCAAAATTCAATAATTTATAGTCATGGAAAGATTCCAAAACATCTATTTTCCCTCTAACGAATTCTATTTAGTGGGGGATAAAGCGTACCCATTACTTAAATGGTTAATGACTCCGTATAAGTGAGTAGTGAGAATATATTACCACAATTAATTACACAAATTGTCTTTTTCTTTTATTTCAGCTTTATATAGAAGGCAAACTCTGTTTAACTTTCGTTTATAGACACGAAACGTTATAGACTTTCGAGCATACCATATTGAAATGCAGCTGGCGAATCCCAAATTAAATTGATGTTAATTCTGTTAGGAAAGCCACATATATAATCAGCACATGTCGCGTTCTCCATAATTTTTGTTATTTAAATCTTTATTACTGGGATAACGGAGATGAAACAATTGAAAATTATAGCAGCGAAGAAAATGGGGGAAAAATGCTGCTATAAGAAAAAGAAATTTTTTAAGCAATGCTTTAACTTATACTTTAAGCGCCTTGCATTGTTTCCTTAATATAATCCGTCAATAATTAACATATTTTATTCGGTAGCTAGCATTTTTAACAATTATTAATTAAATCCAATTTTTATGTACTAGCCACTGATAACGCTTTTTATTTAAAATAATATATTTTTTACAGCATATGCTTTTGCATTTTGCAATGTATTCTACTAAAATACTGCTAATTTCGAATAAAAAAAACAAAAGAAATAATTATATCGTAAAGTAAATCGCACTTAGGAAACCAAATTATCACAAACAAAAGGTAAATTGAAGTAAATGTAAACTTAACTTATTGTAACAAAAATGACAATTGCAGAGAAACAATGCTAAAAGTCTAGTTACTACAAATAAAAAATTGCTGGTAAAACAAGTAAATAACTAAAAATTAAAAAATGATACTAAAAACAAATTAAAAACTGAATGAATTTTTTTTTAATTGTGGAGGATTGTAAGTCATTAATAGTCGTAATTTTTCATCAATTTTTTATTTGGCCGACGTTTCGGAGGCCCTTTCTTTCCTCGTTCGTCAGGGTGTCTATACATACAATAAATTAAAATTAATAATAAAAACTTTACAGTAGTCATAATTCAATAAAAAAAATTTTTGTTTAATAATTAGAAAATCGCGACAATAATAAAAGTAATTTTTTAATTAATTATGTTATTCTTAGCAATTGAATAAAAAAACGGATATTTAATTATTAAACAAAAAAAAATTAATTTAATTATGACGTCTGTAAAGTTTTTATTTTTAATTTTAATTTATTGTATGTATGGACACCCTGACGAAGGAGGAATAACAGAACTTCCGAATCGTCGGTTAAATGAAAAATTGACGAAAAATTACGAATATTAATGACTTAAAATCCTCCACAATTAAGAATAATTCCATTAAATGGAATCTTTTATGGATCGATATCCTAGCATTACATACATCCATTTTCTCTCTAATTTCTCCACGTCCCTCTAAAAAAATAATAGTTATACAAAATTAATTTTATGTACTGTTCGGCAATTTTAATAGTACACCCACATGACCACTAATAAGTGTTGAAAAATTAGGCTAAACAATGATTTTAAATAATAAAATTTTTATTTTTATATTTATTCTTATTTTTTAAATAAGAAAAGCCTAAATTAGTTCTATATGTCTGCCACCGCATATTAGTGGTGACATAGGTGTACTGTTAAATTTGCCAGACACCAACTTAATTTCATTACAAAGTAGTTGTGTGCTGCCATTTCTTCTTGAATTGAATACCATACATGCTTTTTTTTCTTTACACGGCTAAAACCGTCTTTATGATTTTCATATAAAGATATAAATAACAATATTTCGGCCTCTGTCCAGAAGACGTCATTGTTATTTGCAGTTTCATTAATTTTTTCACCTGAAGCTAAAACTGGCTGTAATGTAAATAGTTCTTTGACATATTGCAAGTCTCAAATTTTACAATATTTATATTTGTATTATTATATTTTACAATACTAATTTACAATTGTAAATTAGAATATTTTAATAAGATATGAATTATTTACATAAGAAATAAATATTGGTTTGAACTTGTTGAATGTCATTTTCGGATAAATATACGTTTATAATTTTATCCTCATCCTGCAATTGTACAAGTTGCAAACTTTCCGAACTCATTTTTCCTTTAGGCCGCAGTTACCCAGCTTCGTAAACTGAATGCATAAACATAGTCGTAATTTTAGTACGTAAATTTTGATATAAACATATGCCTTTCTTATCGTAGTGGTTACCCAATTTCCTAATTCTTATTTCTTAACGCATAAACGTAATTTTAAAGTTCCCAACTTTTAAGTTTTACGTATTAAGAAATATGAATTAAGAACGCGCTTGCGCCTTCACCACAATATTTTCGATCAGATGAGAGATTGACGTAATCTTAACCAAACTATTTTGGCACTATTTTTGATGATAATTTTTGTACATATTTAAATCGTTTATTTATAATTTTATTATTCTTTATTAGTTACTTTTAGCTTTTTTTAAGTATAATTGATCAATCTTATGATTCTTCTCATCAATTTGTTTTCAATGTCAGTTCTTTCAAATTCTGATTACAAATTAAGAAATAATTGTATAATGGTGTTTTTAATTTATTGTGATTTGGTTGTGTTTTCAAAATAAAAATAAAGTTTACGAAGCCGGGTAATCCAGGCCTTAAATTACGCTTCAAAACAAAATAAAAAAAACAAACACAAAAATACAATTGAAATAAGGTTAAGTTCAGATATAAATATAAGATATATAAGTTCATACACATATATTACCTCTGTCCTACAAATTGAAAACGTAATACATGTGCTGCTCTACATCATGCGGAGTGTCAAGTAAAACAGAGGGTCCGATAAAACCATTACAGTTGAACAGGCATGTTCATAGACAATATACTATTATATTGCCGGTATTTTCGTTGTTTGGCAACACATTAAATACATATATTACCTCTGTCCTATAAATTGAAAATGTAGTACTTGTGCTGCTCTCCATTATGCGGAGTCCATTACAGTGAACAGGCATGGCTATCCCTAACTGGACTATAGTATGCATACCCATGAGAGACTCTAGATTGCCACCACTTACATAAAATTGACATTTGACACACTTATTTTTAAATATTACATTTAAAAAACATTTACGACACTTGTTGACATTTTTGTAAATCCGTCAACATGTCGTCGGTAATAGGTGAATATTGGACACAATTATTTTGTATATAGTTTTTTAGGGGTTAGTTTTTTGTTTTGTTAAACATGCTTAATGGACTCACCCAAATATTTATTTAAGAACAATTTTTTGCTGACTTTTTTATACTGTATTATTACAATGAATTCTGGGTCACAAACTAAGAACGAAAACGTATTTTTTATGTAGTAGTCCTAAGTAGTATTTCAGAGAACTCTGCGTATCAGAATAGGAAGGTTGCAATTTACTCGACAAGAACTCAATAAATGTCATAGTCCATCTGTATCAAAAGATTAAATGCGTTAAATAATAGAAGAGAAAATAAGAAAAAAGATAAAACGTTTATTAAGTAATGAAGATTTGGCTAAATGCTGACAAGTAATTGGATAAAAAAATCATCTATGGTTCACCTTGAGAAAATTTACGTAAAAATTGAATGGGCCGTACTAATGTCTGTTAGCATTCTAAAGTTATACTGAATTTACAAAACCCTGAATCACTCCGTATACTAATATCAATAAATTAAAACATTTTCCAAAATCATCACAATTGTTACATTTCGACAAATCCGATTTATTTGCTTGAATTAGAAAACTATTAATTTTCTAATATTACATATTCTAATATTAATAACGATTAATTACATTAATCAATCAAGCCACATTTGTGGCTATAATATTTTTTGAATTAAAGTTAGGTCAATTGAATTAATTTATATAAATTATATTTACTGACGCATCTGATTCGATTTTGAACATTGCTTTTTTTAAATTACAATTGTCGCCCATACCTAATTCCACTTTACAATTGTTTACCTGATCATTTACATAATTTACAAAAAAATCTTTATTTGCAACCTCAATTTCATTTATTTTCTTATATCTAGATACATTCGAAATATAATTTAATTTTTTACATTTTAAACATACCGGTAAACATCAACAAGTAATGACCGAGAAAAATAATAGCAATAATAACATAACTTCTGGTTATTTCGTGCTGTCTATTCTACCAGACGTTGTCAGAGGAATTTTTAGGTGACTTCGAACTTTTAAAGTATACTTACATTACAATATATCGTATAGTTTATTTATACTACGTATTGTTGCGTTATGCATATTATACAATTCGAAATTACATTGGTTCCTCGGTATTTATTTCTCCATAGAAATTTGTTGTGCTATGGAATATACAAACAATGTAAGTTCGTAGACATTCACGCTTAGCAACTGATAATAATAATAATAATAATAATAATTATTATTATTCCTGTTTTTACTTGTTATATTTTGCTCGCTGTAAAATAAATAGTTCTTTGCTTAACGCTTAAATGGGCGGTTGTTTTATTTAACGCGCTGCGTGAGACTCTGATCAACAGGTTATGGGCCCAGATCCCATGTTTTTATATAGTTGAAAAGTGCTGTGTATCGTTAACTTGTTAATATTAATTAATTTTTTTTTAATTAATATACATATCGCAGTTATGGCCGGGAATAATCATATTGCAACGGTACCTAAGTTAAGAGGTCGGGAAAATTATGAAGAATGGTCATTTGCGGTGGAAAACTTATTAATTCTGGAAGATTTGCAAGATTGCATCACCGGAATGGAAAAAGATGAAAAGAAAGCGATTCAAGCTAGGTCAAAGATGATATTGACAATTAATTCATCATTATATATTCATATTAAGAAAACAAAGACAGCACACAAACTATGGTTGAAATTAAAAGATATGTACAGCGATAAAGGATCAACAAGAAGAATAAGTTTATTAAGGTCATTAATATCAACAAAGTTGGATGATATAGAAAATATGACATCGTATATAAATCATATTATTGAAACCTCTCAAAGATTGAGATCAACAGGTTTGGATATTAATGATAATTGGGTTGGTTCATTACTTTTGGCTGGATTGCCAGAAAAGTATTCTCCAATGATCATGGCTATAGAACATAGCGGTGTAGAAATTACTACTGAAACAATAAAATCTAAATTAATGGATGTCGTTGATGAAAAATCTACTAATACAAGTAATATAGCATTTGTTGGAAAAAATGCAGCAGCATGGCGTAATAACCGGCAATATAATTCAAATTCCAAAATTCATGGTAATTGTAATAATCGAGTAACTGATGACAAAAGTAAAACGGAAACGGTTTATAATAAACATAATAGTAAAAAAAATCAAGTTCAATGCTATAGATGCAAGCAGTTCGGACATTATAAAAAAGATTGCTTACAGACGATAACTTTTAGAAATAATAATAATAGTTTTAGTGCGGTTCTTATGAACAACTGGTGCCAGCGCTCATATTACCGTAAACAAAAACTGGTTGATAAATAAAAAAAATGTGAAAAATGAAAATGATATCGTGACGGCAAATAATACGATGATAAAAATAGAAACTAAAGGTGAAGTGAAAATTACTACGTTGGTAAATAATAACCTTGTAAATACTTCTGTGAATGATGTTTTATATGCGCCTGACGCGGCAGCAAATTTATTATCTGTTGGAAAAATAATCAAAAAAGGAAATAAGGTAATCTTTGAAAGAAATTCAGCAAAAATATTTAATAAAAATAATGAATTAATTGGAATTGCTCGCCAAATACATAATATGTATAGATTAGAAACTAAACCGGTAGATAGTTTAATGTTAAGTAGTAAAGTATTAACAAGTAGATTGTGGCATAAACGATTGGGTCATATAAATGACAAAGAATTAACAAAAATGAAAAATGGAGCTGTACAAGGAATTAAAATTGATGATAATGAATGTATAAGCAAAATTAATTGTAAGGCTTGTAATGAAGGCAAACAATCTAGAAATTCTTTTCCATGTAAAGGTTCAAGGGCAAATAATATTTTAGAGGTGGTACATGCGGACTTGTGTGGACCAATGGAAGTTCGTTCTTTAGGTGGTGCAAAATATTTTTTGATTCTAAAGGATGATTTCAGTAAATTTGCCAATATATATTTTTTAAATACCAAAGGTGAAACTCTTGAATGTTTTAAAGAATATAAAAGATTAATGGAAAATCAAACGGACAAAAAAATTAAGATTTTTCGATCCGATAATGGTACGGAATTTTGCGGAAAACTATTTAAAAATTTCTTAAGAATAATGGAATTATACATCAAACATCAGTGGTGTACACACCAGAGCAGAATGGGTCTGCAGAAAGAATGATAAGAACCATTGTTGAAAAAGCTAGATGCTTATTATGTGATTCTGAATTGGACAAATCTTTGTGGGCCGAAGCCACTAATACAGCTGTATATTTATATAACAGAACAACTAATTCAACTTTAGATAATAAAACACCTTTTAAAGTATTGTATAATAAAAAACCAGATATTGAGCATTTGAAGATTTTTGGAAGTACTGTGATGGTACATGTTCCAAAGCAACATCGATTAAAATGGGATAAAAAGTCAAATGAAAAAATATTGGTTGGATACGGTGAAAATACAAAAGGATATAGGATTTATTGTCCTGAAACAAAACAAGTTAAAGTTTATAGAGATGTTACTGTTATGGAAAAGATAAAAGAATATGAAAAAGAATTTAAAATATTATTAGATCATCATAAAAAAGAAGAGGCTGTAAATTCAGTGGGGGATTCAGATTCAGAAGCAGAAGAAAGTGAAGTGAGTGTGATGACTGATAGCGATGATAGTGATCATATACCTGATAGCGGTAGTGACAGTGACTACGAACCAACAATTGAAATAAATACGCAACCATCTAAACGTTCTACAAGAGTAATTAAAAAGAATAAAAATTTTGACGATTATATAACCGGGTTTTTTGCAATTAATAATGAAAATGATCCTGTAAGTGTACAAAATGCATTATCTGGAAGTGATGGCTCATTATGGAAAAAGGCCATGCATGATGAAATTTAATCTTTTGAAGAAAATGACGCATGGGAAAGTACTAAGCAGAAAACTGTGGCTTTATCAAGCACAGAGGCCGAATATATGGCATTAACTGAGGCAAGTAAAGAGGCCATTTATTTGAGAAATTTGTTATATGAATTAACAGGTCAAAATAATTGTATTACAATATACAACGATAATCAAGGTGCTCAAAAACTATCAGTTAATCCTATATATCACAAGCGTACTAAACACATTGATACCAGACATCATTTCATTCGTGAAGCAGTATCGAATAACTTAGTTTCTGTTAAATATATGCCTACAGATGAAATGGTGGCTGATTTATTGACAAAAGGTTTATGTAGTACGAAACATAATAAGTTTGTATCAGATTTAGGTTTAATTAAATACTGATTTTGAAAGAAAGAGATTTATATTGTATGTATATAGTGGGGGTGTTGTGCTATGGAATATACAAACAATATAAGTTCGTAGACATTCACGCTTAGCAACTGATTATAATAATAATAATAATTATTATTATTATTCCTGTTTTTACTTGTTATATTTTGCTCGCTGTAAAATAAATAGTTCTTTGCTTAACGCTTAAATGGGCGGTTGTTTTATTTAACGCGCTGCATGAGACTCTGATCAACAAAATTCATGCTGGTATGAGGGAAAAAGTAGACGTTCCACACTGACGTCTTAATTTTATTTTTGCCCACATCCAGAGGTTTTCTCTGATTTGTGTGTAGATGTCAAGATGATGGGGATGTATGTATTGTAACGGTTTAAATCAGCCACTAGGAAAATCCTGTGTATTTGGTGGATAATCATTTATATTTTATTTTAACAATTTAATTACCTTCAACTCTCGATACGCCTCTGGCGTCGTTGCGGGCTTTTGGTCCCTTGTGGAACGGCGCGCGATGGAATCGATGATGATCGAGGAGAGTTTTTTTTAATGATGGGGGAGAATAGCTAAGGTCAACTGAACTAGTCTTACTTGATTATTGGTCGCGCTTAGTGGGAGTTTTCCACTAAGAATCGGAAAGTCTTCTTGACTTAGGGTCCAGACAAAGGTCCTGGGAGCGGTCACGTCATGCGAAGAGTCCCAATACCCAAACGGGGATTCCGTAATCCGCTCTCAAATATTGTCGTCGAGTGGCAAAGATAACTGCCAGAGACGGTATCCAAACTGGGGAGTTTGGTGCCTAAAATCGGGTCCTGGGGGTACAGTAGAGCCCCGAAGAGTAGTGGAGACTACAAACTGCTTTTTTTGGAGTCACCATCAGCCACCACCACCAAGTATCAGCCACACCCTTAAGTACCAGCACCAAGTATTTCCAACCTTTTTTTTATATATATATCTTTTTTTCTTCACTTCATAGGCTATCATCGTATACCCCACTAACCACAATCAAGTTTCTTTTATATCTTCTATTAGTTTTTTTTTTATATTTAATTATTTTTTATATTTTATGTATTTCGGGAACCTGGATTGTAGCAGAGTAGCTCCGTCTAAAACAGTAGAGTCCCTCCAGCCGGACTTGGTATTTATAAAGGCTGAATGGCGCCCTAATGCATCATTTGTTACGTATTACGTTCTAGTGAAAATCGAACTCACGAGACACTCTGTCGGTGATTACGATCCAGCTCTGCTGCAATATGTTGGTTCCCAAAGTAGCCAACGGCTACCTTTTTTTATTTGGATTAGTTTTGTTGGTTTTGTCATTTGTAAATTTAACTTTTTTTTTATTGACGTAATTTAAACCCCATCACTGCATTTGACAAAACAGTCCCTATTCAAATCACAGCTGTATTTTCCAGCACCGTTCTTATTTGGTTCACCAAACCAAACCAAACCAAACCTATCAAATTTTACGTACAAGAAAGAACGGTCATAAATATATATCAATCAACAAGCACTTCTACGCAGTTCTGCAACCACTCCACTTCTGCAGCATGAATTTCTATGTAAGAGCATGAATCCGCCTTTATGAGAAAATAAAATTTTCCTAATTTTAAGGTAAATCATAGATTTTATGGCGGCAGATTAAAACTATGATTATAATAATGAATATTTAATATAATACAATTGTTAATTAAAAAATGGGCAAAATTTTGTTTTCTCCCCCATTTTATTAATTTTATTATCAGTGTCTATATGTAGTGCTATATTTTACCCAGTGACGGATAAAAATATATTACAAAAATTATTTTTAATTTATTATGTAAAATTTATTTTGAAATTGTTATTAGTAATTTTTCAATAGCGATATGATTTCTTTAGAATACTATGTATTATTTTAAGTATCAAAATTAACGTAAAATATGAAAATGATTTGAAAACGAAACAAGTAATAAAACCTGTCAGTGATCCGAGGATCACCGCTACATGCACAAATCTCTCTGGTGGACAAAAAATTATCTGATCCGTAAATATTTTGACTTTTGATAGGTTGATTCTACTCCTTATTATAGTTCACCATATTATGGACATAAATTCTAAATTGTTAGACATATACTTTATGGTATCAGTTGTATAACATCTGGAATTTACAGACGGTATAGTATAAAGCCATCAATGGATGTAATTAAGTCAATATTGTTTATATATTATCAACTGTATTTACTTCATTCTATAAGAACTATACATACAAGACTTATAGCATAAGCCTTAATCTATATAATTTCTTATTGATCGCCATCTACTGCCGAACAGAAGAAGTATGTTATATAGATAGCTACTTTTGGTATTAGTTTATTATCAACACGTTGAACACCGTATTCATGATGACTATTGTCATATCTGGGGCCACACTTTTTTAATGCCAAATATACCTAAATAATATAAATAAGCAGTAAATTTGAATAGTTTGATATTTTTGAATTCTTCAATAGGTTTTTGAAGTGTGAAGCATGTATGACCCACGCGGCCTAAGAAACATTATTTTCACAATTTGGCCATGTGGTGCACACGTAGCTTTCAGAGATACCTATATACACTTGTTAGCACAGTGGTTGCATATTGGTCTTATCATATTACTTATATCAGTCATATCTATAGTCTGTATTCAGTTCGCACAGATTATTGTAGCTTGCAAAGCAGTAAAAAGTGAAAATACTGAATGTATGAATACGAGCGCGAACAATTACGATTACAATTACTTATAAATGAACTTCTATCAGAAGAAGAGCCGTTTGAATACTCTTCGGAAAGTCATAATGCAAGCATTAGTTCGTCAGAATCTTGGGACGTTTCTGTTGCAAAAAAAGAAAACTCGTAAAACGGTTCTTCAAAATTTGACGGTTTTGATCCATCAATCTAGTAGGAGTACATCAGCTGAAGAGTTGCCAATTGAAGAAACTGGAGAAGCAAATATTGTTTCTTATGTTGGTGACTTTAGCCCTATTGATGAAACTATAGAGGAAGTTATTAGAACCTTTCAGTGGAGTAGCGATTTCTCGTCAAATAAATTATTTACACCGTCTACCAAGTGGAGTTCAGTGACTGGTAATTATTTGAAAAAATTTACTGTTTAGGCTGAAGGTTTGACGATTCATCTCGACATACAAAATATGCAAAACAAGAGCCCCACCGAATTTTTTTCATTCCTTGATGAAGAACTTCTGAATCTGATGGTCGAAGAGACTAATAAGTATGCTTCTCAAAAAGCCAGAAATGCGACTTTACCTAAAGCTCGAATTAGAGGATGAAATGATACGAATATCAACGAGATTGAAATATTTTTAGGGTTTCCAATCTGGATTGGGTTAGTTCAAAAGCCAAAGTTAAATTCTTATTGATCGAAGAGCGTTTTATATTCTAATGAAATAAAGTCACTAATGTCTCGTAACAGATTTGAACTATTGTTAGGCAATTGGCATTTTTCGGATAATGAAATTGCTGATGTTTTAAATTGGTTGTACAAAATCAAGCCACTTTTAGAAAAAATTGGCGAAAAATTTAAAAATGCTGAGTTACTTTCGCGTAATGTCTGTGTAGATGAAACATTAGTGCCGTTTCGTGGACGTCTTGCATTTTTGCAATATATAAGAAAACAAAAGCTATAAATTTACTGTAAAAAATTTTCAATCACAGGTATCTAGAATTTTAGCAAACTACTTTCAGTCTAGACGTGTTGTTTCTGGTTATCAGCTTTAAAATAATTAAAATTTTCTATTTTGTCGCCATTATTAAATACATCCAACTGAACCTTATCTAATGTTTCAATAATGCCTTTAATCATGTTATTCAATTCAGTTCTACTACTATCAAATGATGCCGATAATTCCTTGATTTTTCTTTCAATAGTATTGTAACTGGAAGTAACGCATTTGGAAATGCGATATGGCCAGTCACATTTGGAGCAAGTTTATCATTGTCAATTAAAAAATCGCAAAAAAAAAGTTTAATGAATCGTTGCAAGAATTCGAAGCCGACATAGCTAGATTGGTTCGATTAGCATATCCTGGCACGCCAGACAATGTTGTGGAGCGGTTGGCGGTCCAAGCCTTTATAGTTAGCATTCGAGATGCAGAAACGCGACAAGCATTGATTCCGGCAAAACCTAGCTCTTTAGTAGATGCTTCAGTTCATGCGTTGAAATTTGAAGCAGCTAAAGTGAGTGCATGGATCTTGGGAAGAGGGTGAATCATAAAAGATGAAATGGCGCTTGAGCAGTCACTGAAGAACAAAAGAATGAATGAAGAACGCTGGAGGCGGGCCAGTTGTGTTGACAACAAAAGTCAATGTAAAAAAAAGGATGCGTCGCCAAAACAATTTAAAGTTGAAGTTAAATATGAAGCGGAAGTAGTTAATAATAAGGCCGACCCTTTTTTGAGAAAACACTGTCCGAAGACAAATACGCAGTGCCATCGGACAGAAGAGCAAGTTGCCCAAGTGAATCAAACTACGGCAGTCGATGATAAATGGCAATCTCAGGAAATACAAAAAGATCAAGAATGCGACAAAAACTTGGAGGTTATCATCAAATTTCAGAAGGAAATGCAGGAACCTACGTGGCAAAATATTGCACGGTATCCCCAATGTAATAGCTTGTTGGGCTCAGCGGGACTCCCTTGTCTTAGGTAACGGTCTTCTGAAGCGTGTTTTGGTAGATCCAGAGGGCAGAGAAGAAAGGAAACAGGTGGTAATACCTCATTGTAGAGTATCGGAGGTACTGGAAGAAATTCATGGTGGTACTGCTGGAAGACACCTGGGGGTGACCAAGACTTTGAAGAAGATTAGGGACCGATTTTAGTGAGTGAATTGTCGGCAAGACCTAGAGAACTAGTACAAGAATTGCACTACATGCGCTGCTAGTAATGCCTCTCAGAAACGACCTAAGGTTATAGTCGCCTATGCAACAGTACAATCTAGGCAGTCCTTTCGAACGAATTGCTATCGATGTAGCTGGGCTTTCTCCAAAAGCTGATTCGAAAGACCAGTACAACTATGTTACATCTGCAATCACATGGAATGGTGGAACGCATGAACCGGACAATCACCCGTTATTTATCGAAAGTTGTCTCTGATCAACAGTGAGACTGGGACTATTACTTTTGTCTGTTTCTCTTGGAATATCGATCCGCCATGAATGAGACCAACTAATCAAGGTGCTCAAAAACTATCAGTTAATCCTATATATCACAAGCGTACTAAACACATTGATACCAGACATCATTTCATTCGTGAAGCAGTATCGAATAACTTAGTTTCTGTTAAATATATGCCTACAGATGAAATGGTGGCTGATTTATTGACAAAAGGTTTATGTAGTACGAAACATAATAAGTTTGTATCAGATTTAGGTTTAATTAAATACTGATTTTGAAAGAAAGAGATTTATATTGTATGTATATAGTGGGGGTGTTGTGCTATGGAATATACAAACAATATAAGTTCGTAGACATTCACGCTTAGCAACTGATTATAATAATAATAATAATTATTATTATTATTCCTGTTTTTACTTGTTATATTTTGCTCGCTGTAAAATAAATAGTTCTTTGCTTAACGCTTAAATGGGCGGTTGTTTTATTTAACGCGCTGCATGAGACTCTGATCAACAAAATTCATGCTGGTATGAGGGAAAAAGTAGACGTTCCACACTGACGTCTTAATTTTATTTTTGCCCACATCCAGAGGTTTTCTCTGATTTGTGTGTAGATGTCAAGATGATGGGGATGTATGTATTGTAACGGTTTAAATCAGCCACTAGGAAAATCCTGTGTATTTGGTGGATAATCATTTATATTTTATTTTAACAATTTAATTACCTTCAACTCTCGATACGCCTCTGGCGTCGTTGCGGGCTTTTGGTCCCTTGTGGAACGGCGCGCGATGGAATCGATGATGATCGAGGAGAGTTTTTTTTAATGATGGGGGAGAATAGCTAAGGTCAACTGAACTAGTCTTACTTGATTATTGGTCGCGCTTAGTGGGAGTTTTCCACTAAGAATCGGAAAGTCTTCTTGACTTAGGGTCCAGACAAAGGTCCTGGGAGCGGTCACGTCATGCGAAGAGTCCCAATACCCAAACGGGGATTCCGTAATCCGCTCTCAAATATTGTCGTCGAGTGGCAAAGATAACTGCCAGAGACGGTATCCAAACTGGGGAGTTTGGTGCCTAAAATCGGGTCCTGGGGGTACAGTAGAGCCCCGAAGAGTAGTGGAGACTACAAACTGCTTTTTTTGGAGTCACCATCAGCCACCACCACCAAGTATCAGCCACACCCTTAAGTACCAGCACCAAGTATTTCCAACCTTTTTTTTATATATATATCTTTTTTTCTTCACTTCATAGGCTATCATCGTATACCCCACTAACCACAATCAAGTTTCTTTTATATCTTCTATTAGTTTTTTTTTTATATTTAATTATTTTTTATATTTTATGTATTTCGGGAACCTGGATTGTAGCAGAGTAGCTCCGTCTAAAACAGTAGAGTCCCTCCAGCCGGACTTGGTATTTATAAAGGCTGAATGGCGCCCTAATGCATCATTTGTTACGTATTACGTTCTAGTGAAAATCGAACTCACGAGACACTCTGTCGGTGATTACGATCCAGCTCTGCTGCAATATGTTGGTTCCCAAAGTAGCCAACGGCTACCTTTTTTTATTTGGATTAGTTTTGTTGGTTTTGTCATTTGTAAATTTAACTTTTTTTTTATTGACGTAATTTAAACCCCATCACTGCATTTGACAAAACAGTCCCTATTCAAATCACAGCTGTATTTTCCAGCACCGTTCTTATTTGGTTCACCAAACCAAACCAAACCAAACCTATCAAATTTTACGTACAAGAAAGAACGGTCATAAATATATATCAATCAACAAGCACTTCTACGCAGTTCTGCAACCACTCCACTTCTGCAGCATGAATTTCTATGTAAGAGCATGAATCCGCCTTTATGAGAAAATAAAATTTTCCTAATTTTAAGGTAAATCATAGATTTTATGGCGGCAGATTAAAACTATGATTATAATAATGAATATTTAATATAATACAATTGTTAATTAAAAAATGGGCAAAATTTTGTTTTCTCCCCCATTTTATTAATTTTATTATCAGTGTCTATATGTAGTGCTATATTTTACCCAGTGACGGATAAAAATATATTACAAAAATTATTTTTAATTTATTATGTAAAATTTATTTTGAAATTGTTATTAGTAATTTTTCAATAGCGATATGATTTCTTTAGAATACTATGTATTATTTTAAGTATCAAAATTAACGTAAAATATGAAAATGATTTGAAAACGAAACAAGTAATAAAACCTGTCAGTGATCCGAGGATCACCGCTACATGCACAAATCTCTCTGGTGGACAAAAAATTATCTGATCCGTAAATATTTTGACTTTTGATAGGTTGATTCTACTCCTTATTATAGTTCACCATATTATGGACATAAATTCTAAATTGTTAGACATATACTTTATGGTATCAGTTGTATAACATCTGGAATTTACAGACGGTATAGTATAAAGCCATCAATGGATGTAATTAAGTCAATATTGTTTATATATTATCAACTGTATTTACTTCATTCTATAAGAACTATACATACAAGACTTATAGCATAAGCCTTAATCTATATAATTTCTTATTGATCGCCATCTACTGCCGAACAGAAGAAGTATGTTATATAGATAGCTACTTTTGGTATTAGTTTATTATCAACACGTTGAACACCGTATTCATGATGACTATTGTCATATCTGGGGCCACACTTTTTTAATGCCAAATATACCTAAATAATATAAATAAGCAGTAAATTTGAATAGTTTGATATTTTTGAATTCTTCAATAGGTTTTTGAAGTGTGAAGCATGTATGACCCACGCGGCCTAAGAAACATTATTTTCACAATTTGGCCATGTGGTGCACACGTAGCTTTCAGAGATACCTATATACACTTGTTAGCACAGTGGTTGCATATTGGTCTTATCATATTACTTATATCAGTCATATCTATAGTCTGTATTCAGTTCGCACAGATTATTGTAGCTTGCAAAGCAGTAAAAAGTGAAAATACTGAATGTATGAATACGAGCGCGAACAATTACGATTACAATTACTTATAAATGAACTTCTATCAGAAGAAGAGCCGTTTGAATACTCTTCGGAAAGTCATAATGCAAGCATTAGTTCGTCAGAATCTTGGGACGTTTCTGTTGCAAAAAAAGAAAACTCGTAAAACGGTTCTTCAAAATTTGACGGTTTTGATCCATCAATCTAGTAGGAGTACATCAGCTGAAGAGTTGCCAATTGAAGAAACTGGAGAAGCAAATATTGTTTCTTATGTTGGTGACTTTAGCCCTATTGATGAAACTATAGAGGAAGTTATTAGAACCTTTCAGTGGAGTAGCGATTTCTCGTCAAATAAATTATTTACACCGTCTACCAAGTGGAGTTCAGTGACTGGTAATTATTTGAAAAAATTTACTGTTTAGGCTGAAGGTTTGACGATTCATCTCGACATACAAAATATGCAAAACAAGAGCCCCACCGAATTTTTTTCATTCCTTGATGAAGAACTTCTGAATCTGATGGTCGAAGAGACTAATAAGTATGCTTCTCAAAAAGCCAGAAATGCGACTTTACCTAAAGCTCGAATTAGAGGATGAAATGATACGAATATCAACGAGATTGAAATATTTTTAGGGTTTCCAATCTGGATTGGGTTAGTTCAAAAGCCAAAGTTAAATTCTTATTGATCGAAGAGCGTTTTATATTCTAATGAAATAAAGTCACTAATGTCTCGTAACAGATTTGAACTATTGTTAGGCAATTGGCATTTTTCGGATAATGAAATTGCTGATGTTTTAAATTGGTTGTACAAAATCAAGCCACTTTTAGAAAAAATTGGCGAAAAATTTAAAAATGCTGAGTTACTTTCGCGTAATGTCTGTGTAGATGAAACATTAGTGCCGTTTCGTGGACGTCTTGCATTTTTGCAATATATAAGAAAACAAAAGCTATAAATTTACTGTAAAAAATTTTCAATCACAGGTATCTAGAATTTTAGCAAACTACTTTCAGTCTAGACGTGTTGTTTCTGGTTATCAGCTTTAAAATAATTAAAATTTTCTATTTTGTCGCCATTATTAAATACATCCAACTGAACCTTATCTAATGTTTCAATAATGCCTTTAATCATGTTATTCAATTCAGTTCTACTACTATCAAATGATGCCGATAATTCCTTGATTTTTCTTTCAATAGTATTGTAACTGGAAGTAACGCATTTGGAAATGCGATATGGCCAGTCACATTTGGAGCAAGTTTATCATTGCCAATTAAAAAATCGCAAAAAAAAAGTTTAATGAATCGTTGCAAGAATTCGAAGCCGACATAGCTAGATTGGTTCGATTAGCATATCCTGGCACGCCAGACAATGTTGTGGAGCGGTTGGCGGTCCAAGCCTTTATAGTTAGCATTCGAGATGCAGAAACGCGACAAGCATTGATTCCGGCAAAACCTAGCTCTTTAGTAGATGCTTCAGTTCATGCGTTGAAATTTGAAGCAGCTAAAGTGAGTGCATGGATCTTGGGAAGAGGGTGAATCATAAAAGATGAAATGGCGCTTGAGCAGTCACTGAAGAACAAAAGAATGAATGAAGAACGCTGGAGGCGGGCCAGTTGTGTTGACAACAAAAGTCAATGTAAAAAAAAGGATGCGTCGCCAAAACAATTTAAAGTTGAAGTTAAATATGAAGCGGAAGTAGTTAATAATAAGGCCGACCCTTTTTTGAGAAAACACTGTCCGAAGACAAATACGCAGTGCCATCGGACAGAAGAGCAAGTTGCCCAAGTGAATCAAACTACGGCAGTCGATGATAAATGGCAATCTCAGGAAATACAAAAAGATCAAGAATGCGACAAAAACTTGGAGGTTATCATCAAATTTCAGAAGGAAATGCAGGAACCTACGTGGCAAAATATTGCACGGTATCCCCAATGTAATAGCTTGTTGGGCTCAGCGGGACTCCCTTGTCTTAGGTAACGGTCTTCTGAAGCGTGTTTTGGTAGATCCAGAGGGCAGAGAAGAAAGGAAACAGGTGGTAATACCTCATTGTAGAGTATCGGAGGTACTGGAAGAAATTCATGGTGGTACTGCTGGAAGACACCTGGGGGTGACCAAGACTTTGAAGAAGATTAGGGACCGATTTTAGTGAGTGAATTGTCGGCAAGACCTAGAGAACTAGTACAAGAATTGCACTACATGCGCTGCTAGTAATGCCTCTCAGAAACGACCTAAGGTTATAGTCGCCTATGCAACAGTACAATCTAGGCAGTCCTTTCGAACGAATTGCTATCGATGTAGCTGGGCTTTCTCCAAAAGCTGATTCGAAAGACCAGTACAACTATGTTACATCTGCAATCACATGGAATGGTGGAACGCATGAACCGGACAATCACCCGTTATTTATCGAAAGTTGTCTCTGATCAACAGTGAGACTGGGACTATTACTTTTGTCTGTTTCTCTTGGAATATCGATCCGCCATGAATGAGACCAACTAATCAAGGTGCTCAAAAACTATCAGTTAATCCTATATATCACAAGCGTACTAAACACATTGATACCAGACATCATTTCATTCGTGAAGCAGTATCGAATAACTTAGTTTCTGTTAAATATATGCCTACAGATGAAATGGTGGCTGATTTATTGACAAAAGGTTTATGTAGTACGAAACATAATAAGTTTGTATCAGATTTAGGTTTAATTAAATACTGATTTTGAAAGAAAGAGATTTATATTGTATGTATATAGTGGGGGTGTTGTGCTATGGAATATACAAACAATATAAGTTCGTAGACATTCACGCTTAGCAACTGATTATAATAATAATAATAATTATTATTATTATTCCTGTTTTTACTTGTTATATTTTGCTCGCTGTAAAATAAATAGTTCTTTGCTTAACGCTTAAATGGGCGGTTGTTTTATTTAACGCGCTGCATGAGACTCTGATCAACAAAATTCATGCTGGTATGAGGGAAAAAGTAGACGTTCCACACTGACGTCTTAATTTTATTTTTGCCCACATCCAGAGGTTTTCTCTGATTTGTGTGTAGATGTCAAGATGATGGGGATGTATGTATTGTAACGGTTTAAATCAGCCACTAGGAAAATCCTGTGTATTTGGTGGATAATCATTTATATTTTATTTTAACAATTTAATTACCTTCAACTCTCGATACGCCTCTGGCGTCGTTGCGGGCTTTTGGTCCCTTGTGGAACGGCGCGCGATGGAATCGATGATGATCGAGGAGAGTTTTTTTTAATGATGGGGGAGAATAGCTAAGGTCAACTGAACTAGTCTTACTTGATTATTGGTCGCGCTTAGTGGGAGTTTTCCACTAAGAATCGGAAAGTCTTCTTGACTTAGGGTCCAGACAAAGGTCCTGGGAGCGGTCACGTCATGCGAAGAGTCCCAATACCCAAACGGGGATTCCGTAATCCGCTCTCAAATATTGTCGTCGAGTGGCAAAGATAACTGCCAGAGACGGTATCCAAACTGGGGAGTTTGGTGCCTAAAATCGGGTCCTGGGGGTACAGTAGAGCCCCGAAGAGTAGTGGAGACTACAAACTGCTTTTTTTGGAGTCACCATCAGCCACCACCACCAAGTATCAGCCACACCCTTAAGTACCAGCACCAAGTATTTCCAACCTTTTTTTTATATATATATCTTTTTTTCTTCACTTCATAGGCTATCATCGTATACCCCACTAACCACAATCAAGTTTCTTTTATATCTTCTATTAGTTTTTTTTTTATATTTAATTATTTTTTATATTTTATGTATTTCGGGAACCTGGATTGTAGCAGAGTAGCTCCGTCTAAAACAGTAGAGTCCCTCCAGCCGGACTTGGTATTTATAAAGGCTGAATGGCGCCCTAATGCATCATTTGTTACGTATTACGTTCTAGTGAAAATCGAACTCACGAGACACTCTGTCGGTGATTACGATCCAGCTCTGCTGCAATATGTTGGTTCCCAAAGTAGCCAACGGCTACCTTTTTTTATTTGGATTAGTTTTGTTGGTTTTGTCATTTGTAAATTTAACTTTTTTTTTATTGACGTAATTTAAACCCCATCACTGCATTTGACAAAACAGTCCCTATTCAAATCACAGCTGTATTTTCCAGCACCGTTCTTATTTGGTTCACCAAACCAAACCAAACCAAACCTATCAAATTTTACGTACAAGAAAGAACGGTCATAAATATATATCAATCAACAAGCACTTCTACGCAGTTCTGCAACCACTCCACTTCTGCAGCATGAATTTCTATGTAAGAGCATGAATCCGCCTTTATGAGAAAATAAAATTTTCCTAATTTTAAGGTAAATCATAGATTTTATGGCGGCAGATTAAAACTATGATTATAATAATGAATATTTAATATAATACAATTGTTAATTAAAAAATGGGCAAAATTTTGTTTTCTCCCCCATTTTATTAATTTTATTATCAGTGTCTATATGTAGTGCTATATTTTACCCAGTGACGGATAAAAATATATTACAAAAATTATTTTTAATTTATTATGTAAAATTTATTTTGAAATTGTTATTAGTAATTTTTCAATAGCGATATGATTTCTTTAGAATACTATGTATTATTTTAAGTATCAAAATTAACGTAAAATATGAAAATGATTTGAAAACGAAACAAGTAATAAAACCTGTCAGTGATCCGAGGATCACCGCTACATGCACAAATCTCTCTGGTGGACAAAAAATTATCTGATCCGTAAATATTTTGACTTTTGATAGGTTGATTCTACTCCTTATTATAGTTCACCATATTATGGACATAAATTCTAAATTGTTAGACATATACTTTATGGTATCAGTTGTATAACATCTGGAATTTACAGACGGTATAGTATAAAGCCATCAATGGATGTAATTAAGTCAATATTGTTTATATATTATCAACTGTATTTACTTCATTCTATAAGAACTATACATACAAGACTTATAGCATAAGCCTTAATCTATATAATTTCTTATTGATCGCCATCTACTGCCGAACAGAAGAAGTATGTTATATAGATAGCTACTTTTGGTATTAGTTTATTATCAACACGTTGAACACCGTATTCATGATGACTATTGTCATATCTGGGGCCACACTTTTTTAATGCCAAATATACCTAAATAATATAAATAAGCAGTAAATTTGAATAGTTTGATATTTTTGAATTCTTCAATAGGTTTTTGAAGTGTGAAGCATGTATGACCCACGCGGCCTAAGAAACATTATTTTCACAATTTGGCCATGTGGTGCACACGTAGCTTTCAGAGATACCTATATACACTTGTTAGCACAGTGGTTGCATATTGGTCTTATCATATTACTTATATCAGTCATATCTATAGTCTGTATTCAGTTCGCACAGATTATTGTAGCTTGCAAAGCAGTAAAAAGTGAAAATACTGAATGTATGAATACGAGCGCGAACAATTACGATTACAATTACTTATAAATGAACTTCTATCAGAAGAAGAGCCGTTTGAATACTCTTCGGAAAGTCATAATGCAAGCATTAGTTCGTCAGAATCTTGGGACGTTTCTGTTGCAAAAAAAGAAAACTCGTAAAACGGTTCTTCAAAATTTGACGGTTTTGATCCATCAATCTAGTAGGAGTACATCAGCTGAAGAGTTGCCAATTGAAGAAACTGGAGAAGCAAATATTGTTTCTTATGTTGGTGACTTTAGCCCTATTGATGAAACTATAGAGGAAGTTATTAGAACCTTTCAGTGGAGTAGCGATTTCTCGTCAAATAAATTATTTACACCGTCTACCAAGTGGAGTTCAGTGACTGGTAATTATTTGAAAAAATTTACTGTTTAGGCTGAAGGTTTGACGATTCATCTCGACATACAAAATATGCAAAACAAGAGCCCCACCGAATTTTTTTCATTCCTTGATGAAGAACTTCTGAATCTGATGGTCGAAGAGACTAATAAGTATGCTTCTCAAAAAGCCAGAAATGCGACTTTACCTAAAGCTCGAATTAGAGGATGAAATGATACGAATATCAACGAGATTGAAATATTTTTAGGGTTTCCAATCTGGATTGGGTTAGTTCAAAAGCCAAAGTTAAATTCTTATTGATCGAAGAGCGTTTTATATTCTAATGAAATAAAGTCACTAATGTCTCGTAACAGATTTGAACTATTGTTAGGCAATTGGCATTTTTCGGATAATGAAATTGCTGATGTTTTAAATTGGTTGTACAAAATCAAGCCACTTTTAGAAAAAATTGGCGAAAAATTTAAAAATGCTGAGTTACTTTCGCGTAATGTCTGTGTAGATGAAACATTAGTGCCGTTTCGTGGACGTCTTGCATTTTTGCAATATATAAGAAAACAAAAGCTATAAATTTACTGTAAAAAATTTTCAATCACAGGTATCTAGAATTTTAGCAAACTACTTTCAGTCTAGACGTGTTGTTTCTGGTTATCAGCTTTAAAATAATTAAAATTTTCTATTTTGTCGCCATTATTAAATACATCCAACTGAACCTTATCTAATGTTTCAATAATGCCTTTAATCATGTTATTCAATTCAGTTCTACTACTATCAAATGATGCCGATAATTCCTTGATTTTTCTTTCAATAGTATTGTAACTGGAAGTAACGCATTTGGAAATGCGATATGGCCAGTCACATTTGGAGCAAGTTTATCATTGCCAATTAAAAAATCGCAAAAAAAAAGTTTAATGAATCGTTGCAAGAATTCGAAGCCGACATAGCTAGATTGGTTCGATTAGCATATCCTGGCACGCCAGACAATGTTGTGGAGCGGTTGGCGGTCCAAGCCTTTATAGTTAGCATTCGAGATGCAGAAACGCGACAAGCATTGATTCCGGCAAAACCTAGCTCTTTAGTAGATGCTTCAGTTCATGCGTTGAAATTTGAAGCAGCTAAAGTGAGTGCATGGATCTTGGGAAGAGGGTGAATCATAAAAGATGAAATGGCGCTTGAGCAGTCACTGAAGAACAAAAGAATGAATGAAGAACGCTGGAGGCGGGCCAGTTGTGTTGACAACAAAAGTCAATGTAAAAAAAAGGATGCGTCGCCAAAACAATTTAAAGTTGAAGTTAAATATGAAGCGGAAGTAGTTAATAATAAGGCCGACCCTTTTTTGAGAAAACACTGTCCGAAGACAAATACGCAGTGCCATCGGACAGAAGAGCAAGTTGCCCAAGTGAATCAAACTACGGCAGTCGATGATAAATGGCAATCTCAGGAAATACAAAAAGATCAAGAATGCGACAAAAACTTGGAGGTTATCATCAAATTTCAGAAGGAAATGCAGGAACCTACGTGGCAAAATATTGCACGGTATCCCCAATGTAATAGCTTGTTGGGCTCAGCGGGACTCCCTTGTCTTAGGTAACGGTCTTCTGAAGCGTGTTTTGGTAGATCCAGAGGGCAGAGAAGAAAGGAAACAGGTGGTAATACCTCATTGTAGAGTATCGGAGGTACTGGAAGAAATTCATGGTGGTACTGCTGGAAGACACCTGGGGGTGACCAAGACTTTGAAGAAGATTAGGGACCGATTTTAGTGAGTGAATTGTCGGCAAGACCTAGAGAACTAGTACAAGAATTGCACTACATGCGCTGCTAGTAATGCCTCTCAGAAACGACCTAAGGTTATAGTCGCCTATGCAACAGTACAATCTAGGCAGTCCTTTCGAACGAATTGCTATCGATGTAGCTGGGCTTTCTCCAAAAGCTGATTCGAAAGACCAGTACAACTATGTTACATCTGCAATCACATGGAATGGTGGAACGCATGAACCGGACAATCACCCGTTATTTATCGAAAGTTGTCTCTGATCAACAGTGAGACTGGGACTATTACTTTTGTCTGTTTCTCTTGGAATATCGATCCGCCATGAATGAGACCAACTAAGATGTCATGGGCCGATAACTGTGTCTGCCCTGTGATATGAAGTTCGGATATAAACCTGGAGAAGAACTGGCTGGAGAAGACTTCGTTAGTGACCTTCGACGAAGAATGGATGACATTCATCATAGCGTTCGTTCTAACATTCAAAATGCTAGTGATCGAATGAAGACGCGATATGACGCTAGAGGTGATCCAGGGGGTTATCAACCTGGTGATCAAGTTTGGTTGAATAACCCACAACTACGCCGAGGTTTGTCTCCAAAACTTCAAGTTTCTTCGGAGGGGTAGAAACTTCAAGTTTCTACGAAATTCTGGAACACATCAACGACACGATATATCGAATCAAGAAGTCGCCAAGTTGTAAACCGAAAGTCGTGCATTGTAATCGGTTATCACGTTATGGAAGCAACGAACAGCAATTTGATCTAGTTCAGATATTTCTTTTTTTTCATTTTTCATTTCATTTCCGTTTATATCAGACGTTTTAATTTTAACCACCACATTGTCTGCTGCTATTCTTTTTAACTGATCAGTAATAGGTGTAAAAATTCGGTTCAATGTACCGTCTTCATTAGAGCGTCCCAATTTTAAAGCTAAATTTTTTTTCGAACATCATTAATTCTAAAATATTTCTTTTGCGAGCATTTTTCGACTTAATCTAGAAGCTTCATGATTACTAAAATAACTGTTCTTTGAAAATAAAATTATTCAGGAACCTTTATATATACATCAAAATCACATCGATATCGACCATTATTTAATTCGACTTCTTTCATTATTACTAATGGCTTAAATTTATTACTATTCCAACATTGTTGACATATGTTTTAAAAATAATTGTACTATATATGTGTGCGTTCATGTTCATGAACGCACACACGCAGATGAACACATGTTGATCTGAAATATGCTTTAAGTTAATACCATATTCTTTAAAAAGTACAATCACATTATAATTGTGTTTTTATTAATTGTTTAGGGATTTTAGAATAAGTTTGACATAAATATGCTACGTTGATAGGTTTATGTCGTCCTATTGCAAGATATGCCCTAATTGTATCGTGCTTATCACATGAAACATCATCGAATATAAATGCAGTGCTTTCTTTAGCCTTTTCAAGATCTATAATTAATTCATTATCTTTATATGAGAAAAATATTATATTTCTTTAACTTGCTGCAATACATTTTCCAATAATTTATACTTAGGCTGATAAAGAAATTTTGAATAAAGATAGATATTAGCAAATTTTAATCCATTTCGATCCAAAGCTAAGAGTGAATTTGTTTTGCCGCATCCGCTCGGCCAACAGAAAATTCCGCGAAAATAATTTGGTAGTAGTTCACTACCCATCCAAATTCTCGATAGCAAGCTTAATATTTTGCCTTACAAAACGCATTTTTGTAACTACTGTGGAGATGAAAACGAATTAATTATATAATTAGCAAATTATAAATTATATATTAACTATCCAATATAAAAAAATTATACTATGAATTTATTTTGCTGATACGGTTTAGTAATATGAAACCTATTGACTACAGAGGTGTTAGCCGAACATTGATGTTCGGTTAAACATTAGACCTTTTATAAAATTAAATGATGTCCTTTGTGTTTAATGTCTAATTTGAAGCATCTGAATAGGAAACATTAATATGTATTGGATATACGAGATTTTCTACAATAACTGAATGATTGATGTTCGATTAAACATTAGGCCCTTCATAAAATTAAATGATGTCCTCCAATTGGAAGCATTTGAATGCGAAACACTGATTTCAATATGTATTGGATTCGTCATATATATATTCGAATAATGGAATTAGACTATTTACGATTTATTTATGTAAGAATATAATCATAACAAGTAATAATAATGATAAATTAAAAATGATTCAAATTACTAGACAGGAAAAGACTAGATGCTTAACAGAATCTGATTTGGTTAACATTATATTCATCAATACATATCATGTCGTTCCCTTAATTAATAGGCTAAAGTTAATTGACTTTAACACATTTTATAATAATTTTATAAAGTCTTATTTTATACTTTGCATATGGCTAAGATTCTTCAAGATCTATAACTAATTCATTAACTTTATATGGGAAATGTTTTATTTCGTTAACTTGCTGCAATACGTTTTCTAATAATTTATAATTAGGATGATAAATCGATTTTGAATAAAGATAGATTTAGCAAATTTTAATCTATTTCGATTAAATAACAAAGCTAAGAGTGAATTGCCGCATCCGCTCGATCCACAGAAAATTCCGCGAAAATAATTTGGTAGTAATCCATTGTGTATATATGTTTTAGATGTCGAATAATCAAAGTCCGAATTCTCGCTGGCCAGTTTAAGATTTTGTCTTACTAAACGCATTTTTGTGTCTCTTAACCAGAGACTTTTTCCAATTTTAATTTTTCAAATGTCATGTCAGTAAGATTCTTTTTCCAATCGTTCAATCTGTTCATCTGTTTCTTTCAGTAGTAAATATGCCATATTTTTCTAATCATTGCACGTTTTAACTTTTTTTTTCTGTTAGTATGGATGATTCCATTTGAACATTCTTTCTTTTCAGATTCATGTACGTTTTGTAATTTATCGATAGTGATAAATTATTATTAGTTGTTTGATATTGATCTAGATTTTCCATGCAGATTTCGTTTAATACTTGTTCAATGTCATATAATTCCATGTAGGTGCCATTCACATGATCATGAATTTGCGGTTGATGCAAATACTACTAGTACAAAAAACCAAAAATTTCTTAATCATTTTAATACACATAAGTTTAAAAAAGTTGGAATTATATAGTAGAAGGTTAAACAATATTATTCTTAACACACAGAAAATTAAAATACTACTAACTAATACTTGAAATTCTGTAACCTTTTATAGTGGGGGGAGGGGATTTAAGCAATACTATTTTTATCTATCCAACTATTATGGTTGTCACTGAATCCTAACCATTTTACAAGAACCTTATTCTTCTTTTTTATATTTTTAACCAAGTAAGCGTCATTCAATTTTGTTTTCTGTAATTGTTCTGAGTAGAATGCGCCTAGTACGTTTTCATTTTGCATGTCTTTTAAAAGATACGTGGTTGGGTTTGTTAATTGGACTTTTCTAATTACAAATAGTTCTTGAGACCAGTTAGGGTTGTATTTTTTATCGAAAACTCCTCGTATTTTTGATATTCGCACATAATCATTAACATTTAATTTATTTTGAAACTACCTATTTTATTACTGCTACATACAATATCAAGCAAATATTTTTCATTTTTAGTTGTTACGTCACGAAGTTTCATTTTTACAGTTCGGTGTGTTGTATTATTCTGATGGTTTACAATGTTTGGTAGAACTTTGAGCCATTTGTAACTTCTGTTGGCCGCTTTCGTTACATCTGAAGGCTCTTGCTTTTACTTTTCCGTTTATCAGTTGTTATACAAATTGATATGTACTTATGTTCTACATGTCAAATTTTCTCCTCTGTTCTATATTCTCTTCTCAATTACGATGTTATATTGTTATAGTGTATAATTAATTTCTTAATAATATGCTCTAGCGAACGTGCCTCTCAGCTTCTCTGCTCCTCATTGGTTCATACTAAATATGATTTATACCACTTGAGGCGCTTCGGTAAAAAAGACAGGTCTGTCTTTTGTCTGTTATTATCAACTATCGAATGGTTCGGTATGTGATGACAACGGGCATTGAAAAGATGTACCGTCAAATCGTTGTTCATCCAGACGATCAAAAATTCCAATTTATCATTTGGACGGATTCACCCAATGATTCCTTAACACTTTATCAACTCACCACAGTAACATACGATCAAGCTAGCTCACCGCACCTATCGTTATGGACAATATAAGAACTTGTTCGTCTAGATGGTGACAAATTCAGTCGGGCTTCAAAAGTGCTTCTCAATGGTTGTTACGTCGATGATATCCTTTTCGGGCATGATGATCTTATTTTTTTGTGTCTTCTGTGATAACCAATTTTCGTCACGTGTAATATTTCATCATGTCATATTGTATATCGATACTTATCGATTGCAGCTGACATTTCATTATCAACATCGGTCAATAAAAATTATCTATTCATAAAAAGGGTAACTGGTATCGATAATCTGTATTGTATCGATATTTTCTCTATAAATAAAATTTATCCTTATACTATCTAAAATACGAATGTGTTATCAGCATATTATACCTCATCTCCAAGCACGTAAAATTCACCTGAACCTCGTCGAGTTACATTTAATTTACCAATTGCCAATGAAACAATTGAGAATGATGCTACAGTTCCGTATCAACAACCGCGCCAAATTCGAATAAATCAATTGTGCTCACCTAAACTCTGCACACGTGCTGAAGTTTGAGCAACTTCGTTGAACCGCTGTTAGTTGCACGCCTCGCGCATGAAATAAAATCCAAATTACACGTATATCGCCAATTAGTGAATCAATCTGTTGATGTTGGTAATTAAGAAATTATTTTCGCCGAACTTAGTGAATATCAAGATGACGCTCATAATTGTTTCGGTTCACTAGCACTAATGAACGCACCGCCTCAGCGTGCCAGTCCTGTTACTTCACCTGCCACTCCCGTGATGAATCAACCTCTACATCAGTCGGTCCCAACCACATCACTGCCTGTATTACGAGTCGGTGATTTGTGCTGAATTGAAATTTGATGTTAATTCAGTGGAAAAGTCGAGGAACGGACATAATTTTTCGACATATTCATATCATCAGTCGATGCTAATCCCAACTAAGTTCCACAGAAAAGTTTCAATACTTTAAAAGCTTCTTAACTGGAATCCATCTTACGAGCCCTGCCAATCAACGACACCAACGCTCTAACTACGATCAAGGAAGTATATGGCAACCCAGCAATCATCACCGAAACAATTATTGATCGATTTTTGTATTGCAGGCAGGTAAGTGCGGATAGATTTAACTTACGCTCAACTTATCATCTTTTTAGCGAACTATTTGAATTTCTGCAATGGTTGAAGTGGAAACCTCTCTCGGAGATCACATTATAGCTTAAGCACTAATGGACACTGGCGCACAAGCGACATTGATCTCACAAAAGTTATTTAAAAACTTGGTCTCAAGCGTAATCAAACTCGTGTGGCTGTAGCCTGTGTGGTAGATGCCAAATCAATCTACTCTAAAGGGAAGGTAAGTTCACTGATTCGTTCTCGTCATGATCAAAGTAAAGTTGTTCAAATTGACGCTAATATCTTGCCAACGTTTATCGGTGATCTCCCACGAAAATTTGTGAAACTGCCTTGCGGTGAGAACATTCAGCCTCGTTTAGCTGATCGCCATTTCAATACACCCGCTTCTGTCGATTTAATTATAAGCGCTCCTGTATTTTTCTCGGTTTTGAAACCTACAAAACTATTCGATCCCATCAGCCAGGTCTATGCCCAAGACAGTGACTTCGGTTTGGTCATATGCATTGCTTGTGACACAGAATCACCGTCTTTCAATCACGTCTCCATATCGGTTATTAATGCATGTGAATCTCTTCTCCAACGATTCTGGGAATTAGAGGAACTGCCTCTAGCCGAGCCATTGTCAAATGCCTCTCAGCAATGTCAGACATCTTATGAGTTTACTGTCACACGTTTTTCAGATGGTAGGTTTTGTGTCCGCCTACCATTCCATCACATTCCTGCTTAACTACGAACCTCTTATTTTGTAACGCTTCGTAGATTCTTACATCTGGAAAAAAAATTACAATATCAACTTGACCTACGATCAGAATATGTCCAGTTTATGCTTGAATATCAATCTTTAGGTCACATGGTCCCCGCTCCATTTGACGTTCACCACCTTCCAACTTCTCATTACGTCATACCTCACCATGGTGTACTGCAACAAAATCTTTCAGGCACTAAGCTTCGATTAGTGTTTGATGCGTCGGCAAACACCATTTCCGGTCTCTCGCTCAATGATGTTTTGCATTTAGGTCTAAAGCTACAAAACGATTTAAGTTGGGTTATTATCAACTATCGAATGTTTCAGTATGTGATGACAACGGGCATTAAAAAGATGTACCGTCAAATCGTTGTTCATCCAGACGATTAAAAATTCCAATTTATCATTTGGACGGATTCACCCAATGATTCTTTAACACTTTATCAATTCACCACAGTAACATGCGATCAAGCTAGCTCACCGTACTTATCGTTACGGACAATACAAGAACTTGTTCGTCTAGATGGTGACAAATTCAGTCGGGCTTCAAAAGTGCTTCTCACTGGTTGTTACGTCGATGATATCCTTTTCGAGCATGATGATCCCAGTGAATTGCTCACATTAAAAGCCGACTTAATAAATCTTTTACACCTTAGTGGATTTCCATTGAAAAAGTGGGCATCAAACTGTCCGGAGTTACTTACCTCTTTCAACACCACAAATCTGGCAGAACTGAACCGCTTCGCAGACGAGCAATCCCTAAATACACGTGGTTTGCGGTGGCACCCTACTCAAGACTATTCTTCTTACTCTTTTCCGACACATGTCCTGACAGTATTTACTAAACGAACCCTGTGGTCCGACTCTGCCCGGTTGTTCGATCCTCTTGGATGGATATCTCCTATCACGTTACAATTAAAGATCGTATTTCAAGAAACATGAGCTCGCCAGATTCCATGCAATGGAATATGAGAAGCAGGAGGTAAATCCGTGAAGGGGCATCTCACTCGAACATATCAAGGAGCAACGTTGACCCTCGACGAATTGCAGACTTCATTATGTGAAATCCAGAACATTTTAAACTCCCGTCCATTGACCCCACCATCATTCACTGATAATAACTGTCCCGTCACTCCTTCTCATCTCCTCACTGGAGAGCCACTAACCACCTTCTCCAATCAGAAGCCGTCGTTCTACTCAACCACACGACAACAGCGCGTCGAGGCAATTAGGAATCTCATCCACGGATGCTGAAAGAGATGGTGAGCTCAATATCTCAACCAATTAACCTGTAAACTAAAATGGTTCAAACTTTCCACCAGTCCTAAGACAGGAGATATAGTATTAGTTAAAAGACCATTCAAACTTTCCTAGGACCCGATGGAATACCCCGAGTTGTGAAGGTTCAGACGTCTACCGGAACTAAATGAGAAGCGTCAAGAAATCTTGTCCCTTTAAATGTGGTCTCCTAAGTTATCATATTTGGGGGGAGGGGCTACGTTGGCCGCTTTCGTTACATCTGTCCGCACTTTCTGCAACCCAACATACTGTGTATGAAAGGCTTTTGCTTCTACTTCTCCGTTTATCAGTTGTTATACAAATTCATATGTACTTAGGTTCTACATGTCAAATTTTCTTCTCTGTTCTATATTATTTTCTCAATTACGATATTATATTGTTATAGTGTGTAATAAATTTTGTAATAATATGCTTTAGCGAACGTGCCTCAGCTTCTCTGCTCCTCATTGGTTTATACTAAATATGATTTATACCACTTGAAGCGCTTCGGTAAAAAAACACGTCTGTCAGATTAACGTGAAGTTTTGTTTAAGAGTTTTAGTGTACCGATCATCACAAGTAAATTTGTTTTTATTCTCTCTCTCTAAAATTCGCACGCCCATTTTGTGTAATCTTTCTCATATTCACTACATTACATTGAATTGTTAATTATTCTCATGCAACTCCAAAATATTCACGCAGTTGTATAAAATAGACATTCTCTCATCAGTATAGAGTGAAAAAAAAAATATTATTATGATGTGTAAAAAATTCAATGGATTTCGTGTTGATGTGACAAAACCTCGCCGTAATTACTGTAAGTTGATGTACTATTAAGTTGGAACATTAAGAACGATTAAATACATTAAATGTGCTGATTCGTGGACTATTTTAATCACATTTTCTTTCTTATTTAAGCCAACATGTGCTTTTAGCAATCATCAATTACGTCAAATATAATTCCGTAAATTTAAACCCAAATATATAGGAAGTCTCTGGCTTCAATCCTAGAACTTCCTTGTATATCAAATTCCGTCCACATCCAATTTTTCACGGTTCTGTTAAATCTTTCCACTATAGAAGCTTTTTTCACTAAATACATTATAATGATTAAATTTATATTGTTTTACAAATTTTTTGAAATCCTGATTGAAAAATTTACGCCCAGCGTCTGTTTGTAGGTTTTTTGGACATTGTTTTTTGAACACTTGTTCAATCTTTTTGCTTACTTCAACACCAATTTTCTTTTTTAATGGAAACGCCCATACCAATTTTGAAAAATAGTTTATAACAACAAGTCTGTATTTGTATCCTTGAATCTCTTTAGCATATGGAATCATTTCTACCAAGTCAGCTTGATATAAATCATTAATTGATTTTTGTAATCACTTTACGCCTTTGAAAATTAATCCTAGCTGGTCTATAAATTTCATCAACTAATTAACGTTTGGTGTTTGTTATAAACTTCATGAAATAATTTTTGCTTCTCTGAATTCCTCAATAATAGATGCCATTTCGTTTATGTGATTTGTATAGCCAGCTTGTTGTGATGCTAATAAAAGACGTAAACGATCAACTAATACGTTTGGATCACCCCAATATACGGGGATATATTGGTATATATAATATACAATATAATCAACGTTTCTTCTTTCTTTAGCGTTTACTAAACCTAAACCTTTTCATTCCGCTATAAGCGGTGCTATAATCGTTTGGAACTTTTTATATCTACTACTATCGATTTGTTTCGTTGATTGATATAAGCGATGATGAGCATTAGTTTTAAATATAATCTGTGTATAATTTTTGCCCCTCGACTGGTAAATTTGTATGGAATGGGTTGTTTTTTGAATAATAATTCCTAAGAACCAAGTGTCCCTTTATATCGTTTGTTTTTAACAATGATATCGTTTCCATCAACGTGCATTGGAAAATCTCCAACATAAAATTTTTCCGATTCAGGATCAAATCTAACCCCATTGTATTGATTTAAGAATTGATTGTTTTTTATAATTTACATCATTATCATCATCATTATCTTCTTCTTCATCATTTCCAAAGCGACGACGTTTTCGCAGTGATAATGCTATTCTTTTTAGAGTTTCTATAATAACGGGATTTTCTTCATTAAGCTTCAACAATGATGATGATGATGATGTTGCTGCTTTTGCTGTTCTTTTTTGTTCAATTCACTTTGAATATTGTCCAAATGTCGTGTTATGGGTGTAAACATTTGGTCTCGAACAATTTCACCATCTTTTAAAAACTCAAATTTATTTCTTAAATTTTTCAATTATGCGTTGACAACCTACTAAATAAGATATTTGGTAATAAATAGTAAATATTACTTATAATTATAATAGATTTAAAAACTTTAAAACATTTAATTGTGGACATTTGTGCTTCGAATTAAAAAAAAAAAAATTGAATTGGTAGAAAATAAATACACATTTTTTTTAGAACGGTGTTTCAGTCTTTACGTGATAGTCATATCGTGCAAATAAATAAAATGAGTTACATTTTTACACTATCGGGAAGAGAATCAGAATTACCGTTAAAATGCTATCCTCCTATAATATTGAATGAGTCTGAAACATATGAATTGGGTTTAATAAATTTTGTTTCCTGGAATGCAATACCAAATGTGGATACGACGAATAATGAATTTTATTTTGGATCATCAGTTTTTGAAATACCACAGCAACAAATAATTCAAAAAAAATTGTCATCATCATTATTACAACTACATCCATCACCACAACAACAAATAATTTCAAAAAACTCTACACAAATTGATACTAATAAAATAAATAAAGAGGCTGTCACAAAGCAAAAAGAGATAACGATGGTAATTACGGTAAAAGCAGTGATTTTATTAAAATTAATGTGAATTATAATACAAAGAGATGTGAAATTAAGGCAACAAAAGAGATTCATTTCGAAAAATACAATTCAATATATACTATACTGGGATTTAAACTAAAAAAATTAAGTGCAAATTATTGATTTATTTAGTTAATTTGTTTGTCTCCAGGCAATAATAATACTAATTTTATTATTATAAAGTCTTTGTTTTATTGTCTTATATAGTAACAACGTATCTATATTAAAATTTACACCATCATCATCACAGTTGTTCTGATTCCTTTTATGCAACTGTTCTTTCAACTCATCTTTACTACTAATAATATTTCTTATTAGCAACCTTACCTATACCTCAACCTCTCAATTGTACATTTAGTAAAATGAGATAGTAGATATACAACAGCAGAATTATACCACTAGTTCAAAATTTCGCCACCAGAGGGCGCCACAATCGCGGACCCCATTTTATGTCATTGAGTTTCATGTGTTGTCCGCTAGGTGGCGCTGTATGTAAATTTTTATGTCAGATGGCGCTTTATGTGTCAATTGTCACTGTCATATTTTTGAATTTTGTGTCTCAATTATCAGTGTCATATTTTTTTGCGTCAATGAAATGTCATATTTATTTTTGAAATGTGGCGCCAAGTTTCAATGTGTTTTCCAAGGTATCTTTTGATGTAATGTTTGAAGTTTGATGTTGTGTGGATAGATGTCGGTAGAATAGGATATTGTCAAGAATTTGAAAAAAGGTGAAGGCTTGTGAGGCGTGCTTACCACATGGATAAGTATAAACAGTATATAACGATGCCGTCGGGGCGCAGTCATAATAGGCGGCCTCACACCTATCCTTAATGTGGTAAAGCACACCTCGTGATTGCAGCAGTAAAGTAGAGGAGTAAAGGAAAAGGAGAGAGAGAGAGAGAGAGAGACAGATGATAGAGAAGATCTTTAAAATAAAATTTTTAGATGTGAATAGGAATCGGACCTATAAAATTTTATGGGGGTATAAGGACCTTACCACTGTACCACAAAGCCAACCTACATCCATTATGTTGGGTTGAGTATATAAATTGAATTTTAGGTTGTGCCGAACAATAATCTGTATTTCTAATATAAAATATAAAATCGCCCGAGATCTTTAACAGGATGTTATTTGATAACATAAGGGTGAACAATTTTTCTAAATAAATGTTATAATCTGTATTAAATCTAAATTAACATATTTAGCCATATGCAAATGGCTATAAAATCAGCTTTTATAAAATTATTATAAAATGTGATAGAGTCAATTAAATTTAGCCGATTAATTAAGGGAACGATATGATATGTATTGATGAATATTATGTTAACCAAATCGGATTCTGTTAAATATATAGTCTTTTCCTGTCTATTAGTTTGAATCATTTTTAATTCCTCATTATTATTACCTGTTATGATTATATTCTTACAACAAATAAAACGTAAATATTCAAACTCCATTGTATTAAAATATATATGACGAATCCAATACATATTTAAAATCAGTGTTTGCCATTAAAATTCTTCCAATTCGAGGGTATTATTTAACTTTATAAAAGGTCTAATGTTTAGTCGATCATCAATCATTCAGTTATTGTAGAAAATCTCGTATATCCAATACATATTAGTGTTTTCTTATTTAAGTGCTTCAAATTAAGAGGGCATTATTAATTATTACAAAAGGCCTAATGTTTAGCCGAACATTTGATTGAAAACAGTACAGACGCGCTTCCTTGGGGTCACTATAAAATTCAATATAATTAACGACAATAGTAATGATATGTATTTAATTTGTATCTCAAATGTATGGTAGTATACACACAATATATAAATTTATTCATTTGTAGTAGAATACATTGAAATAGATAATTAGAAATATATTTTAGGAATAGGTATATAATATATATGTGTGAACTTGCTCATTTTTTATGTTTAAAATTACTTATGTGGAAAATTACATTTACTTAAACCTTGTGTGTTTTAAATAAATGAGAATAACGATTTGTCTGTGTCGTTTGTTATACTTAACATCACTATACAAAGTACGCTACCAACTAAGCTGACCCTTTTCAAGTTCAAACAAGTTCAGATCTATTGATAGACGAAGGTAAGAAAGTAGGTAAAATAAATAACTTATAGTTATTAATACGCAAGTAAAAAACTAAAATAACTAATTCCGTAATAAATTTATTATTTTCTATTATAAACTGATATAAAAATATAATAAATACAAAAACATTCAAATATATCGATTTAAAATAATTTCTTCACACATGAAACTGTTAATCTTATGTGTATGTAGAGGGTCAATCATCGTCATCTTCATTTGTACGATATCCCCAACAAGGCTTCAAATATTCTGATACCATTTCTTCTGGTAGCTCTAATTGATATATCTTTATAAAATAATCATGGAATTATAGTGGATACTCAATGCTGTTAATTATATCTTTTAATTCGAAAATTTGGTTAGTCGTTACCATGATTTCTTCTTTTACCAATAAATTTAAAAGCACACTTTAAAAATAATGTCGTTGTTACTGCTGCCAGACAATAGAGTATCGGCAAGATTGAATCGAGTTTCTGTATTGATGAAACAGATGAAATAAATATTGGAGGGAGGAATCTGTCTAAACTCTCCCACTCACTATCTTTAAACTCAGCATTTTTGCTTATAATTCGAATTTTGTATTTTGTTGAACTATTTCGAATGGTTTTAAACAAAACTGAGTCTGTAGCTTTTTCCATCTTACTCTAATTAGAAGGCCAACTATCATTAGTTTGAATTGAAACAAACTTAAACTTGTTCTGCATTTTTCTGATTAATTACATATATTACATTATTAAAAATTGTAACTAAAAAAAGGAAAGTAAATCCAGTCATGATCATCTGATTTGGATTACTTGAATAAATTGAAAATCAACTGTTTCGTATCCATATATATATATTTATTTTTATTGAGGCAAAAACTTATACATCCAACTACTAAGTATAAAACATTTTCTTAAACTACACATATACAACTTATCATTTAGATGTTCCATACATTTTGGAATATCACAATTAAATTTAGGTACACAATTAGAATTACTTAAAGTTTCAATATTTATAATTTTTGGTAGAAGTGATGTTGATGATGATCCGATTCTATTAGATTCACTGAATAATGTTTGTAAAAAGTCTTTAGTGTCGGAAGCAGAACCTTAATGTGACTCTATTCCGAGCTTAACGTCAACTGTTGAAGATTTTATAGACTCATCTCTTCTTGAACAATCAATTACAAACAACGCATGTGTAAAAAATTATCGTAGCTTAACAAGACTTGTTTGCGTTCTAACAGAGATTGGTTCATATAACTTCGATAACAATCTGAATAATTACAGTATATATCTGCATAGTTATTTGAAGCAAAATTTATATTTGGCCTGTCAAATTGATGATAGTCTCCATTTAAAAGCAGCGTAATGCTAGAAATATTACTATGATCAAATAAAGTATTATCACTAGTCATCTGATCTTTTCGGTTTTGCTGAAAAGCAACAATGACATACCGAGGACATTCTACATTAGTGGTAGTTTTCACATTCCATATCTCTTTTGTAGATACCATATTCAGAGAAGGTAATTCATGATAACTCCATTTTCTGAATGGAATTAGAATTGGTCGATCATGCTTTATCGATTTTAATAATTCCATTTTTATATAATCATTGGGTGTTATATGTTTTACTTTCAATTCAATATTGTCAATTAGAATTTCTCCTATTGTTGTATTGTCACTTGTTAACATAGCATTTTTATCATTACGAGAACGTACTAAACGTAAAGTATGTTTTCCACACATCATTGTTTTATAATCGCTGAACACACCAAATAAATGAGATAGTGGTATTCGCATAAAAAATTCCTCTTTGGCACATGTTGATAATCTAATCTATTTGGGAACTTCCAACTTCCTATAATTAAATGTTTTGCATCTTCTTCAGTATAACATAAGTATCCACGAATAAGACTAACAATTCCCGGATCTTTAACATGCTCCACTTCTACACCATTCAATTCATACGTTATTGAAAATTTGTATCTAGCTGTATGGGATTGGGAAAATCTACGGAAAGTGTTGATTTACGATCCTTTAATATGAATATTATAGACATAACTAACACTAGACTGTACTATGGCTTGCTATTATATAGAAACTCAATACATAAATGACCACAATTATTAGAATTAAATTTTTGGAATCGGCGTCTATTGTAGATTATATTACTTGATTCACCGAAATATTTTATAAGTTCTATTGGTGGTTTCAAATTACCAAAACTATCGAAATAATTCATAGTATTACTTTGATTTTTATACGCCATCCAATGAGTGCCTTTATTGGCCTTCAAATCTAAATTAAAATGCCACTTTCATTATAACGTATATATTTGAGTAATTTATCACGCATAAAGACACCTCTAAAATATGGCAATTTCAGTTTATTTATACAATTTAATATTTCATAATCATAAAGAGCTGTGTCAGGTAGATTCAATGATTGTTTTTTAAGCATAATCCATATCCTTTAAAAATTTTTAAAGGATATGGTTGCCATTATTCCCATTTACTTTCTTTTTTATTTCTATTATATTTTCAGCTACAGCAGACGCTCCACCGGCTAGGGCACCTATTGCTCCCAAGGCAGATAAAATAGGCAACATTGGTAAAAATCCTCCAGATTTATGCTCACATGGAATAACGTGTGGCAAACGGATATTTTTTCGGCCCCCTGCTTTTTTAATTGCCAATCGGGCTGCATTTAATCCTTCTAAGCTTGATTTTCGTAAATTTTTATGATTCATATATTTTCTTAACGCTTTCGATGTAGGATCGATAACGTGTGTTTTGAATGAAATTCAAAATTTCCCCCATTCCCATTTTTCTTTTAGCTTTCATTGTATTTACAACTAAACAAGATGCAGCTTTTTCACCAAAACTGTAATCTTTTGATTTCACTCGTTCTCAAGCATGATCTTCTAATTCTTTGTCCGCCTTATGTCCATCAGATAATGCAGAACTTGAGTTGTATGCGAGGTCGTGCTGCTTGCAAGCTGCATCTAATGGTTTGATTCCAGGATCACCACGTGCCAGACGTTGCTGGATTCGCGTGCCAGGTCTGCACCACTGATAATGAGGGAGATGCGCCTCAAAGGGGAGCTTATCAATTAACGAATTTACTATACCCGCACCTCTGTAGTGAATAGGTTTCATATTACTAAACTGTATAAGCAAAATGAATTCATTTATATAGCCAACTCGTTTTTATCTCCATAATAGTTACAAAAATGCATTTAGTAATACAAGATCTTAAACTTGCCATCGAGAATTTGGACTTTGATGATTCGACATCTAAAACATGTATACACAGTGAATTAATACCAAATTATTTTCGCGGAATTTTTTGTGGTCCGAGAGGCTGCGGAAAAACAAATTCACTTTTAGCTTTGTTATTTGATCGAAATGGATTAAAATCTGCTAATATCTATCTTTATTCTAAATCTCTTTATCAGCCTAAGTATAAATTATTATAAAATGTATTGCAGCAAGTTAAAGAAATAAAATATTTCCCATATAAAGATAATGAATTAGTTATTGATCCTGATGAAGCTAAAGAAAACTCTGTATTTATATTCGACGATGTTTCATGTGATAAGCAGCATAAAATTAGGACTAATTTTTCAATGGGACGACACAAATCCATAAACGTACCATATTTATGTCGAACTTATTCCAAAATCCCTAAACAATTAATAAGAGGCAATTGCAATGTGATTGTACTTTTTAAATAAGATGATATTAACTTAAAACATATTTTTGATGAACATGTCACACCAGATATATCGTACAATTATTTTTAAAACATGTGTCAACAATGTTGGAATAGTAATAAATTTAAACCATTAGTAATTGTAAAAGAATTCGAATTAAATAATGGTCGATATCGACGTGATTTTGATGTATATTTAAAGGTTCATGAATAGTTTTATTAAAAAAAAAAAAAAAACAGTTCTTTTTATAATCATGAAGCTTCTAGATAAGCCGGAAAGTGCCCGCAAAAGAAAAATTTTAGAATTAGCTAATGATGTGTGAAAAAAATATTTAGCTTTAAAATTGGGACGTTCTAATGAAGATGGTACATTGAACCGAATTTTTACACCTGTTACTGATCAGTTAAAAAAATTAGCAGCCGACAATGTGGTTGTTAAAAATCAAACGTCTGAAATAAATGGAAACGAAATGAAAAATGTAAAGAAAATTGAAAAAAAAAGATATCTGAAGTAGATCAAATTGGCAAGATAGATGAAGAAGCAGAAGAGGAGAACGTGGAGGAGGAGGAGGACGAGGAGTAGGAGGAGGAAGAAATGGAAAAAGAAGACGAGCTGGATGAAGAGGATGATGAAGTAGATGAAAGCGACTCATTCTCCAAGATATAACGCTATCACTAATACATGGATCTTGGGTCCTAATAAAATTGAATTTGATAAAACTACTGGCCATATAATAATAGGTAGAGAACTATATGCAGGTAGCAAGGGACTTCATAATTTGTAATTTTGTAAAGATCCTAAAAATTATACTAGTAAAGACATCGAAGAATTTCATCGCATTAATTATTGGCATTATTTGATATCAGTAGAGCTGAATCTAATAACACGATTGAAGATATAATTAAAACATTAGATAAAGTTCAGATGGATGTATTTAATAATCGCGACAAGATAGAAAATCTTCATTATTCCAAAGCTGATAAACAGCCAGGAACAACACGTCTAGACTGAAGGTAGTTTGCTAAGATTCTAGACACATGTTATTTAATATTTAAAGTGATAAATCACTAAATGGCATCGAATGAAAAAAATCAAGTAGTGAATGAACTACATAAACCAATAAGATGGAATTTTCAGAGGAGACATACAATTATTAAAGGGTTAGACGATTTATGGCAAGCAGATCTTGCTCAAATGGATACATATGCCAAAGAAAATAACCAGTTTAAACATTTTCTGCTTGTTATTGATTGTTTTTCTAAATATATTTGGTTCGAACCGCTAAAAAATAAATCTGGTGATTCGGTGGTGGAAGCGTTTTTTAAAATATTAACTACCTCAAAGCCTAGCCCTAAAAATTTACAAACTGATCAAGGGAAAGAATTCTACAATCGTCATTTTCAAGATTTGCTTAAACAATACAAAATTAATCACTATTCAACATATTCGCGAATGAAAGCTGCCATTGCTGAACGAACAATTCGTACTATAAAAGAACGACTGTATAAATATTTCAGTTTAAATGGAACGCACAAGTGGATTTCAATTTTACCAGTTATTGTCAAAAATTATAATGAAGCAAAACATAGTACTATTAAAATGAAGCCATGTGACGTTGTTGGTGAGACAATTGAGAAAAAGTTTTTGGATACAATCTATAACCATATGAAAATTTTTCCAGGATCGAAATTAAATGTTGGCGATATGGTACGCATCAGTAAAGAAAAGCATGTTTTCGATAAAGGGTACACACCTAACTGGACCACCGAACTATATAAAATTATCAAAATCAATTACACCAATCCTGTGACGTATTTGTTGGAAGATTTAAATAAACAGTCAATAAAGGGATCTTTCTATAGTTATGAATTGCAGAAGACAAAGCAACCAGATATCTATTTAGTTGAGAAAGTGTTAAAGAAAAAAGGCAACATGGTATATGTAAAATGGCTTGGTTTTGATAATTCTCATAATAGCTGGATTCATAAGACAAATATACTATGAAAAAAAAATTAGTTGTTGTACAAAAACTGTATAAACATGACGCCTTCTGAAAATAAATGCGTTTTAAGTGCTGATCAAATTAATAAAGATTTGTTTGAACTATTAGACAAGTTTGAACATGAAATTAGTGAAAAAAATGAAGCAAAACCTTTATTATTAAATACAAGATTTTCTACAATAAGTGATAATATATTAATTGATGTTGGATTAAATATGGCCATGGACTTTAGGCCTTTTATAAAGTTAAATAATACCCTTGAATTGGAAGAATTTGAATGGCAAACACTGATTTGAAATATGTATTGGATTCATCATATATATTTTACTACAATGGAGTTTGAATATTTACGTCTTATTTTTTGTAAGAATATAATCATAACAGGTAATAATAATGAAGAATTAAAAATGATTCAAATTACTAGATAGGAAATGACTATATGCTTAACAGAATCTGATTTTGTTAACATAATATTCATCAATACATATCATGTGGTTCCCTTAATTAATAAGCTAAATTTAATTGACGTTAACACTTTTTATAATAATTTTATAAAAGCTTTTAAGGAATTGTTATCAGAATTAATTTATCCAGTAAATGTAGAGAGTATAATAGATGAATATTTTAATTTATCATTTGATGAGCGGAGTTATTGTTTGAAGGAATGTATGTTAATAAATAAAGAAAAAATATTTGTTGACTTGTATAATTGAAAATTTATTATAATAGCAATAATATACACATTGTAATATATATTTTTAAAATATAAATCGTTTTATTTTCTTTTAACTATTTGAAATATATATTAGCAGGTTGAAAACTGCTAATATAGTTTAGGAAAAGTAATTATTGACTTTAGAAAGAAAAATCGTGAAGATAATTTTAATTTCTTAACGCTTTGTATTACCTGAATTAACTGAGAGCTACTTCAAAGACCGGAGTCTTAAAGTAATTTAATTTAAATTTTAAAAAAGTTTAAAAAAACTTAATTTAAATTATTAACTGCAGTTAATTCTTTAAAAATAATGCTGAACTTGCCCGGTAAAAATGGTGCAAATATTTTTGGTTTGGTATTAAATCTTGTAATTGTACTAACTCTTTTCGAACGTATTTAACAGAATTATTCAAAGCGTCTAAATCCTACTAATATATATATATATATATATATATATATATATATGAGCAAAAAGATAGAAGAATAAGATAATAATATAGTTACTTACATTTTAATTTTTTTCATGACCCTCTAACAAACACTAAAGATCAAATTCAGAATTATGTAGTTGAAATGAATACTTTAACATTACTATGAGCATAAGGCTTAAATACCTGATGACGGTACCACCACCACTAGCAAAAATCATAGTCCCTTTAATAAGAAATCCTTTAAATCTTTAAAGAAAATCGGTCTGATTTTATATTTTGCTAAATACACAATAGAGATTATAACATTCCTAGAAACATTTTTCATCCTTATAATCGTTTAATACAACTAACATCCTGTTAAATAGTTGGGGTGATTTTATATTAAAACTACAGATTATCATTCCACTCAGTCTAAAATTCCTTAAGAGAAATGTGTTTTAAGTGCTGTTCAAATTGATAAACATCGGTTTGTCATGAAGCAAAACCTTTATTACTATTAAATACAATAAAGAATGATTGATGTTCGGCCAAACATTAGGCCTTTTGTAAAATTAAATAATGCCCTCTTAATTTGAAGCATTTAAATAAGAAAACACTAATATGTATTGGATATACGAAATTTTCTACAATAACTGAATGATTGATGATTGATGATCGACTAAACATTAGACCTTTTATAAAGTTAAATAATACCCTCGAATTGGAAGAATTTTAATGGCAAACACTAATTTTAAATATGTATTGGATTCGTCATATATATTTTAGTACAATGGAATTAGACTATTTGCGTTTTATTTTTTGTAAGAATATAATCATAGCAGGTAACAATAAAGTGGAATTAAAAATGATTCAAATTACTAGACAGGAAAAGACTATATATGCTTAACAGAATCTGATTTGGTAAACATAATATTCATCAATACATATCATGTGGTTCCCTTACTTAATAGGCTAAATTTAATTGACTTTATCACATTTTATAATAATTTTATAAAAGGTGATTTTACAGCCATTTGCATATGGCTAAATATGTTAATTTAGATTTAATACAGATTATAACATTTATTTAGAAAAATTGTTCACCCTTATGTTATCAAATAACATCCTGTTAAAGATCTCGGGCGATTTTATATTTTATATTAGAAATACAGATTATTGTTCGGCACAACCTAAAATTCAATTTATATACTCAACCCAACATAATGGATGTAGGTTGGCTTTGTGGTGCAGTGGTAAGGTCCTTATACCCCCATAAAATTTTATAGGTCCGATTCCTATTCACATCTAAAAATTTTATTTTAAAGATCTTCTCTATCATCTGTCTCTCTCTCTCTCTCTCTCTCCTTTTCCTTTACTCCTCTACTTTACTGCTGCAATCACGAGGTGTGCTTTACCACATTAAGGATAGGTGTGAGGCCGCCTATTATGACTGCGCCCCGACGGCATCGTTATATACTATTTATACTTATCCATGTGGTAAGCACGCCTCACAAGCCTTCACCTTTTTTCAAATTCTTGACAATATCCCATGCTACCGACATCTATCCACACAACATCAAACTTCAAACATTACATCAAAAGATACCTTGGAAAACACATTGAAACTTGGCGCCACATTTCAAAAATAAATATGACATTTCATTGACGCAAAAAAATATGACACTGATAATTGAGACACAAAATTCAAAAATATTACAGTGACAATTGACACATAAAGCGCCATCTAACATAAAAATTTACACACAGCGCCACCTAGCGGACAACACATGAAACTCCATGGCATAAAATGAGGCCCATGATTGTGGCGCCCTCTGGTGGCGAAATTTTGAACTAGTGGTCTACTTCTGCTGTTGTATATCTACTCTTGTTTATTGACGATAATGATTTATTGTGTGTAGGTGGGAGATTAGAAAACGCTGATATATCCTATAGACCAAAACACCCGGTTTTGCTACCTGACAAAAACCCGTTGTAACTTATCATAACAAATGAACATATTCGATTGGGTTATGCGGGACCACAGGCCGTGTTATCTAATTTACGACTACAGTATTGGCCATTGAATGGTTTAAGGCGGATTAAAAATGTTATATTTAATTGTATAATTTGCTGTCGCCTTCGTGCTCGTTCGTGCCAAATTATGGGAAATTTACCAAAAGAACTCGTGAATGTAGCTCGAGCAATTTAAACTGTTGGCGTTGATTTTGGTGGTCCATTTTTAATTAAGGCCTCTAAATTAAGGAGAGCTTCTGTGGTTAAATGTTATATGGCTATTTTTGCCCGCCTAACTACAAAATCTGTTAACATAGAGTTGGTTTCCGTTTTATCAACTAACGCTTTCTTGTTGACGATTAAACGGTTGCTTTCTCGACGTGGCAATCCTAGTTTAATATACAGCGACAATGCTACAAATTTCTCAGGATCTAAAAATAGTCTAAACGATCTGCACAAAGTATTTACTGAATCACAACATTCCAAGATTGTTTGCCAATTCCTAATTTTCCAAGGAACACAATGGAAATTCATATCTCCTCGTAGCCTCACTGGGGAGGCATCTGGGAGGCGGCTGTGAAAATGTCAAATACCATTTAGTACAACTGAATGGTGGTATGGCCTTAACATTTGAAGAGTTTGCTATTACACTTACACAAATTGAGGCAATCTTGAATTCTATACCCCTATGTTTATTAACTTCGGATCCCCTGGATTTCAATGCATTAACTCTTCGGCATTTTTTAATTGGAACAAGCCCTACGGCATTCCCAGAGCCTGGTGTTACCCATCTTCCTGTTAACCGTCTATCTCATTATCAACATTTGACCCAGTTACAGCAAACATTCTGGAAGCGATGGTCACTGGATTACTTAAATAGACTACAACATCGACCTAAGTTGTTCAATCCTCAAAAGAATTTAAAAATCGATGATTTGGTTATCTTAAAAGAAGATAATACGCGTCCCTTGGTATGGCCGCAAGGGTTGTTGAGGTATATCCAGGAAATGATGGCAAAGTTCGGCTAGTGAAAGGAAAAACTAAAAACAGATTTTTTAATCGACCAATTGCGAAAGTATGCCGATTGCCAATAAGTCATACTAGTGACTAATAAATCTGTACTATAATTGTAATTTTAATGATTTTTACCACACTTCCAGTTTTCCATTTACTACCTTAAAGGTACCTAAATACAAATTGTTCTTTTATAATTAAATTATCTAGCTATTTTCTTTGTGTGTTCATATTTAGCAGTAAGTGATTGTATTTTTTTGTTTTGTTTTTGCGTAAGTTATTTAGTTTTAAATTGAAACTAATAGCTTCAACGCGGGGAGTATGTTGGAGATTGGGATTAAGTTTCTCTCTATTTTTATTTTGGTATTTCTGAAAATTCCTTTAATCTCCAGGTATAATAAATATATGACGTTTATATTTCTTCTGTTAGGAAGGGAAACAATAGCCTACCCATAATTAGATGTTTATCTCCTTTTAATTTCTCACGCTTTCACAAATATAGACCATTTTTAGAAAGTTAATTCTAGGTAGTAAGGGTAGCTAATTGATATCTTTCTAGCCGTACAATTAAAAGGGACACTTTTTATTGATTACTACTTTCTATATCACCAGAAAATGTTGTAACCGTTAGGGAGCTCAATTATCTCTTCTATTATTTTAGTTATTTCTTGGAAGCTTGAGTGAGCGATGAGGGGGTAGTTTCTGGCATTTTTAATCAAGGAAAAAAACCTTAAGAGACTTCGAAAAGATTGTTCGACGAGAACAGTCATTTTGCTCTCTAGTAAATTTTCTCTAAATCACTCTCCAAGAATTCTCTGTAACTCACTATCTCTCTATACTCCCCAGGGAAAAAAAAAATAGTTCGCAGTTTGTCTACTTTAGTTTCTTTTTATTTTTCAATGTGAATATTAGCAAAATTAGTGAATAATAATGTTAGTGTAGACATGAAATTAAAACTAGTTTTATTGCCCACATAAGTTATTCATTCCACACTACAGTCCACCAGTAGCTAAAAAAGTTTAGTTAAACCCTTGGTGTTTGGATTAGAACAAAAAGAATTGTTCAATTCAGAACAATGACATTACATTGATAAAAAATATGACACTGATAATTAACACACAAAATGCAAAAATATGACAATGACAACTGACACACATAGCGCCATATAACATAAAAATAGGAAAATGAAAATTTACACACAGCGCCATCTGGTGGACAATACATGAACCTCAATGACATAAAAATGGGCCCTCGCGATTTTAGCACCATCTGGTGGCGAAATTTTATACCCGTAGTCTAGTTCTGCTATTGTGTATCTACTAATGAGTTATGAACAACGCATTTCAGGTCGAGAAAGTTCAAACTTGATAGATGCCGTAGCCATTAAACAATAAGGTGATAGAAAGTAAATGTGTTTTTAAAACTCATTTTTTCTAATGAGGTAACTATAAGCAACAAATAATTAATATTAAATAAAATTTTCAAATTTATTAATTATATCTGCCAAGGATAATATATCAATAAAGTTATTTTTTTGTATTTTTATAAGTTTAATAAGGATATTAACTAAAAACAGAACAAGGGAGAAGTAAGAAATTTAGATAAGTATAGGAAAGTGCCCTTCCGAGCGGAGGAAGCGGGGGCAATTTCCAAATAACAACTAGACCTGATAAGCAGGAACGGTGTTACTGAGATAAGAAACAAAAACCACTTTTATTTGTATTTTATACTGCGATAAATATTTAATATTATTATAGATTTATAAATAGAAGTAGGATTGATCTCGCAAGAATGGAGGCTAAAAACCGATTCAAAGTGGCGACTAAAATCAAAAGAACTCCACCAGTGGAAAAAGTAGAGAATAGAAAAAGAAAAACATCAACGGATGTTTTTCTTTTTTCTTTTGTTTTTTTTTTGTTTTTCTTTTCGGAAGAGGAGGAATATGAGGAGCAAGAAAAAGCAAACAAATCGTATAGAGAAGTAGTGATTAGTGAGGTTGAAGATAGCATGGAAAAAAGAATAAAATTAAGACAGAAAGATATGTCGCAGCGGAAAGAAGAAAGTGAAGATAGTCAGAAAAAATTAAGTGGAGTATCAGATGAATTAATGATTCAAATCAAACTGATACAAAGGGAAATTAGGATATATAAAGAGGGGAATAAAAGAGAAGAAGGACAAACTCGAGAAGAAATGGAAAAAAGTATAGAGAATATAGAAAAAATAGTAGGTAAAATGACCGCCACAGTATATGAAAACATGGAGAATGCAGAGAAAAAACAAAAACCAGGAAAAACAGATAAATTAGAGCAAAGGCTGGAACAAATAGAGAAACAATTCGAAAAAAGAATGGACAAATTGGAAGCAAAAATAACGGAATTGATAGGGGGAGGTACAATAACACAAAATATGGACAAAAAGACATATGCGGCTATCACAGAAAAGAAAAAAGAGAACGATACAAAAAAGATAAAGGGATGGAAAGCACCTGAAAAAATAAGAGAAATAACAGTGAAAGCGGTAGAAGGTGAGAAGGTAATCGAAAAAATACGAGAAAAACTAACGATAGAAGAAGTAGGTGAAGAAGGTATAAAGGAAATAAAAAAATACAAAAGTGGATTGGTAGTGATGAAGTGCAGAAACGAGCTACAACAGGAGCAAATAGGGAAAAAACTGGAGGAAGTAAAAGGAATAACAGTGAGGAAAATGAAAGAAACAAAGCCGTTATTTATAATAAAAAAAGTTGAGCAAGGGTATACTGAAGAAGAAATCGTAAATGAAATAATAAGGGAAAATGAAGAAATAAGGAAAATGGTGGGGATTAGAGAGGTGAAGACAGTAATGAGAGTAATTAAAAAAAATGCCTTTAGGAACAGTAAACAATATGTGGAGGACTAGGTAGTAGAAGCTGACAAGGAGACATTCAAGTACGTGGTAAAAAAGGGAAAATTACTGATAGATTTTACTGTAAAACAGGTAGAGGAATATATAAGGATCGCGATATGCTACAAATGCTGCTGCTATGGGCATGTAGCTAAGTACTGTGCAAGAACGGAGGTATGCTACAGATGTGGACAAGAAAGACACGAAGGGAAAGATTGTCGAAAAAATGGAACAAAATACGCCAACTGTACAAGAATTAAAGATAAAGACGTAAAGCACATGGCCACTAGCAAAAAGTGCCAAATATACAAAAGAAAGGAGGAACAATATAGAAATAGGATAGATTATGGAAGCTGGGAAGAAAAGCAGAAACAAACAAAAAACTGAAGAAGGAGTGGGGAAAGGAGCAGAAAACAATGAGAAGGAAAAAGGTAGAAATATGGAGATTGGCAACATGGAATATACGAAGCATAAAGGGAAAAGAAATAGAACTAGAAGATGAGTTTCTGGAAAAAAAGATAGACAAACTTACAATAACGGAAACGAAAAAAAAAGGGAGAGAATTGCAAAAAATGATGAAAGGAAGTGTATTTATATATAGCGGAGTGGAAACAGAGAAAAGAGCAGCTGAAGGAGTCGCATGTATGATAAAAAAAGAATGGGCACACAATATAGAAAAATGGGAGGCATGTTCAGAGAGGATATTGAAAATAAATATGAAGGACGATAACGAGAGCATTAAAACAATAATAGGTGTGTATGGACCAAATGAAGACGACAAAAAGGAGAACAAAGAGAAATTATGGGAAATGTTAACAGAGGCGGTAGAAAGAGCAAAAATCGAAATATACATTGCAGGAGATTTTAATAGTAGAGTGGGAAAGGGAAAACCAGTAGAGAGTAGAATATTGGGCCAGAATGAGGAGACAATACTAAACGATAATGGAAAAAGATTGATAGAGTTTTGCCGAATCAACAATATGTTTATAGCAAATATATACACATATATATATATATGTGTATATATACAAATATATACAATATATACAAGTATATACACAAATATACTAGAGAGATGAGCAGCAAAAATGAAAAATCGAGAATAGACTACATAGTAGCAGGGAATGAAAATGGAAAGAACATAGTAGATGTAAAAGTGTCAAGAGGACCGGAAGTGGGAAGTGATCATTATATGGTTATATCAAAGATAAAGAAACCACTAAAATCAGACAACAGAGAGAGAAAAGAAGATAAGATAGAATATGAGAAAATGAAAGCGTATAGACTAAAGGACGGAGAGGTGGCAAAGCAATATAGAGAAAAAATGAAGAGGATGATTGAGACCAGAAATGGGAAATGGAAGACATTAAGTTTGGAAGAGAGTTGGGAGGAATTCAAAAAGATAATACTACAAGCAAGCTCGGAAGTGTGTGGAAGAATAAAAAGAAATAAGAAAATAAACAAACGGCATGGTGGTCAGAAGAGATCAAGAGAAGAGTGAGACTAAAAAAAGAAAAAATGGAAGGAATATCTACAAAAAAAACTAGAGAAACGTATCAGTGCTATAAGGAAGAAAGGAAAATAGTGAAGCAATTAGTATTAGAGGTGAAAAGAAATGAATGGGCAGAATTCGGCAATAAATTAGAAAACGAAGCGGCAGAGGGGAAAAAAATATTCTATAGCAGATTGAAAACAATAAAAAAAGGAAAGACCAACAGTACTACATACATAAACAACAAAGAAGGAGAACTATTATAGTAGGAAAATGAAATAATGGAAAGATAGAAGCAATACTTTGAAGAGCTGCTGTCAGATAAGATAGAGAGGACCGATACAAGAGGGGTAGTCAATACAGAGAGAAATGAAAGCAAAGACGATGAAGAGGAATTTAATATGGAGGAATTGGAAAAGGCCATAAAACAACTAAAGAATGGAAAAGCACCAGGAAGTGACACAATAACGACCGAAATGGTAAAATATATGGGGGAAGAAGGAAGGCAGGTAATGCTGGATATATATTGAAAAGTATGGACTGAGCAAACAATACCAAAAGAATGGCAGCATGCGCTGATAGTACCAATCTTCAAGAGAGGAGACAAGAAAGACTGTAATAATTACAGGGGAATTACACTACTAAATACAAATATGAAAGTGCTGGAAATGATTATAAACGAGAGAGTAAAAAATAAGATCGAGAAAACATTGAACGAATCCCAGTCAGGATTTAGGGAAGGAAGAAGTATTCAAGACCATATATTTACGATTAAACAGGTAGTGGAAAAAACAAGTAAAAGAAAAAAAAATATATACATGGGTTTTTTAGATTTAAAAAAAGCATTTGACAAAGTAGGAAGAGATAGATTGTGGAGGATGATGTCAGAGAAAGAGATAAGCAGGAAAATGATTAGATTAATAAAAAAAATATATGAAGAAAACACAAATATCGTGATAGTCAAAAACAGACAATCAAAAAAATTTAAAACGAAAGACGGACTAAGACAGGGAGTAGGACTAAGTCCAACATTATTTAATATTTACATGGACCAAATAATAAGGAAAGCGAAAGAAAGAACTGGAGGACTTGAAGTGGGATGGAATTATATGGAGAGAGTTGAAGTAAAGAGTGGAGCATTCGCAGACGATATAATGGTGGTAGCATCTAACGAAAAAGAGCTGCAGGCAAACTTAAATATATGGAATGAAACACTTAGAGAGAACGGAATTGAAATGTGTAAAGAGAAAACAAGAGTAATGGTAATTGGGGAACAACAGGAGATAAAAATCATGGTAGATAAGTTAAAATTGGAGCAAGTGACGAAATGGAAATATCTAGGAGTAGAAATATCTAGTTCAGGAAAGCGAGAAGAAGAAATTAACAGTCGGGTAGAAAAAGCAATGAAAGTGTTTTACAGTATCAGCAATACGATTTTGGGGAAAAAAGAAATAACACGGAAAACAAAAATAAACGTATATAAAACAATAATAAAACCAATACTGACATTTGGATGTGAGACATGGATAACAGATAAAAAGGAAATAAGTAAAGTTCAAGCGGTAGAAATGAAATACATGAGGAGAGTAAAGGGAGTGACAAAGAGAGAAAGAATCAGGAATGAAGAAATAAGAAAAGAACTGGGAATGGAGGCGATACACGAATACATAGAGAAGAGACAGTTGGGATGGTGGAGTCACTTGAAAAGAATGGGACAAGAAAGACAAGTGAGAAGATTATGGGAAGCTAGATCTGGACAGAAAAGAAAAAAAGGGAAGACCTGAAACTACTTGGAATGACATGATAGAAAAGATATTGCAAAGAAGAGGAATAACGATGAGTGAAGGTAGTAGGATGGCAAACAACAGAGAATGGAGAAAGTTTTGCGACGCAGTGACGTGAAGCGAAAACGTGGGGGCCTAGAGGAAGAAGGAAAAAAGATAAAGACTAACAAGCCTACACCAGGAATGGTAGACAGGCTTTAAGATACATATATATATATATATTTGCCATTTAATCTAGATGTTTTTTTGCTTTTGCTGAAAGTAAGTGGTGTGATATTCAGCGAGTTTAGAAGATGAAATTTAATATAATATAATTAAAACATCACGAAATTACATTACCATTGTTCACTAGATTGAGTGTGTAAAATTTCTACCTTTCAGCACTCAAAACCGGTAATAGGCATAAACAGAATAATAGAGGATAAAAAAGGGATTTCAAACAAGACGAGGCAAAAAGTGTATAAGATGATAACTAGATCAATATTGACATTCGGATGTAAGATATGAATTGAAGGTAGGAAAGAGCTAAGCGGATTACAAAGTGCAGAAATGAAATATCTAAGAAGAGTAAAGAGGGTTACTTAGATGAGCATATTGAGAAGTGACAGGTTAAGGATAAAACTGGAAATAGTATTCTATTTAAGAATACTATGAATTATTGTAATTAAAACAGGTATAGGTAGCTAAACTACAATAAAGACGGGCAAGACCGGGGTTCACGTGGGATGGAACGATTAGACGAGTAATTAGGGGTAATAGGCAAACGATGAATAAAGCAATGGACAATGCAATGCAACTGTGCAAGACCAGTGAGATGAAACAACCAACTAAAACTCATACCAGAAATGATAGAAAAGTTTCAAGATGTATATATATGTAGATATATATATATATATATATATTATAAAACAGGCCTTAAGATACATAACAAGCAGTCCTAAACTAAATACATATTTTGGATTAATTAAATAAGTTAAGAACGGCTGTATTAACTCCTATTCTGCATAACTTAAACGAGTTATTGATATTTTCTATTTGTAGAAGTATCTCTCACTGTGCCTTTTTTTTCTCAGTATGAATATTACATTACATTACATGGGAAGCCCCGCGGGGCCGCACTGAGGTTCTAAAGTTGTTCCCATTGTGCTTCCACCACACGCCAGTGATCAATGTCCCTCATAGAAGAGCCAGAGATCACCTCAATTATCAGGTCCACCAGTCCCCGACAAAGCCGATTCATCATTATGGATTAGTTTATAGATGTCAGTTTTGTTTTTATGTAATTCATTTGCATTTTTAGTTTTTCTGTGACCGTATAAAATTGATTAATTTTCACCACTATCTAATCTACTCGAAAATTTGCTTTACGCCACCAGTGATGTAATAACCCATAACGTTAACTTTCGTCACTTACAACGAAAAAAAATCATTAATAAATCGAATAGATACACTTACATATACATATACAATTGTAATGATTGAATTATTAAAAAAATACTGGGAAAACATGGATTAGCGTTTACTCTTTTTTTAAAAGCAAAAATAAACATTTAGAAGATTTCAGGACTTCAAATTAGTCAAAGAAGGACTAAAGAGATTGTTACAAATTTGTGAGTTTATGTATTTTATATTTTAATCATTAATATTTTAAACAAATTATAAACAGGTTAATCGATTTACATATGAAAGCAAAGGAAATGCTTGTAACCTTATAATGGGAATTCACGTATCATAAAAATCTAACTTTCTTATCGAGTACCCAGGTATTGTGTGTTTGAATTTATAGGATCTACGGGAATTATTGTCCCCATACATGATTTATAAATTTTAATCAATTCAATGAAAATTGTGGATTTTCTAATTGTTTAATTATTATTTTAAAATATTCTCCCATCTACGTCTCAAAAAATTATATAATATATATTTAAATCAATATACATATAAAGAATCATAACATAATACGTGTTTCGGTATAAACCATCATCAGATATTATGATAAGAATATAAGTATAAAAAGAAATATTTATGAAACATAATTTAAATTGACAATTTAGAAAATAATGGCAATATACGAATTTAATGACTTATGCGAACCAGCCTAAACTTTTAATTATTGAAATTCAAGTTATTGAAAATTAAATAGGTTTTAAAATTGAAATTATATTAACGAAACTATAGTTGATATCTTTTTTGAACTTAGTAATCTCTAATTTTTCCAGCAAATCTAGTTTTATACTTTTTACAACGATGTAACAAGGAATCATGAGTAGAAAATGGCGGATGGTTCGTAAAAATATGATGATATGTTATGATTTACTATTATCTAAGGATAAATTTTGATTAACATTTTATATTTGTTAATATTATATTGATGTTCTTTCAATTTCCTTTCAATTTTCTGCCAGGTTACCCTACATAAATAGTCATACAATCGTGGAATTTCAAGCTATTGTCTCCAGATTTAGATAAAAAATGTATTTTGTCTTCGGTTTTTACCAAATCTTTAGCTAAAGTGTTATCTATTTTGAAATTTATTCTAAAGTCATAACGTTCAAAATTTTTTTAATTTTATAAGAAAATTCTCGTAACGTAAAACAAAACTAGCATTATGTAATGCTAGTTTATAGTGTAAGACATTGTAACAAAATTTATATTTATATATATACTCATTATAAAGCTTTTTTATTGAATACATTGAGAAATGAATTTTGACTGCCAAATTTTTTCCAATATCTTTTCTTTTTGAAAAAAAATATTTCTTTGAGAAAAATGGAACTTGAATTTAAATTTCTAATTGTTGTTATAATAAAATTGGTTACAGAAAGGTTATATGTCTTCTATTTAATTAATGAAGGAATGACAAGAGATATTCATCGAGAATACTCAAAAGGTAACTGGAGAGTTCTAGTGGCGTTAAGAGAGTTATTTTTATTAGCTATACGTAGATCAAATTATAAATATTACGATATCATTGATTCTATACTTCAGGATATTGAGAACTCGATTATCTTTTCTAAATTAAGGGTTATGCATCATAAGAACTGAAACTCTTTTTCAGGAACTAAATATTCTACAATAAAGTAGGTCTGGATCGAATGCCATCAGACATTAGGCGCAACTCGATGCTAGAATTTAAAAAACTTTTCATTGATAATAGCCAAATATAATATATATGTTGTATATATGTTTTTATAATAAACCAAACCAAATCATATATTTATTAGTATAAATGAAATAAAATTAGAATAAGTTTGGAAAGGCTCATAGTATAAATAAATAAAAATAGCTTATCTGTTACATATCCCTATTAGCTATCCCAACTATTTTAATTATTATCATTTATATTCTTTACCTATATGGGAAACGAGTTATTTTAAGGTTATTATACCGAATCACAAATGTTTAATAAACGACGAATTGCGCTATGCGTACTATGAAAAACGAAGCAACCAGCTCCGACCAAACGCAGCGTATGGAGATGCAGGAAAGAAGTCTTTACAAAGTTACGCTTTTGCAGTCAGCAAGAAATCCAATAGAAATCTCTTGAATTATAACCTCCTTTCTAACAGAAGTTAAAGACAAGAAACCAATTATAACACAACTGGACAGAAGCGATATGTGGGTGGTGGTGCTTCCTAGTAAAGTAATGAGGAAGGTTAAATGTTATACTTAGAAAGGAATAAGCTTGATGAATCTTTTTGGAATGATGGACGACGCACCCAGTATATGGAGCGTCGTAAATTACATAGTGATGGTAATATGCTGTATATCGTAGAAATGAAAAAAAAAATAATAAAAAGTATGGGAAAGGAAATCATTGCATCGAAAGAATGCAAGGAACAAGAGGATCGGTGTGAATGCACCGGTACCTAGCATAGTCCACCACTACTATAAAGTTGGAAAACCTATAAAAAAAATGGGATGGATTTAATAGTTATCAAGAGTGCGTGGGAAGAACGAAGAAAAAAGTGAATAAATAAAAATGTGAAAAAGTGGAGTAGGTCGTGGACGGGGTGCTCAACTGCTCGCTGCAATCCAGCGACGACAGTTAAGGCTGGAAGTCAGAGCGGCTGAAATGCCACAACAAGTAGGTGAGGCCGAGCCTGCTGCTGAGGAGCGCGCTGTAGAGCAGCGCGGCTTGTCAAAATATGGAGAGAAAGAACACTTGGAGTGGGCCCATCGGAACTATCACAATTTAATGTAAGCCACCGAGGAGTAACAACCAACCAGAGGAAGACGATGACCGGTGAAGTAACAAAAAAAAAATGAGAAGCACAATTAAAATTAATTAGGTACCAATAAACCATAAAAATTTATTAAGTACACTTCAAAGTAGATCAATTCAATATTATATTATATAAAATTATTATCAATATTAATAATGCGGCTCTATTGTCAAAATTCATTAAATTTTACAAAAGATTTATAGCACCCAGCCGTCATAGGAGTTGAATCTTAGGGGGGAGGAGTTATGTAGACCAGATTCCTCTCCCATTCTTCGTCTATTATTATTATCATTATTATTATATTATTATTGTATTATTATTATTATTACTATCTAATTAATTCCTTTTTCCAAAGCGACAATTATGATTGTCAGCAACATATTGTCGCTTGGACTACGAGTTGGTAGCCCTCTAGGCATTTCCTCCACAAGGTAATGAACTTAAATTGCAATTGGGTAAATTCCAATCGGTCAATGATGCCCGAAATGGGTAGGGAAACCATTGACCTACAAATATGATTAGCAGAGGAGGAGGTGGCTAGTCGTGTCCGGATAGTACAGATGTACTGATAATCATCAACATATTTTTGGGGTTGTTAAAATTACATAAAGTAGCTGTTTAATTTGAATTGAATAAATAAGTGTAGAATATTATAAGTTATTTTCCCAATTTAACCCCAACGATAACTCATGCGCGCCCATATGGCAAAAAAATGCCATATCAAATCAATATGGCGATGTGAAATAAATGTGTGGGTGTGAAAAGAAATAAATATGAAGATACCAAAATTTATTTTTTGATAAACTGAAAATATAACAGTATACAGAAGTGATGGAAACTAAAAAAATAGCGAAATATATTGGTTAAATAGTCCATATTAAACGACGTGCCGCAAGTTTGGCAAGTTTCTAAAGCAAACCATGCACTGAAATCAAGCATAATGGGGTATTTATATTAAACGTCTTTACAATCTTCCTCAGCGTTATCATCGCTGAGAATGCTAATGACGATAAGGAAACGAAATCGAATAAAATCTTATGCATCTAAATATATCTTAATATATAAAGATAAAATATATCATGTGAAGTAAATTAAAAAAAAATAATAAGCAACGTATAAATAACTATTTAATAAATTTATTATGCGTTTCTTTTTTAATTTTTTGTTTATTTACTTCACATGATATATTTTATATTACCAAGTTGTTAAATAAAATTTCAAACTTGACAACACTGCAGGTAAAATACTGTATCAGTTGTAGTAATAATACTGAAAAAACTAACCAGTGTTTACTTATCAAATTGCATCCTGTCGATATGCTAATTATTATTATTACGTTCCACTGAAGATGAACGCCGATAAAAAAAGTAAATAATGTAAACTAGAAAACGCTAGCCGTCTAAATTCATAGAATGACAGACTTTCTCGTTACTTTGTGACGATGCTACTGTTATCAGCATTATCAGTGATGATAACGCTGAGGAAGGTCGTAAAGATTTTTGATATAAATACCCCATAAAACATCCATAAACTGCTACAGCGCTGTATTCAGTGATTGCCGTCATTGTCTGCGGTGTTTATTTTTGTAGGTCTATTATATTAGTATTTCATTAAATTGCCATAGTTGTATTTGTAGCATGTTCGGCTTCATCACTTATTTGAATCATCCCAATTTCATTTCTGTTTTGTGATTTGCAAACAAAATGCGCATAATCAGTCTTATACAAAAATATTTCAGTGCAGTCAGGAGTTACAGAGCGCCAATTCTTCATATAATAATACGTATTTTAATGCAATACAAATAATGTTGTACATTAGATTAAATATAAATTAATAAATTCCTTTATATATGTATAAATTAAGCTTGAAGTGGTAATTAAAATCTCAGAAATAGTATCCGAAAGTTCCAATACATAAGTTAATTTTAGTTGTGGGACTCGCAGTTTCTCCGCATGGCTATTCATTGCGGCACAATTAGTGCCACAAACTTTTCTACAGCGAAAATAGAAAAAGATTTTAACAACATCTGTACTCTGTAGATTTATAGATATTTATTTTTTATAACTATTTAAGTTTGTAGACCAAGACTATAATTTTTGTGATCCTCTAATAAAAAATTAAAGGGAACACGCTTTCTTGAACTATAAAGTCCCATCAGCCCCACAGAAAAAGATACATTTATTGATAATACATCTCTGGTTTAAAAAACAACCCTTTTATCAACGTCTGTAATATTTTAACTAATTATAAGTTTACATTAAACATTTGTATTCATCCAGCTTTTTATTCATCTTTTCACCACAAACGGGTCACAGAAATATAATTAGCATCGAGAAAAGAAATTCACCATTCGCCACTGACTATGGGTGAGGGGGACAAACGTTCTCCGATTTAGGGACCGCATCCGCTTTGCGAGTTTACCAGCTAGCTAGTGCTCAATAAATCAAAAATTGAAAATAAGTACCGCCTCCTAATACACGGTCTTATTCTCTTTCACTTTGAGTTAGTCTGTTTCTCATATTCCTTTTTTTTCTAGGCGTTAGTCTTTTTTAACTGTGCACTTGGTGTGGTTACCTTTTGTAAAAATCAATTATGACAATATACTGGAAAACTCGTAGACTCGTACGCTAGCAGCGAGCAAACAAAGAGAGAAGTGTAGGACAAAGTACATAAGTGGAAGTGAGAAGAAAAAACTCGCATGGTGTGAGAGAGAAGTATAGGTTATCCTACACAAGTGAAGTAGGACAGAAAGATTTAATAGATACGTAGAAAGCATAATGACTAATAAAGAAAAGAAATAAATCGAAGAAAAAACAAACATCTATGGCTTGTACTGAAAAGAGAAATATCTATAGAGAGAAATAAAGTAAAAAAGGAATTGAAATTTTTAGAAATAATATCAATATCGCCAAATTATTTTTTATGGTATCTATATGTATATCTATATGCAGATATGTTTACTAATTTTTTTTCAATACAAAACGATATGGATATTTTCTGTTTTGTGGTAATTTATTGCTTTTTATTTCTAGGCAGTATGTTTATTACGTGTGTATTTAAAACCTTGTGTATCACTCCCTCTTATGCACTTTGTCCTATACTTCTCTCTTTGCTGCTCTGTACGGGTACACGAGTCTTTTCGTTGACTAGAAGAACCTTATAAATGATTAAAATTAAATGTTATTAATTGATAATTGATAGATAATATCCAATGTATTAAAATACTTTAGAGATATTGATATTATTTCTAAAAGTATCAATTTTATATACTACTTATTGAGATTAGCCTGTGACGGGGGGAAAAATAAGGATACCCATCACAAGTGAAAGCTATTATCACATTGCGTAAATTTTAATAAATACAAATTTAATTATAAATATTTAATAATAATATTTATTATATTATAATATATATTGACTATATATTGACAGTATAATATATTGACATTTTGACTGATTATTAAACTACAAAAAAAAAAAAAATTTTGATTACGACTTTGCCAGCTTTCCCACACTCTTTTCTATTATATAGATTTTATTATAAATATCTTCTGTTGCAATAACAAAAGGGACACAACCAGGATAAGTTTTTAAATATTTAAATATTTATTTATTTATGAAATTCTTCTAGTCAACGAAAAAACTCGTATACTCGTACAGCGCAACAAAGAGAGAAGTATAAGACAAAGTACATAAGAGATAGTGAGACAGAAATAACTCGCACACATCTTGGTATATGTGCTTGGACCATAAATTACAACAAAAAAGAAAATATCCATATTGTTTTCTTTTGAGAAGAATAGAAGAAAACGTAGAAAAAAATTAATAAACATATCTGCATATAGATATACATATAGACACCATAAAAAATAGTTTGGCGATATTGATATTATTTCTAAAAATTTCAATTCCTTTTTTACTTTATTTCTCTCTATAGATATTTCTCTTTTCAATACAAGCCATAGATGTTTTTTTTTTTCGATTTATTTCTTTTCTTTATTAGTCATTATGCTTTCTACGTATCTATTAAATCTTTCTGTCCTACTTCACTTGTTTAGGATAACCTATACTTCTCTCTCACACCATGCGAGTTTTTTCTTCTCACTTCCACTTATGTACTTTGTCCTACACTTCTCTCTTTGTTTGCTCGCTGCTAGCGTACGAGTCTACGAGTTTTCCAGTATACTGTCATAATTGATTTTTACAAAAGGTAACCACACCAAGTGCACAGTTAAAAAAAACTAACGCCTAGAAAAAAAGAGGAATATGAGAAACAGACTAACTCAAAGTGAAAGAGAATAAGACGGTGTATTAGGAGGCGGTACTTATTTTCAATTTTTGATTTATTGAGCACTAGCTAGCTGGTAAACTCGCAAAGCGGATGCGGTTCCTTAACGTTAGGTATAGACATCAGACACATCATTCGTGTTCATTTGTAGAGACAATACACAAGACTTAAATATACACAATTGAATATCATATGCCATAGTTTAACAGGAATAAAAACAGTAATTATTTGTAAACCCTCTCCTTGCTTACAATCTTTGCTCCAGTACTCGCAGCTTCCATAAAGTATTTTTTTTTCGTTTTATATACTGATATATAAATTATTTAATTACTATTCCACTATTCGAGTAAATCATAAAATTATTATAAGTATCTATAATAAAAATGACAATAATAAAAGCAAAATCTTTATATACGTCCTTTCTTATATTTTTCTGTAATTTTAAGCTTAAAATATAGATAAGATAAACGTAGATAAAACTCGATTTATGTTGATTTGAAATCAAATTATCATTAAATTTATTACCATTTTACTTATAAAACTGAAATTATTGTACAAGGCTATTGCAGATTAACAGTATTTTACACTGGTATTAGCTGTAGCAGATACGTGGGGGTGTAACTCAGTGGCAGAGTGTCCGCTTCGCATGCGGAAAGTCCTGGGTTCAAATCCCAGCTCCTCCAAATATTTTTTTTCAGTTTTACGTTACTTTTCGTTATAAGTGGATAAACTAATATTTTCAATTCCATTATTATTATCAACTGTAGGAGGAACTATTCGATGAGTATTATTCTGTTTTTTAGGTATCATAAATCCTAATAATCCACCTAATAATACCACCCCAGCTACACAAAAAATTGGTATTGCACAATTACTGTCCATAAAGTATCCGAATAAGTAATTACTGGTAACAGCTCCAAGTCTACCTGAGAACATGATCAGGCTTAATGCAACAGCAACAACTTCGGTTGGGAAGAGTTCAATTGCAATAGTACCAATGGTCATATTAGCAGTAATCATGCCTGCTTGAAATACTGATGCCATGACTAAATTTTGTGCAGCACTACGTAAAAAATAAAAACTGCTACTGCTTATCGCACCAATCAACATAGACACCACTGGAATGACTGTAAAATGTAATTTGGTGGATAAAATACCACAAATTATATTGAAAATTAATGAAATAGTTGCAATAATGACTGTATTAAATGTCACACCACTATCAAATGTTGGATAACATGTAGAATTTGATTTAACTTGTTTAAATTGTGATACTTCTTTAATTGATGGTGTTGAGTTAGGATAAAGCTTTTGATACTGTTCGAAACGCACAAATATTTCAGGAAGCCATAGGCTTAAGCCAAACATGCTAAAATAAAAAAAAGAAAATTATTTGGAATAATATTTTCATACCTATACGTACTATTTACAATCTGTTTCACCTTCATTAATAACTAACTATTAACCAACTTATAAGCTTTTATTCCCCAATTGTATATATAATGTATGCAAATTTGATGTCTAAAAAATTTCTGAAGTAAGCCTTTTTGTAACTTAACCGATTTGAATAAATGTATTTATTACATGCAGTTTTTTTTTGGGTCTGAATTAGACAATATAGAAACGAATTATAATCTATTACAATTAAATAATAACCACATAATATCTAACTATTTAATAGAAAGTGGCTTGAATGCCAAATTTGTATTCTAATATTAATATTTATCTGAACTTGCTATTATGTATAATAACAGTATAAACGTAACTGCATTTACAAATGATTAATATTGATAGTATATTTGTTGTAAAAGCGTTTATCATACTTTAATCAGTCAATATAATAAATAGGAGTATTAGCAGTTCTGCTAAGCATTTTAATAATTTACTACAGTAAAACGTCCCTTAACGGCATCCTCTTGATAGCGATCACTTCCATAGTCGGCCACTTTCTTTCAGCGAATGTTTTATATGGAATTTTTGCTATTTAAAACCGCTCAAAAACCGCCACCTCCTCATAACGGTCGCGGCCACTACACGCTGTACACTTCTAACTTATTCCTATGTAAAATGGCCTCTTGGGGACGGGCGGCATTTCAATAACGATTTTTTATTGAAATTAGAAGATACAAATTTTTCATTTTATAAGCTTCGAATAAATTTTTATAATTTATTTGCCGCCATATCCGCGGCATCCCTAAATTATTATGGATGATGACGCTGTAAATAAAGACGGTAACCTGGCTTAACTGATATCAATATTTTCAAATGAAATGCATAACTATCGAGAACTTTTCAAAACCATTAATAAACAAAATAAATCTTTATCTTCTCTTTTCATTATAATAATAGTTTATCAATTTTTTTTATAACATTATACAAAAAATCTGGTGGATCAAACAAACTAATTTAAAAATTTTTGGTAACAGCAATTATACATAATACGACTCCAATAAATTGCCATTTATTATATTTTAATGGATATCGACAAAATACTCAAAAGTATGTAACGTTATAGATTATGTATTAATTTTATTATATTTTCGGGTCGAATAGTACAAAAAAAAAATCGGGACACAGAAATCATTAATTGATTCCATGGGAAACATTATTTTGCTTAAATTAATACTCGGTGTTCTCGAGATAATTCTTTTATGAATAACGATATTAACTTAAAGTTGGTAACTAAAATGGATCTTAGCAAAATAAAAATAACAGAGGGACACCGTGTAACCCTTCATTACATTTTTTTCTTTAATTAGTCTTCCCTTATTTGAAATCCGAAGATTACGTTAAAAACGTTAAAACAAACTACGATTAATTCGTAGTTTGTGCATGCATTTAATATGTAGATACACATCTATTCTAAAACCAGATCAGTGCTACACTTTTGAAGTATCTACTAAAATGCAGTAAACAAACACAAATTTCCGATATAAGTAGACTGCGTCCATATTAAATTCAAAATAATAGTGGATATAGAAAAGCAATGTTGTCCGAATACATTTTTTTATATTTTTGTTTAAAAATCGTTCGGTTATTGAATGGATAATTGAAACAATTAGAAATTTATATTAAAATTTGCTTGCAATATAAAAATAATTCTGGCAACATTAACCATAGCAACGAAGACTTCTCAAAAGTGTAGGATATATCTGGTTTACCTATACCTATATACTTATATATATATATACCTATACTATGTAGTACACTTCATTAAATTTATAATATTCATAAATAATTTTTTTAGGCCATTTTTTTTATGGTTGTAATTTTATGCCCTACTAAGACAAGTAAAAATGTTTTATATCAATTTTGCTGCAAAAACTTTGTAAGCCTCAAAATGCATAAAGGCCACTTAAGCTGAGATTTTAGGTGACCGTTACGGAGAGGTTTTACTGTAATTTATTTATTGCTTCTTATTATTGCTTCTTATTATTGCTTTTATATTATACTACTTTAAAAATAAAAACTATACAATTGGGTATAAAATAGTATACTAATCTTGGTGACAGCTTGCCATTATTTTCTGAAGATTCAGCACAACTTCGGTGCAAGAGCTTCGGAATTTTATATTAATATATCGACTTTAATGGCAAGCTTCCACGCTCAGTGTATAATCTTGTGGTATAATAATTTCTAAATTGATGTAATTTTTTAATTCCTAGACAAAGGAACGTAGTATAAAATACTTTTCTTTACCCAAACATATTGGCGAACATAATTGTGCATGCTAACCCAGTAACAATTGAAAGAGGTTTTTGAAACAGTCTTTTCAACTGCTGTTTCATATTTTTCAGTAGTCTTGAAATTTGCTTTTCCTGCCTATTTTTGGTCGAAATTTCCCTTATGGTAAATTCTCGTGTTAATTTTTTTATAGGAAATTTATGAGGTTCATTTTTCGTATTTACTGAATACATTCGTCTTAATACGGCCATACATCTTGCCTCTTTACTTTTAGCTAAGAAAAATTTTGGGCTTTCTGGTAGTTTGAATAACCACAAAGCAGTTACTAGTTCAGGTAAAGCTAATAAAATTAGGAACAGTCTCCATGGAGCAATTAGAATAATATTAGCTAAATTAAAGCTAACATCGCCGAGAGGTAGTACAAAGTATGCAGCTAGCGGTAGTAAGAGCCATGAAAAGGTGAAGAAAATCCCACAACAACAAACAGCAGACGATCGATATTTTGGTGGTTGGAATTCCGTTATGTAGGTGAATATTATGCTGCCAGGAGCACCTAAAATAATTCGATATGGCTAAAAGGTTAGGCAACTTATTATGATGTGCATTATCTTATGTTTCTATATTCTTTAATTAATTTAATTCCAGCTATCCGCAACTGCAAAAACTAGTTTAATATACATATGCATACGATTGTTTTTACCCACAAAAAATCCATTTAAAATTCTACAGATCAATAAAACTATTGCTCCGGGAAGTACGGCACAAATCATTGTTATGATGGCGTCCATTAAATGTGCTAATAGTAGAACTTTTTTTCTGCCAACATTGTCAGCTAATATACCCCATAGAAAGCAGCTGATTAGACCACCGACCATAAAACCCATATTTATTATACCAATGTGATATGATGATAAATTTAATTCACATTCAGCAGCCGGAAATACATATGACGATAGTCCATTTTGGAACCCCATTGATAAGATGGATAAGCCACTAACAGCAAGAATTTCATAATGAAAACGACCATAACCTAAAGTAAATAGGTAGATCATTTGTATGTACCATTTACAGTGAATTAACTTAGAACCTAATATATTGAGCAGGGTAGCGATAGTACCGTCTGCACAGAAGTTAGTTATCGTTACGGTAATTTACATTTGTGAGAGACTTTTATGGAAATACAAGCTCCATTGAATACGGAATTACGTATTTTTTACGTATTTACTACCAGTAGGCAGACTGTATGCGAAGCACTTCCGATTAAAAGTGGTTACGAGGTATGTGTACATATATATGTATATATACATATATGTATATATGGGGGACTATAAGAAGGAGGGAAAACGAAAAAATAAAGTGGGCACTCAATAAGTAGCACTGAGGAGACTAGTACACATCATTTCACATTGTCCTTATGGGAAACTTTAAAGAAAGTCATGGATTTTGATACAAAGCATTAAAGCTGTGATTGTGTTTGTGATTGTTATTTAATGCAACAAATCCATTTTTATTTACGAAGTAAGCGTCATTGTGTAATTATTTCAATTTTAATATTATACGCCCAGTGGTGCAGAAAACCTATTTTTAAATTATTCTCAGATGGGAATCCAGTCTTGTAATCCGCAAAAAAAAACAGCATCTGTCTTTGTACATTCTGCATGTTACTGTTACTAGAAATATAAATAATAAAATTAAGTTTGAATGAAAATTATAACATAAAAAAACAAGACACAAACAAGGTATACTCCGCTAATGGTAACTGTCAAAACCAACTCTTTTTGCCACCGGGAACATATTGAGGGCGGCGATTTCAATCCCGGATATATTTTGACTTTTATACAATGGGTTCCCCTCCTTCTTGTAGTCCTCCATACACATACATCACATTTAAAGTTCATTTCGTATCCATATGTAATGAATAGTTACTTATAAATGAAAATTCAGCTTTATAAAAACCTCGTTCCTATTGACTTTATAAATTAGAACATACGTGAAGAGATGTGACAATGACTGTAACTTGGTAAGTGTTCCTGATTTGTTTTGTTTTTTTGTCGAAAATGTGGAATACAATTAATTAATTGCATTAAAGTTCATCCAATATAAAATTGGGTGTGGGGGTAATAATTTTTATGCCAAAATTAGCAAAGTGTGTAATGAAAATTCAATGCATTAAGTGCAATAGACAGATCGGCTTGTCATCTTTCTGGCTATTAATTATCTTTAGCATTAAATTTAAAAGTAACTTTTATCGCCAAATTAGAAATTTTTGTCATGGAAGTTTATACTGGATAGACTATAGATGTATTATTATGATAATTCAAGAAAACCAGCTAGATTTTTTAAGGCTTAAAGAAAGTAGTCGTATATAAGAATTGTGAGAAAAATATAATTTCCTTGCAAAGTATGTAGAATTTACATTAGGAAAAATTAATGGCTGAAAACAATAACATGCGAATATATTGAGTAATTTAACATTAATAAATGGTACTTTCTTAAACAATCTTACCAGTCATTTGGATTGCATCATCAAAATCTGCATGATTTTCTTCCTTATAATCATTCATTTTGAATCAATGATACCCGACAGCGAGCCAATTTTTATAACTGGACGAAGAAGAATTAATAAATAAATAGAATAATATAAATAATAATAGTAATAATAATATCAATGAGATGACAAAGATGGACATTTCAAGAATAACAACCTAAAGTGAAGGGAGGTCACTAGGTTATCAGGATACAATATAATATTGGAAATTCGTCGACCGTGCGATAATAAGAAAAGTATGGCAATGCATAAATACGTTTAATCAGTTCGTAAAATTTCGTAAGGTCTTCCCCAGCTACCCCTCTAAATCAACTAAACGTGTGTATTCAAAATAATGATCAAAATATTGTGTTTCGACGTGAAAAAAAATCATATCTTATGGTGTGTATCCATTATTATAACTGTATATTAATTATAATATACAGTGCTTACCTACCGGTCAGTTCAATTGCTTGATCAAGCAATTGAACTTGAGGACGCCAACATTTTAGAACGCAAATCTTGATATAAGCATATGCGTTTCTTATCGTAGTGGTTACCCAATTTCTTAATTCTAATTTCTTAATGCATAAACGTAATTTTAAAGTTCCCAACTTTTAACTTTTAGGTATTAAGAAATAAGAATTAAGAACGCGCTTGCGCTGTCACCACAATATTTTCGATCAGATGAGAGATGGACGTAATCTTAACCAAACTATTCTGGCACTATTTTTGATGTTAATTTTTGTACATATTTAAATCGTTTATTCATAATTTTATTATTATTTATTAGTTACTTTTAGCTTTTTTTAGTTTAATTCATCAATCTTTTGATTCTTCTCATTAATTTCATTTCAATGTCACTTCTTTCAAATTCTGAATAGAAATTAAGAAATTGTATAACCGTGGTTTCAATTTATAGTGGTTAATTTTTATTTTTACGAAATAAAAATTAAGTTTATGAAGGTGGGTAATACGCCTCTAAAATGGTGTATATAATCTGTGTGAATTGCTTTACGGTTTTAGTGTGGTCATCTAATAAATGAATGTATAGGGTCATCCATTTATATTAATTGATTGATGAAATTGAATATCTAGTGAATATTTGTTTTTATTATTGACTTCTTGTTGCTGACTGTGAACGCTGAATCTTTTCGCCAGTTAACATCGTTAAATGCTCAAGTTTTGTTTATTGTATCACGCTATAAACAACAATTGACTATTGAACCCTTTTATATTGAACGGAAATAAAACAAAAATTGTGAATGTCGTTGGCTCAATACATGTTTTTTTATAGGTATACAGGGTCCGTTTTTCGTAAACGGGAATTAGTAGCACAGCAAAGAGTGCCTAGCCTAAAATGAATTTCAGCTATACATGGTGATTTACAAGTGTACAGCAGATCTAACATATATTTTTTTAATGGAACACCTTATCTATTATTGCATTTTTCAATTCTCCGTTGAAATTCATTATGAGTTTATCTAAAATTAAATGTCTAATAACTAAATCGTTTTTCAGAAAATTCGATTAGTCTTGAAACTGTGACGAAAACACGCTTGAAGAAAATTTCACATAACTAGTCGCTTAATATTATTTTATTGAATAAAATTATCAGATCTGTTAAAAGACAAATTGATGAATCTAGTCTATGTCTAATTTCTGAATCATATTATACAAAGGGTACATAATGATTAGTTAAACTTTGGCTATACAAAATGTACAATCTTCAACATTTTCTAATGGACATTACCATTTTTTTTATAGATTCAAATAATATAGGTGAATTATATAAATAATATATATTATACACAATACATAAGTGAATTTTACAATTTTAATGTAAAATTAGAAAAATAGAAAATTGACAACGTGGGAAATTGTTATTTCGTAAAATTTATAATTTCTTATCTAATTGCCACTAACCATAGGTGAATTTCACAATTTTAACGTAAAATTAGAAAAATAGAAAATTTGCAACGCCGCAAATGTTTATTTCGTTAAATTAATAATTTCTTACCTAATTACCATTATGCGTACGTCAATTTTGCAATTTTAACGTAAAATTATAAAATTAGAAAATCGGCAACGTCGCAATTTTTTTTTGGTTAAATTCTTTATTTGATATCTAATTTCCGCTACCCATGAAAGTGCATATTATCGAGCTATGCTATGTACATACTCCTCCGATCCTACAGCTATGAGTTATAAGGTACGGCATATATCTCACAGAAGAAGACGAAAATATGAATTGCTAATAGCAAAAAAGAGAAGGAAAATTCGTTTTATCCCCACAGAAAAACTAACAATACTGTGCAGAGACGGACTCCGATGAGTTTATATAGATTTATGTATTTAAGATGAATTATCTGCGGAGAAATGTTATCAAATAAATAAAAATTGCGTTTAATCATATAATATGTAATTATAATTATGGTTTTGTAGAATTTCTACAATTTATACATATAAACAAATTAGTTTATTATCGAAAAATTTTAAATAATCCGGCTCATGCATATGTTTTCGAAACACTTTCTTTCGAAGGTGTTTGCATAACAATATTATGCAGTTCGAAAACTTAACGCCAAATTTGCTATCACACTCCTTAGACACTGTGCCAATTTGTGTGTATTGCACACAGCTATCTCAGATTGCAACAAATATGTTATCGCTTCCGTATTCATTTTTATCTAACGTTGGCGGCGCGAGTTGTATCGAGTGCTTTATGCGAAAGTTCTAACTTGTTAACTGTTTTTAAAATGTGTGATGTATGAAATGATTTGTTTTCATAAATCGTACAGTACATGAGGGAACAGTAATATGTAGAAAGGTAGATACTATGTGGAAAAAAGATTTCAAAGAATATCTGGAAGTTATCAATTTTTATTATTTGTCTTTGTTCTTATGTCGTTAACAACATAAACGAAAGATTTGCTAGATAGTGCGTGGATCTGAATATAATGAATATAAAATATACATTAATGAAAATCATTTAAGAAGACAATAGAATATTGATATGATTTTAATTCCTTACAAAATACATATTTAGGAATATAGTATAATAATGAACGTTGTATATGATAACCACGTTGAAAAGGTTTAGAGTGCTCGTGGAATCATCACCATCGGTTTCTTTCCGAAGACGTCTTCGGACCGATGGCTGCCCCAGCCTCTCTGATGAGCTGTGATACAGCAAAACCGGTCAGAGGATAGGCCTCTCGGTTTTTGACGTCGTTGGTGATGATTCCACGAGCACTTTAAACTTTTTCAACGTGGTTATGCTGAACAACATTCATCAATATTTAAAATAAGGGCTTACGTCTACCTCTAAAAAATACTTCTGCAAAATATATTATAACATGTATGGCATACTACTCGTACTACCACATACTATGATATTTGTAATTTCAAATTACTCTAGGCTCAGTTCTGTATATAGAACAGAATATACTAATATCATCACGAAACGATTGTACAACTTAATTTGTTTTTTTATTGAATGTTGATCCATAATAAAATCCATGTTACATACCGTCAATAGATATAGCATATTTAGAATATATTTCTAATGTGCATGTATGTCCACTTGCACAAAAATTAATCGATTGCTAATTAGCCGGGAAATGAAAATAATAAAAACAAAGGTCAAACTGAAATGATTATTATTTAAATGAAACACAAATCGTCGTTCCGCGCTATTTTTCTTCAATACATTTTTAACTCACTCGTATAATATACATGCTTTACTTTTTTTTGATACGTGGTATAATATACATTCTTTACTTTTTTTATACGTGGTATAATATGCATTCTTTATTTAATAACACCTGATCGTAATTTGCACGTAGCCTTTGCTTAAATCAATTATTTGCAATTTTAACCAACTATATTTGTGCGAGTTTGCAGGTTAGGTAAGCTAATCAGCACCGCCAAATTTTCATTGGACAAAAGCGAACGCAATTGATGTAGTATGGCACATACTACCCTATGGAACGTCGTTTATTACATGTACATTACATCAATTGGTCGTATGCTATTCAAAACTGCATTGCTACGCAAACGGTTTCGAAAACATATGCGTAAGTCAGACTGATAAAAAATTTTCGGTAATAAACTAATTTGTTTATGTGTATAAAATGTATAAATTCTACTAATGCTTAATTTTAATTAAATATAATATGGTTTAACGCAATTTTTGTTTATTTACTAACATTTCTCGACAGATAATTCATCTTAAATGAATTATCTGTGTGTTTTCGAGTCCGTCTCTGAACAGTATTTTTAATTTTTCTGTGAAAACCAAATGAATTTTCCATCGCTTTTGCTTTTAGCAATTCGTTTTTATTTTCGTCTGTTTTATTTTAAGATCTGTGAATATGTCGTCTGATAACTCATAGTTGTAGAATGGGAAGAGTTTTTCATAGCACATGTTACTAAGACTAACAAGATAAGCCAACAAGCAGCTTTGTCAGTGTGGTTGTCACGTCAATGGGAGACGCATTTGCAAATCGCTTGTTTTGATAATTTAAATTGTGGTTATAATCTCTAATCTGATGTTCATTTTGTTTTTACCTGTTTTTTATTTTAATTCAGCTTGCAGTTTGTGTGCGTTTAATTAATTAATAATAGTTTTTTAAATTTATTTATTATTTCAGTAATATATTTACATGTGTTTGTATTATATTTAATAAATATATAAAAAACATATTATATAACAAAAATTATTTAAATATGACAACGCTTTTTCAACTAAAAAAAGATGTTTCCCAGTGACGTCATGCGCATAAATTTTTAAAATCGGATCTAGGTTGGTTTATCTGGTAGTCTTAGTATTTTGTACATAGCCTAGCTTCGATGATATGCACCTTCAGTGAGTAACCATAAGTTTTACAAAAATCCATGAATATCCAATGATTATGCCATACACACTGATCATCATGTGCATGTCTCTCTACGCCGACCGACTCACAGACAAACCTATTTGTCTCAGGAACAACTGGTAAATACCAAAGCACACAAGAACAGAGATTTTGCTTATACGGGGGATTTATCCGCTTAAAATGTTGTGGAAAAAAAATATAGAAGTGTGGTTCTGCAACCAATTTTCTAGCTTTTCCATTAGATCGAGTAAAATGTGAAGTGGGAGTACTAAATATTAGCGTTAAACCGGCTGAACAATAATGTTCACTATTATTCATGTTTATTTATAATCAGCAATTAGTGAAGTACAAAATTTCATAATATTTTAGAAGTTTTTGTTCTCTTTATTTACCAATTTTTATTTTGATTATTGTTGTTTGAATTTAATTAAATTTGTTAAATTAAATTGATAAAATGTGAAATTTTAATAAAACAGACAATTTCAGAATAATGTCCTATTCAATTTGTGAAAAATTGAGGACAGAAGTGAAAAAATAATTTTTTTTTGCCTACAAATGCCGGGTCGAGGTACCTATGTAATTTTATAAAATCTAACTAAATACAGTAGCAAACATTTAATATGAAATAATAATATAAAATACAATAGAGAATTGGAAAATGTGCGCAGGTAATCATCAAAGAATATCCTTTTGCCATGCAACATTTCTATTTTTTCAAATAGATGGAAATATTGGCTCCAATATGATAGAGAAAAAAAAGCGAAAATAAAGTTACTCCTATCACATACAGGAAATTCACATAGCTCATAAATAACTCACCGTTTAGGGAGCGCATCCAGTTAGCGAGTTTACCAGTTAGCTAGTGCTCAATAAATCAAAGTGGACAATAAATGCCGCCTCCTAATACACGGTCTTATTCTTTATCACCTTGACTTATTTGTTTCTCATATTCCTTTTTCTTTTTTCTATGCTTTAGCGTTTTTTAACTGTACACTTGGTGTGGTTACTTTTTGTAAAAAAAAAATTATGACAGTATACTGGAAATCTCGTAGACTCGTACGCTAGCAGCGAACAAACAAAGAGAGAAGTGTAGGACAAAGTACATAAAAGGAAGTGAGACAGAAAAAACTCGCATGGTGTGAGAGAGAAGTATAGGCTATCCTACACAAGTGAAGTGGGACAGAAAGATTTAATAAATAGGTAGGAAACATAATGACTAATAAAGAAAAGAAATAAATCGAAGCAAATAAAACATCTATGGCTTGTATTGAAAAGAGAAATATCTATAGAGAGAAATAAAGTAAAAAGGGAATTGACATTTTTAGAAATAATATCAATATCGCCAAATTATTTTTTATGGTATCTATATGTATGTCTATATGCAGATATGTTTACTAATTTTTTTCTACATTTTCTTCTATTCTTTTCAATACAAAACGATATGGATATTTTCTGTTTTGTGGTAATTTATTGCTTTTTATTTCTAGGCAGTATGTTTATTACGCGTGTAATATTTAAAACCTTTTGTCTCACTTCCTCTTATCCACTTTGTCCTATACTTCGCTCTTTGTTGCTCTGTACGAGTACACGAGTTTTTTCGTTAACTAGAAGAACCTCATGAAAAATTGTAATTAAATGTTATTAATTGATAATTGATAGATATTATTCTATGTATAAAAGTAATTTAGAGATATTAATATTAATACCTGTGACGGAGGGAAAAATAAGAATACCCATCACAAGTGAAAGCTATTATCAAATTGTTTAGATTTTAATAATGTTAGAAATTGAGTATTCATCATTTATGCATCATGAGTCATACACTTGGTATCTTAAAATAGCCTTGGGTGGAAAAAGAAAGGTTATCATTATATAAAATTTCTTATGAACCAAGTAAGGAATTTACCCTTCTCAGCCTTCGTTTGAAGGTTATTTGATACATATGAAATTCACTGCATTGATACATGTCCTTACTCTAACAATAGTCTATAAGAATCTTCACAGGGGTAGTTTTTTTTATGTCGGCTGACCTTCGTTGCTATTAGAAAGCTACCACCTGTGAAGATTTCTAGACATGACTAACATGTACCAGACACCCCCTCCAGTACATACATTTGTATTTAAATAATTCCTCAAGAAAGAAATAACGGCATTCCCTTTACTACCTCTCTCTACAACAGTCATATTCGACAACTCGCTCCATGCACTATTAGACATATACCCCCTTTCAAGCTCTAACATATCTAAAATACCCCCAAGTAAACTAAGTATTTTTATAAATAACTGTATATAATCTCAACATTTAATTAAGAAGTATAAACAGTGTAAATAATAAATAAATAAGTTTTTCAATCAACCCTGTGCTTCCACTTTTTCATACAACATACAAATTATTGTTGTCACTTGGTGTTTTTGGCTGGAACGTAAACCAGTTCAAAACATTTTGGTCCTTCGAGCCGGATTTTAAGAAGAAATCCAGAATTAAAAAAGAAAAGTTGCAACCAGCTCCCATCATTGTGACAGTCAAGGTGAAAATCTACTCTACGCAAGGCCCGTACGAATACCACATCTACTGCAAATACTGCTGAAAGAAGAATCTATAAGGTTAGATAGTATTAGATCGACTTTTTCTGTTCATAACTTGTTTATTGTAAATTTCAATCTTTTAATTTCATACAATTCACCATTAATTAGAATTAACTGATAATGGATGCATTACAAAATGCTCGCAAATTACACGTGTCGCAACTTGGTTGAGTAAAAATAAGCAAACGGAAACTAGAATTAACTCATTTATACTCCGACAAAAGCAATTAATCGAAGCGTATGATAAGTATGCTAAGGCCCAAAAAGAAATTTCACTCTTGAATGTTGATGGGTCGGACAAGGAAAATATAAGCGAAACAGAAGACAATTATTATGAAATGTTATCCAATATAAACACGATTATAGATACGCTCAATACTACTCAACCAGGTTGCTCATCGTCTAATTCTAGTGCAACGTCTAGCCAGAGCTCTTCTCAACAGAGCGCGGTCACATGCCCACAACAAAGTGTCAGACTTCCCCAAATAAATATTTCAGTTTTTTCTGGAGATATCACACAGTGGGATTCTTTTTATCAGTTGTATTCAGCTCTAATCCAAAACGATAATACGTTAACAAAAATTCAAAAATTTATATATTTAAAATCGCTCTTAAAGGGAGAACCCCTACGCCTGATAGAAACATTACCTTTAACCCAAGAAAATTTCAACATTGCACTGACGCTTTTAAAAGAAAGATATCAGAATAACTTAGTGACGATAAACACATTGATAAACAGTTTAATTGATTACCCTAAATGTATAAAAGTTACCGCAATAACTCTCAGACAATTTACCACTACTTGCAAATACACGTTGGCATGTTTACAGAATCTAAATTGTCCAGTAGAACAATGGGATCTACTGTTACTAAACATATTAGAAAGAAAGTTAGATTGTAACACCAAACGGGGTTTTGAAACCGAACGAAACATAAAAAGTTTGCCAACAGTAACTGAATTTTTCTCATTTCTCGAGAAACGGTGTACCATACTAGAAAATATTTCAACTAGTGAACCACAAGTGCACAAACCATTACACCCTAGTGGAAAATATCCAATTAAATCTTCGCATTTTGCAGCTACTACACCAAGCACTGATCCCCGAAATATACAACCTAACAATTCCAACTGCGTAAATAGTGCGTCTAATTTAAAATCAAATAAAAATTGTATCTACTGTGCAACAATCGGGCATAGAATTTATTCTTGCATTTCCTTTAAAAATTTAAATCATCACGAGAAGTTAGGTTTTGTAAAAAGCAAAATGTTATGTTTTAATTGCTTAGGTGTAAAGCATACCACAAATGCATGCAAATCGTGTGGTTGTTCGAAAGATATCACACGTTACTACACACTGAACCCTCTAATACCCAGGTCAATGATAACACGCGTCCAATAACTACTCCAGTGATTAATAGCCCCCCACTTATTAATCACATGGAAATGCCCAATGTAACTAATAACAATACTAATAATAAATCTGACTTGCCTCAACCCGCTCTATCTGCTCAAAATTTACACTCCACTCACATATTACTTGCCACTGCCTCTGTCACCCTATATACTAAAAACACTCAGCCCCTACAAGCAAAAATCTTATTAGATTCGGGTAGTCAAAACTCTTTTATCTCAACTGCATTAGTTGACAAACTTGGGTTTACACCATATAAACAAAATACACAAATTTCAGGAATCGCAGGAGGGCTAATTGAATTAAGTAGCATGTTAGGCGTAACGATATATTCTAATGTATATAAAAATAAAACTTTTACATTTCCTTGCATAGTACTTGATAAAATTACCTGCATGCTACCTCAAACATTCATAAATACAGTATCTATTAATATACCCACTGCCTTTGTATTGGCAGACCCCACCTACTTTATACCATCTGAAATTGATATCTTAATTGGCTCTGATATGTACTATGACCTATTAACGAACGGGGTACATAAGCTAGGTAAAAACCTACCCTCCCTTCAAAATACTTGGTTGGGATGGGTCATAGCAGGTAGAATACCAGTCACTGATAACAGTGACAATGCTTTGCCACGCCTATCACACTTCAATTGTGAATCGACTACTAACGTTTCTCTTTGTGCAACCTCTCGTATTACAAATAATGAATTAAATAACAGTCTGGCTAAATTTTGGCAATTAGAAAACATCCCTAATGAATCGCGATTAACAGCTGAAGAACAAACAGCTGAAGATCTTTTTGTAAAGACCACCATAAGACAGAATAACGGCGCTTTTCAAGTCAACATGCCTCTTAAAACCGATTGGGAGTATCTCAAAATCGGTGAATCTTTCATACAAGCTAAGAGGAGATTTGAAGGCTTGGAAAAACGTTTTAAACACGATTCAGAATTACATTCCCACTATAAGAATTTTATTCATGAATACTTGAATCTTAATCATGGACGAATTGTACCTCTACAAATCAAAAATGAACACGGTCATAATAAATATTTTCTGCCACATCATTGTGTGATCAAAGATTCTGTTTCTACCAAACTGCGAGTGGTATTTGATGGATCTGCCGCTACCACAACTGGATATTCGTTAAACGATATAACTCTAAAAGGTTACCATACTCAACCAGATTTATTTGACATACTATGTCGATTCAGATTATTCAAGTACGTACTAACTTGTGATATAAAAAAAATGTATCGACAAGTTAGGCTAAATCCATCGCAAACTTTTTTACAAAATATATTGTGGCGTGATTCTCCAAATGATCCATTACAATGTTTAGAATTATCAACCGTAGCATACGGAACAAAAAGCGCTCTCTTCTTAGCAACTCGGGTACTAAACGAACTCGCATCAACTAATATTAATAATTATAGTTACGCTGCCAATGCACTATTATATCAATGTTACGTGGATGACATTCTGGCCGGTTGTAATACCCAGAACGAATTAAAAATATTACATTCAGAACTCATAACACTGTTAAGCTCAGCAAATTTTGAATTGCACAAGTTTTGTTCCAATGATATAGATTTTCTATCAACCTGCTTAATTAATTCGACAGTTTCAGACAATTATAAAATTCAGGAACAACACAGTACGGTATCGAACAAAATATTGGGAATGGTATGGACGTCTTCAAAAGATACATTTACGTTTTTATCACCTATCATCTCCATTAAAAATTCTATTACAAAACGCGACGTGTTGTCGATGTTGTCAAAACTGTTCGACCCAATGGGTTTAATTGGACCTGTCATTGTAATTGGAAAAATACTTTTACAAAAAACTTGGTTAGCCAAACTAGATTGGGATACTGCCCTCCCACCGTTGTTGTCTGATGAGTGGTCAATTTTCATGTCAAGATTGTCTACTTTAACCGATATAAAAATACCGCGCGGTGTTCTCTCTCAGGCTCCGATATCAAAAGTTGAAGTACATGGCTTTGCTGATGCCAGTCTGAAGGCTTATGCAGCTTGCGTGTACATAAGAGTATTCTACACAAATTACACTGTAACATGCTCTTTGTTATCGTCTAAGTCGCGCGTTGCACCACTTAAAACTGTCTCACTCCCCAGGCTCGAGTTATGTGCCATGCACCTCTTATCAACACTTGTAGCTAAGTTGAAATGTATACATAAAGTACAAATTAACTTCGATGAAATTCATCTCTGGACTGACTCGGAAATCGCTTTATACTGGATCGCTTCTGAGCCATCAAGATGGTCAATATTTGTTGCGAATAGAGTCTCGAAAATTCAACATTTAACAACAAAAGATCAGTGGCGACATGTTAGTTCAAAAAACAATCCAGCAGACCTACTATCACGCGGCGTATTACCAAAACAATTAGCTACCTCAGCTCTATGGTGGCATGGGCCAAATTTTTTAAATGACATAAATTTTGACGTTAACGAGATTCACAGTAAAATTAACGTAACTAACCCCCCTGAAGAAAAAAGACTAACGTTTCTAATCACATCCCAATGCGAGTCATTTTGGACAAATATATTTTCACGATTTTCCAAGTTTTATAGACTACAACGGTCAATTGCCTACTGCTTGCGATTCATCACGAATTGTAAACACCAAACTGATAAAATACATGATCAAGTATTAAGCGTAAACGAGTTAGACAACTCTACTAATTTAATCATCACACAAGTTCAAGCGCAAGCGTTTGCTACAGAACTTGCAGAACTTAAATCAAATAAGACCATATCAAACAAAATTTTACTAAAATTAAACCCATTCATTGATGATCTCGGATACTTATGTGTCGGAGGTCGACTAGGAAATGCTCAAATACCATATAGACACAAGCATCCTATAATTCTACCAGCTAATCACCATGTTACCGCACTTCTACTTGAAAAAGAGCATATTAGATTAGGACATGCTGGACCTCAAATGGTTTTAGCAAATTTTAGATTACAATATTGGCCATTAAATGGTTTGAGGCAAATAAAACGCATAGTTCACTCTTATTTTGTATGTTACAAATTTAGAGCCCATTCTTGTGAGCAAATAATGGGCAACTTGCCGAAAGAACGAATTTCTATTGGTCGCCCATTTTCCGCAGTAGGTATAGATTTCGGTGGACCCTTTTGGATAAAAAATTCTACGATAAGAAACGCTTCTCTAAGTAAATGCTATATAGCTATTTTTATTTGCATGGCTACCAAAGCTGTGCATATAGAAGTAATTTCAAGTCTATCAACTGAAGCCTTCTTATTAACTCTAAAAGGATTTATTGCACGCAGAGGCAACCCTAATGTAATTTTTAGTGACAATGCCACCAACTTTGTCGGCACTCGGAATCAGTTGAGAGAACTTCAGGAATTATTTGCTTCATCTGAAAGGCCGAAGTTGATTACGGAATTCTTAAGTAACAAAGGTTGTCAGTGGAAATTTATTCCACCGCGAAGCCCTCATTGGGGAGGCATATGGGAAGCTGCCATTAAGAGCGCAAAATATTATCTGTACCGGTTAATAAAAGATCAAAAATTCACTTTCGAAATATTTACTACTGTCATTACACAAATCGAAGCAATATTGAACTCTCGCCCACTGTGCCCAATATCTTCAGACCCAAACGATTTGTCAGTACTGACTCCAGGCCATTTTCTGATTGGTGCTAGCTTAACGCCCTACCCTGAACCCAATTTAACGCACCTGCCTGTAAACCGCCTATCACTTTACCAAACACTCACCCACATTCAACAAACGTTCTGGAAGCGATGGTCAACAGACTACTTAAATCGCTTGCAAAATAGACTTAAATGGTTTAAACCACTGGATAATTTAAAGGTGATCGATTTAGTATTACTAAAAGAGGACAATGCACCTCCACTGTTGTGGCCATTGGGGCGCGTTGTTGAGATCATTGTTAGCTCTGATAACAAGGTTAGAGTAGTAAAACTCAAAACTAAAAACGGCATTTTTACCCGCTCAATTGCGAAGGTATGCCGGTTACCGATAGACACTAGCAAGTAAATGTATAGTTAATAGCAACAAATATAAAAAAAAAAATATGTATATTTCTGTTTGTTTACTCTAAAATTTTACCTAGATATAAGTATCTTAGATGTAAGTCACCAGTTGTAGCCAGTAATTTATAGCGTCAATTGACTTGCTACACTCTTAGCATAGCTAACTAGCTAGATTAGCTAAGTTATAGCATAAGTCTATACCCTACTGTACCATAACCAAATTAGGATAAGTAATAATCTTAAAACAACTGTTTCAACGCGGGGAGTATGTTAGAAATTGAGTATTCATCATTTATGCATCATGAGTCATACACTTGGTATCTTAAAATAGCCTTGGGTGGAAAAAGAAAGGTTATCATTATATAAAATTTCTTATGAACCAAGTAAGGAATTTACCCTTCTCAGCCTTCGTTTGAAGGTTATTTGATACATATGAAATTCACTGCATTGATACATGTCCTTACTCTAACAATAGTCTATAAGAATCTTCACAGGGGTAGTTTTTTTTATGTCGGCTGACCTTCGTTGCTATTAGAAAGCTACCACCTGTGAAGATTTCTAGACATGACTAACATGTACCAGACACCCCCTCCAGTACATACATTTGTATTTAAATAATTCCTCAAGAAAGAAATAACGGCATTCCCTTTACTACCTCTCTCTACAACAGTCATATTCGACAACTCGCTCCATGCACTATTAGACATATACCCCCTTTCAAGCTCTAACATATCTAAAATACCCCCAAGTAAACTAAGTATTTTTATAAATAACTGTATATAATCTCAACATTTAATTAAGAAGTATAAACAGTGTAAATAATAAATAAATAAGTTTTTCAATCAACCCTGTGCTTCCACTTTTTCATACAACATACAAATTATTGTTGTCACTTGGTGTTTTTGGCTGGAACGTAAACCAGTTCAAAACCAATAAATACAAATTTAATTATAAATAATTAATAATATTTATTATATTATAATATACATTGACAGTGTAATATATAGACATATTGACTGACTATTAAACTACAAAGAAAAACAAATTTTTGATTACGACTTTGCCAGCTTTCTCACACTATTTTCTTGTTTTTTTTATATAGAGTAAAAGGTTCCATAGTGGGACAAAATTTTTCGAATAGCTCTAAATTTTTTTCTCTGTTCTATTAAATTTTTTATTCGGTTATTGTTTCTGCATCATTAAAATCTAATAAAAATGATAAAGACTGACAGATTTATAAAATTTAAAAAGTAACAAAATGAACCGTATACAACAAGACATGTTTCATAGAGGGATACATTAGTTTAACATGTTAAAATGTATTTGTTATGGAAATTTATTAAAATTCTAAACAGATTAGAAATATTCGGCTAAAAACACTATTAATTCTAATTAAACAAACTATACAAATAAAACTACTCTTTTAAAAATACTGACCGATGATTTTTAAATTCTACTATTGTAAAACGTGAAATATTTTTGACGTACAAGAACATTGTTACATAGTATCCCAGCATCCAACAGTCTCCTATATGTATGTAGGACTCGAAAAGAAAAAAATAAAATAAAAAAGATGAAAAAAACAATAAAAAAATTTCTCTCCCACCAGAAAATGTTTATTTCAACATTTTAAATATTTCAGTTAATTAGTTAGTTGAGTTGTATGCATTGAGTGTATTACCCAGTATTTTTATTGTTGAAAAAAATTCGTTTTGTAAAACAATAATTTATGTGTATATTTTTATTTAAAAGGTTTTTTTAATAATAATAATAATACCAAACTACAAAACATCGATGTTCCTAAGAAAGACAAAAAAAAAGGGAGGGTGAAGAATCTGCATGTAGTTATGATGTTTATTGTACCACCCCTCCAGACAAGTGTACAGATGAATCATCGTGTTTTCCAGCAAACGGCAACAACGAAGTATCTGACACCTGACCTTGAAAGGGAACAACCCTCAGCTGCATTTCTAACTATTGTATACTTTTGTCATTGTGTATTTGTATTATTCTGTCTTTTTCTATCTTAGTATTTTTAGAGCATAGTATTTCTTTCATCTGAAGAAAAATATCATGCAGATTTGAACTTCTGTACTAGACACTTCGCAAGAAACATAAAGATTCACAAAAATTATTGATAATCGATAGTTTCAATTATCATATCTCTGTGCATGCCATTTAATTTTTTCAAATATTAGTCGAAATTCTGCCATCCATTGTATGAATAACAAAGAAAACCATATATTTGGATTTTTTAAAACCATTGTTGAGAGTACGTGATCAATCCTCTTTTCATCCCAATTAGTGCCTTTCATTTAACTACGTATTTTTTACACTACGTGTTTAGGAAGCGATTTCTTTCTATTATTAGTATCTTTGTAATTTTTTTTCTCTTCTCTATTAGCTATGAAGGCTCTTCTTATTTTTTAATCTATCTGTTTTCCGTATCGGCTTCTGCTCTAATCAAAACGACGGCCATTCGTGCCTTTTCTACTATTTTTTTCCGCGTTGATTGACGACGATCTTATCAACAGACCAACTATCCTAATTCTTGATTCATTCCGCAATTCATCCTAATCCTCCTGTCCTTTCTCGGACATCGACGAATGCTACCTTCTTACTGAGCGCATCGGATGATTTACCTAGTAAATTTAGTTCACATTTTCTATTTTCCTGACTTCTCGTCAACCGTAAAGTTCCTATTACTTCGCAAATCGGGATCATTGTTTATATTTAAATTAATTACGTTCTGTACTTCTCTTCATTTATTTCATAATTTAATTGAGTGTAATTGTTATTGAACTCATTGACAGTGAAACTAAATCATTGTCTGGCGCCCGAAAACTTTTATTTCACCCGCCAAATTCGAATACTGTCTAACAACTTCCACCAACCATTTTACATTTGTTAGCATGTATAGAAGCTGAGAATCAGGTTCTTTGACCAGTTGTGCTAGATGTAGAAAAGCAATTATCCAAAATTTATTATTTCTATGTCCATATTAAGTTCAATAATAATGTTCCATAATTCCTATGGTTACAACTTTCAAATTTGGATACAATACATAATTCATAAGTAGAAAAACTTCAATGTTTAATAGTATATTGACTAATGGTAAATGATTTTGCAATAGTTCAAATGAAGACTCTATGAGCATCACAAATATTGTGAGTCATCATTTCTAAAAATCATGACAGATAGTCATAGAACTTTTTAACCAACATAAGTAATAATAATAATAATAATAATAATTATAATTATTATTATTAATAATATAATATATTAATAATATATATTATATTAATAATATAATAATAATTATAATTATTATTATTATTATTATTATTATTATTATTTTTATTATTATTATTATTATTATTATTATTATTATTATAAACAATTAGTGACTAAAAATTTAAATTACCGCTCCAGGCGGTAAGCGAACGATGTATCGGGGTGCTTTTCCATAAGGGGTGCCAAAACGGTTTTATAAAATTAGTAAAAAATTATGAATATAAATTTTTTGCCTGTAATATTTTTTAATTCAGTGGGTTTATGACATTCTATCCGAGTCCACCTGATTCCTTCAACATTTTTTCCGTTTTGAAAAAATATCTATTATTATATTGTTTTTTTTGCAATAACAAAAGGGGCACAACCAGGATAAATTTTTAAATATTTAAATATACATTTATTTATGAAATTCTTCTAGTCAACGAAAAAACTAGTACAGTGCAACAAAGAGAGAAGTGTAGAACAAAGTACATAAGAGATAGTGAGAGAGAAAATAACTCGCACCCATCTTGGTATGTGTGCTTGGACCAAGCAAGTAGATATGCAACAGCAGAACTAGACCACTGGTTCAAAATTTTGCCACCAGAGGGCGCCACAATCGCGGGGTCCCATTTTGATGTCATTGAGTTTCATGTGTTGTCCGCTATGTGGCGCTGTGTGTAAATTTTAATTTTTCAATTTTTATGTTAGATGGCGCTTTATGTGTCAATTGTCACTGTCATATTTTTGCATTTTGTGTGTCAATTATCAGTGTCATATTTTTTGCGCCAATGAAATGTCATACTTATTTTTGGAATGTGGCGCCAAGTTTCAATGTGTTTTCCAAGGTATCTTTTGATGTAATGTTTGAAGTTTGATGTTGTGTGGATAGATGTCGGTAGCATCGGATATTGCCGAGACTTTGAAAGAAGGTGAAGGCTTCTGCGGCGTGCTTACCACATGAATAAGTATAAAGATGCTGCCGGAGCGCAGTTATAATAGGCGTCCTTACACCTATCTCCAATGTGGTAAGCACAACCCGTAATTGCAGCAGTAAAGCAGAGGAGTAAAGGAAATGGAGGAAGAGAGAGAGAGAGAGACAGATGATCTTTAAAATAAAATTTTTATATGTGAATAGGAATCGAACCTATAAACTTTTATGGGGTTATAAGGACCTTACCACTGAACCACAAAGCCAACCGACATACATTATGTTGGGTTGAGTATATAAATTGAATTTTGGGTTGCGCCGAACAATAATCTGTATTTTTAATATAAAATATAAAATCGCCCGAGATCTTTAACAGCATGCTATTTGAAAGGATTACAAGGGTGAAAAATTTTTCTATAAATGTTATCATCTCTATTAAATCTAAATTAACATATTTAGCCATATTCAAATGGCTATAAAGTGAGCTTTTATAAAATTATTATAAAATGTGAGAAAGTCAAATAAATTTAGCCTATTAATTAAGGGAACGACATGATATGTATTGTTGAATATTATGTTTACCAAATCAGATTCTGTTAAGCATATATACTCTTTTCCTGTCTAGTAATTTGAATCATTTTTAATTCCTCATTATTATTACCTGTTATGATTATATTCTTACAACAAATAAAACGTAAATAGTCTAATTACATTGTACTAAAATATATATGACGAATCCACTACATATTTAAAATCAGTGTTTGCTATTAAAATTCTTCCAATTCGAGGGTATTATTTAACTTTATAAAAGGTCTAATGTTTAGTCGATCATCAATCATTCAGTTATTGCAGAAAATCTCGTATATCCAATACATATTAGTGTTTTCTTATTTAAATGCTTCAAATTAAGAGAGCATTATTTAATTTTACAAAAGGCCTAATGTTTAGCCGAACATCAATCATTGATTATTGTATTTAATAATAATAAAAGTTTTGCTTCATGACAAACCTACAAACCGATGTTGATCAATTTGAACAGCATTTAAAATACATTTCTCTTAAGGAATTTTAGAATGCGTGGAATAATAACCTGTATTTTTAATATAAAATCACCCCAACCCTTTAACAGGATGTTAGTTGTATTAAAGGATTATAAGGATGAAAAATGTTTCTAGAAATGTTGTAATCTCCATTGTATATTTAGCAAAATATAAAATCAGACCGATTTTCTTTTAAAGATTTAAAGGATTTCTTATTAAAGGGACTATGATTTTTGTTAGTGGTGGTGGTACCTGCATCAGGTATTTAAGCTGTATGCTCATAGTAATGTTATAGTATGCTACTTCAAAGAATTAAATTTCTGGTTGCTTGTAATATTATAAAGTTAATAGTATTGTTTTCAATTGTATAAGTGTGCATATAGTGATCATGGAAAGTGCAATTAATTTAAGCAGTGATATAGTAAATATACTATCAAAAGCTCTACCATTGTTACAAGAAATTTCTAGTCTTGAAAGGAGCACATGGATCAGGAAAATCATCAAAAGTATCCGAGGCATCATGAAAATCATGCGCTAGAGGAAACCAGTAAGTGTTTGTAATAAGCTTTCTACTAATTTAAGTCAATTAAGAGGATTTCGTCTTACATTAAAAAAATATAATTGCCAGACACACACCGGTGGTAATTTGCGAGCTTCTAAGAGAAGTGATAGAATGATTTGGGACGATCTAAAATCTGCATTAAACAACCGTATCCGAATAGGCATCATTTATAACATAATACACACAGATGCCACAGAATTTTCAAAAGATTCATTTGAACTTTTTAAGAGACGTGTAAATAATACATTAAAATCAATGAATGTACTTAAAGTAAACACCTGTTTATGCGCTCAATATAATGCTGGTATATATGCCTATATCTGGTATATATGCCTTATACCAGGCTAGATGCCTGGTATGTCTAGATGCCTTATACCATCAACTGGTGTCGGCTTGAGCTCCTCTCGTTATCCTCCTATCCCTCACTTCCTATGCATCTCTCCCACTCCTTCCTGTTGCAAGCAATTCTTCTAGCGTCATTCAACCTCATTCCTCTTTCTCTTATTGCTTTTTCAATTCCCTCATCCCATGTAATTTCTGGTCTTCCCCGTTTCGCTCTTCTTCCCTCCCTTGCCTGCCAGACTCTCTTTACTTGCCTCTCTTCACTCATTCTTACCAGATGTCTCCACCATCCCAACTGCCTTCTGTGGATGAACTCCACCACTGGTTCTATCTCCAACTCTTCTCTTATTGCGCTGCTTCTTATTTTATCTCTTTTTGTTACCCCTTTTACTCTTCTCAAGACTTTCATTTCCACAGCTTGTACCCTACTTATGTTTTTTTGCTCCATTTTCCACGTTTCACATCCGAATGTTAAAATCGGTCTTATTATGGTCTTGTATACATTTATTTTTGTTTTCCTTGTGATTTCCTTGTTCTCCACTATTACTCTATTTATTCTATAATATGCATTCATTGCTTTATTCACCCGCTCCGTAATTTCATTTTCCTGTTTACCACCGCTACTGATCTGCACTCCTAGGTACTTACAACAATCGACCTGTTCTATTCTCGTCTCTTCTATCTTAATTTCTAACTTCTGTTTCTCTCCTATTACCATTACCTTTGTTTTTTCTTTGCACATCTCCATCTCGTATTTTTTAAGCACTTCATTCCATTTGTTCAATTTTCTCTGCAAACGCTTTTCATTCTCCGCAACTAACATCACATCATCTGCAAATGCTCCACTCGTTATAACCACCCTTTGCATGTTTTTATATCCAACGACTAGCCCTCTTTCCTCTTTATCACTTTCTCTCATTATCTCATCCATATATATGTTAAATAATGTTGGTCTCAGTCCTCCCCCCTGTCTTAGTCCGTCCATTGTTTTAAATGTTTCAGATTCTTTACTATTTACTATTATGCTGTTTACATTCTCCTCATATATCTTCCTTATTAACCTAATCATTTTCTTTTCTATACCCCTCTCTCTCATTATATTCCATAATCTGCTTCTATTTATTTTATCAAATGCCTTCTTTAGATCTAGAAAACCTACATATATATATTTTTACTATTCCCTGCCTTTTCCACCATTTGCTTTATAGTAAATATATGGTCCTGTATGCTTCTTCCTTTTCTAAATCCGCATTGTGGCTCTTCCAAGGTCTGTTTCACTTTATAATTTATCTTATTTTTTATTATTTTCTCTAATATCTTCATCCCTGTATTTATTATGTTTATTCCTCTATAGTTCTTACAGTCAGCTTTGTGTCCTTTTTTATGTATTGGTACTATCTGTGCTCTTTTCCATTCCTCTGGGATGCGTTCTTCTCTCCATATTTTGTTGTAAATATATACCAGTTTTTCCATTCCCTTTTCTCCAATATTCTTAATCATGTCTGATGTTATTCCTTCACTCCCTGGAGACTTCCCATTCTTAAGTTCTCTAATAGTCTTTTCCAATTCTTCCCTTTCTATTTCTTCGCCGCCTTCCTCTTCATTATCCACTTCTTGAGATTTATCTTCACCTAATCTCTTTTTTTCGCTATTTTTATTGGGTTTCCCACTTACACTTCCCGCCAATAGATCTTCGAAATATTCTTTCCATCTGTTTATCACCTTTTCCTCATCTTTTATTACCTTTCCATTCTTGTCTTTCATGAGCACTCTGTTTTCCTTTTTATCTTTTCTGCACCCTCTCAAGACACTGTAGAAAACTTTCTTATTTTCGTTACTATTTTTTTCCATTTTCTCACCAAATTCTTGCCATTGTTTCTTTTTTTCGTCCCTCACTAATTTCTTCACTATTTTCCTTTCTTCCTTGTAACACTGATACGTTTCTCTAGTTTTTTTTTGTAGATATTCCTTCTATTTTTCTTTTTTTATTCTCACTCTTCTCTTGATCTCTTCTGTCCACCATGCCGTTTGTTTTATTTTCTTATTTCTTTTTATTCTTCCACACACTTCCGAGCTTGCTTGTAGTATTATCTTTTTGTGTTCCTCCCAACTCTCTTCCAAACTTAATGTCTTCCATTTCTCATTTCTACTCTCAATCATCCTCTTCATTTTTTCTCTATATTGCTTTGCCACCTCTCCGTCTTTTACGCTTTTATTTTCTCATATTTTATCTTATCTTCTTTTCTCTCTCTGTTGTCTGCTTTTAATGGTTTTTTTATCTTTGGTATAACCATATAATGATCACTTCCCATTTCCGGTCCTCTTGACACTTTTACATCTACTATGTTCTTTCTACTTTCATTTCCTGCTACTATGTAGTCTATTATTGATTTTTCATTTTTGCTGATCATCTCTCTAGTATATTTGTGTATATCTTTGTGCTTATAGTAAGTATTTGCTATAAACATATTATTGATTCGGCAAAACTCTATTAATCTTTTTCCATTATCATTTAGTATTGTCTCCCCATTCTTGCCCAATATTCTACTCTCTCCTGGTTTTCCCTTTCCCACTCTATTATTAAAATCTCCTGCAATGTATATTTCTCCTTTTGCTCTTTCTACCGCCTCTGTTAACATTTCCCAGAATTTCTCTTTGTTCTACTTTTTGCCATCTTCATTTGGTCCATACACACTTATTATTGTTATAATGCTCTGGTTATCGTCCTTCATATTTATTGTCAATATCCTCTCTGAACATGCCTCCCATTTTTCTATATTGTAAGTATGTCTACCTTATTTTCCAGAAACTCATCTTCTAGTTCAATTTCTTTTCCCTTTATGCTTCGTATATTCCATGTTGCCGAGTCTAGTTCGGACAGCGAAAGTGGTCGGGTGCTTGTTTATGCTTAAATCGAAAGTCGATACGTAGATAAGCAAAGTATTGATTGTTTGTGAACAGTGGTTCGGTTCGGAGAACAATAAAGTTTTATTTTTTATTTTTTTATTGTCTTAAAAAATAAAAATCCCTTTAAAAGGGCGACGAAAGTGAAAAGAACGCCACCAGTGGGGAAGGTGGAGGACAGAAAAAGGAGAACTTCAACGGAGGAGGAAGATGAGGAGGGTGTAAATACATCGTACAGAGGAATGGTGATGAGTGAGGTGGAGGATAAAAGGGAAAAAAGAATGAAGATAGGAGAAGATACTGGAGAAAAGACAGGCGGAGTGTCGGAAGAAATATTGAAACAGATCACATTGATGCAAAGGGAGGTTTGGATATTTAAAGAGGGGTATAAAAGACAAGAAGGAATAACACGGAAAGAAAGCGAAAAAGGAATACAAAACATGGAAAAAATATTAGGTAAAATGACTGCTACTGTATATGAAAGCATGGAGAATGCAGAAAAAAAACAAAAAACAGAGAAAACAGATAAGGTAGAGCAAAGGCTGGAAAAAATAGAGAGACAATTTGAAACCAGAATGGACAAATTGGAAGCAAAATTAACGGAATTGATAGGGGGAGCTACAAGAACACAAGATATGCGCAAAAAGACATATGCGGCTATCGCAGAAAAGAAAAAAGAAAATGATACAAAAAATATAAAGGGATGGAAAACACCGAAAAAAATAAGGGAAATAACAATGAAAGCGGTAGAAGGTGAGAAGGTAATGGAAAAAATACGTGAAAAACTTACGATAGAAGAAGTAGGGGCAGAAGGTATAAAGGAAATAAAAAAATACAAAAGTGGATTGGTAGTGATGAAGTGTAGAAATGAGCTACAACAGGAGCAGATAGGGAAGAAACTGGAGGAAGTACAAGGAATAACAGTGAGGAAAATGAAAGAAACAAAGCCGATGTTTATAATAAAAAAAGTTGAGCAAGGGTATACTGAAGAAGAAATAATAAATGAAATAATAAGGGAAAATGAAGAAATAAGAAAAATGGTGGGAACTAGAGAGGTGAAAACAGTATTAAGAGCAGTTAAAAAAAAGGCCTTCGGGAACAGTAAACAATATGTAGAGGACTGGGTAGTAGAAGCTGACAATGAGATATTCAAGTACGTGGTTAAAAAAGGAAAAGTACTGATAGATTTTACTGTAAAACAGGTAGAGGAATATATAAGGATCGCGATATGCTACAAATGCTGCTGCTATGGGCATGTAGCCAAGTACTGTACAAGAACGGAGGTATGCTACAGATGTGGACAAGAAGGACACGAAGGGAAAGATTGTGGGAAAAATGAAATAAAATGCGCCAACTGTACAAGAATTAAAGATAAAGACCTAGAGCACATGGCAACTAGCAAAAAGTGCCAAATATACAAAAGAAAGGAGGAACAATATAGAAATAGGATAGATTATGGAAGCTGGGAAGAAAAGCAGAAACAAACAAAAAACTGAAGAAGAAGTGGGGAAAGGAGCAGAAAACAATGAGAAGGAAAAAGGTAGAAATATGGAGATTGGCAACATGGAACATACGAAGCATAAAGGGAAAAGAAATAGAACTGGAAGATGAGTTCCTGGAAAATAAGATAGACATACTTACAATAACGGAAACGAAAAAAAAAAGGAAGAGGACTGCAAAAAATGATGAAAGGAAGTGTATTTATATATAGCGGAGTGGAAACAGAGAAAAGAGCAGCTGAGGGAGTCGCATGTATGATAAAAAAAGAATGGGCACACAATATAGAAAACTGGGAGGCATGTTCAGAAAGGATATTGACAATAAATATGAAGGACGATAACGAGAGCATTATAACAATAATAAGTGTGTATGGACCAAATGAAGATGACAAAAAGGAGAACAAAGAGAAATTCTGGGAAATGTTAACAGAGGCGGTGGAAAGAGCAAAAGGCGAAATATACATTGCAGGAGATTTCAATAGTAGAGTGTCAAAGGGAAAACCAGGAGAGAGTAGAATATTGGGCCAGAATGGGGAGACAATACGAAATGATAATGGAAAAAGATTGATAGAGTTTTGCCGAATCAATAATATGTTTATAGCAAATACTTACTATAAGCACAAAGATATACACAAGTATACTAGAGAGATGAGCAGCAGAAAGGAAAAATCGATAATAGACTACATAGTAGCAAGAAATGAAAATAGAAAGAAAATAGTAGATGTAAAAGTGTCAAGAGGACCGGAAGTGGGAAGTGATCATTATATGGTAATAACAAAGATAAAGAAACCATTAAAAGCAGACAACAGAGAGAGAAAAGAAGATAAGACAGAATATGAGAAAATAAAAGCGTATAGACTAAAAGACGGAGAGGTGGCAAAGAAATATAGAGAAATAATGAAGAGGATGATTGAGAGTAGAAATGAGAAATGGAAGACATTAAGTTTGGAAGAGAGCTGGGAGGAACTCAAAAAGTTAATACTACAAGCAAGCTCGGAAGTGTGTGGAAGAATAAAAAGAAATAAGAAAATAAAACAAACGGCATGGTGGACAGAAGAGATCAAGAGAAGAGTGAAAATAAAAAAAGAAAAATGGAAGGAATATCTACAAAAAAAAACGAGAGAAACGTATCAGTGCTACAAGGAAGTAAGGAAAATAGTGAAGACATTAGTATTAGAGGCGAAAAGAAATGAATGGGCAGAATTTGGCAAGAAATTAGAAAACGAAGCGGCAGAGGGGAAAAAAATATTCTACAGCAGACTGAAAACAGTAAGAAAAGGAAAGGCCAACTGCGCGATATATATAAAGAATAAAGGAGGAGAACTATTAAAGCAGGAAAAGGAAATAATGGAAAGATGGAAGCAATATTTTGAAGAGCTGCTGTCAGAAAAGAGAGAGAGGACTGATATAGGAGAGGTAGCCAATGTAGGCAGAGCTGAAGGCAGGGACGATGAGGAAGGGTTTAATATGGAAGAAATGGAAAAGGCCATAAAGCTATTAAAGAATGGGAAAGCGCCAGGAAGCGACACAGTAACAACAGAAATGGTAAAATATATGGGGGAAGAGGGAAGGAAAATAATGATTGAGGTGTATAAAAAAATATGGAAAGAACAAAGAATACCAAGAGAATGGCAGCATGCAATGATAGTGCCAATATACAAGAAAGGGGACAGGAAGGACTGTAATAACTATAAAGGGATTACACTAATAAACACCAATATGAAAGTGCTGGAAATAATGCTCTCGTTATCGTCCTTCATATTTATTGTCAATATCCTTTCTGAACATGCCTCCCATTTTTCTATATTGTGTGCCCATTCTTTTTTTATCATACATGCGACTCCCTCAGCTGCTCTTTTCTCTGTTTCCACTCCGCTATATATAAATACACTTCCTTTCATCATTTTTTGCAGTCCTCTTCCTTTTTTTTTCGTTTCCGTTATTGTAAGTATGTCTATCTTATTTTCCAGGAACTCATCTTCCAGTTCTATTTCTTTTCCCTTTATGCTTCGTATGTTCCATGTTGCCAATCTCCATATTTCTACCTTTTTCCTTCTCATTGTTTTCTGCTCCTTTCCCCACTTCTTCTTCAGTTTTTTGTTTGTTTCTGCTTTTCTTCCCAGCTTCCATAATCTATCCTATTTCTATATTGTTCCTCCTTTCTTTTGTATATTTGACACTTTTTGCTAGTTGCCATGTGCTCTACGTCTTTATCTTTAATTCTTGTACAGTTGGCGCATTTTATCTCATTTTTTCGACAATCTTTCCCTTCGTGTCCTTCTTGTCCACATCTGTAGCATACCTCCGTTCTTGCACAGTACTTAGCTACATGCCCATAGCAGCAGCATTTGTAGCAGATCGCGATCCTTATATATTCCTCTACCTGTTTTACAGTAAAATCTATCAGTAATTTTCCTTTTTTTACCACGTACTTGAATATCTCATTGTCAGGTTCTACTACCCAGTCCTCTACATATTGTTTACTGTTCCCGAAGGCATTTTTTTTAACTGCTCTTATTATTGTTTTCACCTCTCTAGTCCCCACCATTTTTCTTATTTCTTCATTTTCCCTTATTATTTCATTTATTATTTCTTCTTCAGTATACCCTTGCTCAACTTTTTTTATTATAAATAACGGCTTTGTTTCTTTCATTTTCCTCACTGTTATTCCTTTTACTTCCTCCAGTTTTTTCCCTATTTGCTCCTGTTGTAGCTCGTTTCTGCACTTCATCACTACCAATCCACTTTTGTATTTTTTTATTTCCTTTATACCTTCTTCACCTACTTCTTCTATCGTTAGTTTTTCTCGTATTTTTTCGATTACCTTCTCACCTTCTACCGCTTTCACTGTTATTTCTCTTATTTTTTCAGGTGCTTTCCATCCCTTTATCTTTTTTGTATCGTTCTCTTTTTTCTTTTCTGTGATAGCCGCATATGTCTTTTTGCCCATATTTTGTGTTATTGTACCTCCCCCTATCAATTCCGGTATTTTTGCTTCCAGTTTGTCCATTCTTTTTTCGAATTGTTTCTCCATTTGTTCCAGCCTTTGCTCTAATTTATCTGTTTTTCCTGGTTTTTGTTTTTTCTCTGCATTCTCCATGTTTTCATATACTGTGTCGGTCATTTTCCCCAATATTTTTTCTATATTCTCTATACTGTTTTCCATGTCTTCTCGAGTTTGTCCTTCTTCTCTTTTATTCCCCTCTTTATATATCCTAATTTCCCTTTGTATCAATTTGATTTGAGTCATTAATTCATCTGATACTCCACTTAATCTTTTCTGAGTATCTTCACTTTCTTCTTTCCGCTGCGACATACCTTTCTGTCTTAATTTTATTCTTTTTTCCATGCTGTCTTCCACCTCACTCATCACTACTCCTCTATACGATTTAATTGCTTTTTCTTGCTCCTCATATTCCTCTTCTTCCTCCGTTGATGTTTTTCTTTTTCTAGTCTCCACTTTTCCCACTGGTGGAGTTCTTTTGACTTTAGTCGCCGCTTTGAATGGGTTTTTAGCCTCCATTCTTGCGAGATCAATCCCACTTCTATTTATAAATCTATACTAATATTCAATATTTATTTCAGTATAAAATACAAATAAAAAACAAATAAAAGTTGTTTATATTTCTTATCTCAATAACACCGTTCCTGCTTATCAGGTCTACTTGTTATTTGGAAATTTCCCCCGCTTCCTCCGCTCGGAAGGGCACTTTCCTATACTTATCTAGATGTCTTACTTATCCGTTGTTCTGTTATTAATTAATATCTTTATTAGACTTATAAAAATAAACAAAAAAAATAACTTTATTGATATATTATCCTTAAACCACTAAACTATCAGTACTCTGTTTATCTGCGTATCGACTTTTCGATTTCACCACAAACAAACATCCGACCACTTTCACTCTCCGATTTAGACTCCTAATTTTGGAATATAAGTATTTTTATACCAGAAACGAAAAAATTGATAGTGGCACGGATATAGTAAACTGGTTTCAAAATAACGTCATTGACCAAATACTACATAAAATAGATGAATTTCAATAATGTGACAGTGGTTGGGCACTATTGAAGGCAATAGTTAATTTAAATATTAATATAAATAAATATGAATTCGGTGTTGCTGCTTCATCCTATATTAAATTACTTAAAGAAATTTCTAATAAAAAGGTGTGTCTTAATATAAAAAATTATGATAATTCATGTTTTTATTGGAGCGTTATTGCAGGACTTTATCCTGCTACTAATCATTCAGATAGGATTTCATCGTATCCACATTATTTAAATGTATTAAAAACAGATGGCTTACAATTACCAATTTGAATAGGTCAAATAAGTATATTTGAAAAACTTAATAACATTTCAGTGAATGTTTATGCATTAGAGTTACATGAAAACACTGAAAAACAAAAAAATTATATAACGCTACCTTGCAGAATAACGGACACCAAATTAGAAAAACATGTGAATTTATTGTACATACAAAATAAATATTATCCTAAAATAAATGATTACTCTCCGTTACCCGATGATAACACGGAAGATGAGAAGCTTAAGTATCACTATTGCCTTATAAAAAATATGTCTAGGCTCATATCAAAACAGATTAATAAACGTAAAATTTTTCTTTGCAATAGGTGCCTTAATTATTTTCTAACTCAGGAAAAACTAAACAATCATCTGATTTTATGTAAACAATTAAAATTCTGTAAAATATCTTTTCCCAGTTATGATTACGTAGAGTTCAAAAATATTGTATATAAGCAAAAAAGCACCTTTCGTAATTTATTTAGATTTTGAATGTGTCCTAGAGAAAATAGATATTTCACGCAATAAAAGTCAAATTTGTTATCAACAGCATACGCCATTTAGTGTAGGCTATTATGTAAAATATGCTTATGATCAATCACTTTGCTACTACGACTTTTATCGAGGAGAAAATTGTGTAGGATGGATAGTAAATCAGTTAGGGTTATTAACAAACAAGATTGAACAAAAGATTAAATCATCTGTGTCTATGTCTAGTGGACTAGATATAGAAGCAGCAAAACCTTGTCACATTTGTGAAAAAGCGTTTCTAATTAATGATAAAATTGCCAAAGATAAAAATCATTATAATGACCATATACATGGTCCAGCTCATGCATCCTGCAACTTAAATTTTAAAAAATTATGTGTAGTACCAATAATTTGTCATAACCTTTCAAATTATGATAGTCATTTCCTAGTTAAAGAAATATGCAGAATGGAGACCATTACTTTATTACCAATAAATAAAGAAAAATACGTTTCATTTACTCAGCATTATCCTAACAGTTCTGTTCGATATTGTTTCATAGATTCTTACAGGTTTTTAAACACTTCACTGTCTGAATTAGTATCCACCCTACAAATAAATTAATTAAATATTCTAAAAGATGAATTCCGTAATTTAGATGAGGAATCTTTTAAACTGCTATCTAGGAAAGGTGTTTTTTGCTATGATTATGTATGTAATTTAAGTAAACTAAATGAAACGGAACTACCAGCTAAAGAATCATTTTATAATAAGCTGACTAAATCACATATAAGTGAGGCCGATTTTGATCATGCAAAAGTAATTTGGAAAAGATTCAATATTACTAATTTAGGCGAATATAGCTATTTATACTTGAAAACAGATGTTCTCTTGCTGGCTGATGTATTTGAAAACTTTAGAAGTAAGTGTATAAATATTTATGGGTTAGAGCCGGCTTTCTACCATACGCTACCTGGGTATGCTTGGGATTGCATGTTGAAAATAACGAAAAGTAAACGTAGGCTTCTCAAAGACATAGATCAACTTTTATTTATAGAAAAAGGTCTAAGAGGAAGTATTTCTATGTGTTCTAATAGATACTACGCGGCAAACAACTAATATATGAAGAATTTTGACATTACAAAGCCATCTAAATATTTATTGTATTTAGATGCCAATAACCTATATGGTTGGGCCATGTCTCAGTATCTACCTTACGATAATTTTGCTTGGCTAAATAATGTAAATGAGGTAGATATTATTAATGTTCCTGATGATTCCGATAGTGGTTATATTCTCGAGGTAGACTTAGAATATCCAACGTCGCTGCATGACAAACATAAAGATCTGCCATTCTGTGGCAGATCTTTATGATCTTTTTGTATCGAATTACAAAAATTCGATACAAGTAACTATGCTGTAGATAATCAATACGGTATTATACAAATTCACTCTTAGCTTTGTTATTTGACCGAGATGGATTAAAATTTGCTAATATTTATCTTTATTCAAAATCTCTTTATCAGCCTAAGTATAAATTATTGGAAAATGTATTGCAGCAAGTTAAAGAAATAAAATATTTCCCATATAAAGATAATGAATTAGTTATTGATACTGATGAAGCTAAGGAAAACTCTGTATTTATATTCGACGAGGTTTCATGTGATAAGCAGGATAAAATTAGGACATAATTTTCAATGGGACGACACAAATCCATAAACGTAGCATATTTATGTCACACTTATTCCAAAATCCCTAAACAATTAATAAGAGACAATTGCAATGTGATTGTACTTTTTAAATAAGATGATATTAACTTAAAACATATTTTTGATGAACATGTCACACCAGATATATCGTACAATTATTTTTAAAACATGTGTCAACAATGTTGGAATAGTAATAAATTTAAACCATTAGTAATTGTAGAAAAATTCGAATTAAATAATGGTTGATATCGATGTGGCTTTGATGTATATATAAAGGTTCATGAATAGTTCTATTTTCAAGAAAAAAAAAACAGTTCTTTTTATAATCATGAAGCTTCTAGATAAGTCGGAAAGTGTCCGCAGAAGAAAAATTTTAGAATTAGCTAATGATGTGTGAAAAAAATATTTTGCTTTAAAATTGGGACGTTCTAATGAAGATGGTACATTGAACCGAATTTTTACACCTGTTACTGATCAGTTAAAAAAATTAGCAGCCGACAATGTGGTTGTTAAAAATAAAACGTCTGAAATAAATGGAAACGAAATGAAAAATGTAAAGAAAATTGAAAAAAAAGAGATATCTGAAGTAGATCAAATTGGCAAGATAGATGAAGAAGTAGAAGAGCAGGACGAGGAGGAGGAGGAGGACGAGGAGGATGAAGAGGAGGATGAAGAGGATGATGAAGTAGATGAAAGCGACGATGCAATTACTAATGTAGATACACCGCAATTAGATAAATATCCACAAGTTTCTCAAGAACCTATAAAGGACTATTTTCAGCATTCTCCTAATATTGACATTACTCATTCTCCTAGATATAACGCCATCACTAATACATGGACCTTGGCTCCTAATAAAATTCAATTTGATAAAACTACTGGTCATATAATAGTAGTTAGAGAACTATATACAGGTAGCAAGGGACTACATAATTTATTATTTTATAAAGATCCTAAAAATTATACTAGTAAAGACATCGAAGAATTTGATCGCATATTAGATGACACTAATCTATACAGAAAGGGTTACTCTTCTCAAGGCAGAATAGTTGGAGTTAGGAATCAGAAATATCGACGTATTATTCGTCCATTGTTGATAAAGCAAGGTGGAAACTATAATATGGTCTATAATTCCAAGCCAATAGAATATGTTTATTGGGATGATGTTAATGAATTAGTTGATAGATTTCAATTGCTATTCGCATCACAACAAGCAAGTAATTCTTCCCATAGTAATGAGATTGCGTCAATTGTTGAAGAATTAAAAGAAGCAAAAGTTATATATTAATATATTACCAGTCATAAGTATTATTATTTAGTTAAACAACGGTGATGAGTATAGATAAGTTTGGATGTTCGTCCGATAAATATTCACATTATCAGATTTCTTCCTCGCCTACTTCCTCATCATTATTTTCATTCACATATAATGGTGATTTAGATATTGGAGGTTTAAAAATATGTAACGTTAATTTACCCACTCAAGATGATGACGTTGCTAATAAAAAATATGTGGATGGTTCATTTGGACCAATAATGAATTTGTATTTAATGCTACAGCAAGATGGGGCTAAAAGTGAAGAAAACAATAGACAGCGATTAATAAATATGTCTAATAGAATTAATGATTTAATCAAAGCTTTTGAGACAAAAATTATTGAATTATTGGCATTATTTGATATCAGTAGAGCTGAATCTTATAACACGATTGAAGATATATTTAAAACATTAGATAAGGTTCAGATGAATGTATTTAATAGTTGCGACAAGATAGAAAATCTTCATTATTCCAAAGCTGATAAACAGCCAGGAACAACACGTCTAGACTGAAGGTAGTTTGCTAAGATTCTAGGCACATGTTATTTAATATTTAAAGTGATAAATAACTAAATGGCATCGAATGAAAAAAATCAAATAGTTAATGAACTACATAAACCAATAAGATGGAATTTTCAGAGGAGACATACAATTATTAAAGGGTTCGACGATTTATGGCAAGCAGATCTTGCTCAAATGGATACATATGCAATAGAAAATAACCAGTTTAAATATTTTCTGCTTGTTATTGATTGTTTTTCTAAATATAATTGAGCCGAACCGCTAAAATATAAATCTGGTGGTTCGGTGGTGGAAACGTTTTTTAAAATATTGACTACCTCAAAGTGTAACCCTAAAAATTTACTGACTGATCAAGGCAAAGTATTCTACAATCGTCATTTTCAAGATTTGCTTAAACAATACAAAATTAATCACTATTCAACATATTCGCGAATGAAAGCAGCCATTGCTGAACGAACAATTCGTACTATAAAAGAACTACTGTATAAATATTTCAGTTTAAATGGAACGCACAAGTGGATTTCTTTTTTACCAGTTATTGTTAACAATTATAATGAAGCAAAACATAGTACAATTAAATTTAAGCCAATTGATGTCGTTGGTGAGACAATTGAGAAAAAGTTGTTGGATACAATCGATAACCATATGATAATATTTCCAGGATCGAAATTAAATGTTGGCGATATGGTACGTATCAGTAAAGAAAAGCATGTTTTCGATGAAGGGTACACCCCTAACTGGACCACCAAACTATTTAAAATTATCAAAATCAATTACACCAATCCTGTGACGTATTTGTTGGATGATTTAATTAAACAGCCAATAAAAGGATCTTCATATAGTTATGAATTGCAGAAGACAAAGCAGCTAGATATCTGTTTAGTTGCGAAAGTGTTAAAGAACAAAGGCAACATGATATATGTAAAATGGCTTAGTTTTGATAATTCTAATAATAGCTGGATTCATTAGACAAATATACTATGAAAAAAAATTAGTTGTTGTACAAAAATTGTCTAAACATGACGCCTTCTGAAAATAAAAGAGTTAAGTCAAGTTTGAACATGAAATTAATGAAAAAAATGAAGCAAAACCTTTATTATTAAATACAATATTTTCTACAATAAGTGATAATATATTAATTGATGTTGGATTAAATATATCCATGGATTTTAGGCCTTTTATAAAGTTAAATAATACCCTCGAATTGGAAGAATTTGAATGGCAAACACTGATTTTAAATATGTATTGGATTCGTCATATATATTTTAGTACAATGAAGTTAGAGTATTTACGTTTTATTTGTTCTAAGAATATAATCATAACAGGTAATAATAATGAAGAATTAAAAATGATTCAAACTACTAGACAAAATAAAACTATATGCTTAACAGAATCTGATTTGGTTAACATAATATTCATCAATACATATCATGTGGTTAGCTTAATTAATAGGCTAAATTTAATTGACTTTGACTCTTTTTATAATAATTTTATACAAGCTTTTAAGGAATTGTTATCAGAAATAATTTATCCAGTAAGTGTAGAAAGTATAATAGATGAATATTTTAATTTAGCATTTGATGAGCGCAGTTTTTGTTGAAAGAACGCATGTTAATAAATAAAGAAAAAATATTTGTTGACTTGTATAATTGAAAATTTATTATAATAGCAATGATATACATATTGTAATATACATTTTTAAAATATAAATCGTTTTATTTTCTTGTAACTATTTTAAATATATATTAGCAGGTTGAAAACTGGGAAATCTGGAAAAGTAATTATTGACTTTAGAAAGAAAATTCATGAAGATAATTTTAATTTTTTAACGTTTTGTATTACCTGAATTAACTGAGAGCCACTTCAAAGACCGGAGTCGAATTTAAATTATTAACTGCAGTTAATTAAGCATTAAAAATAATGCTAAACTTGCCTGGCAAAAAATGGTGCTAATTTTTCATGAAAATTTCGTTACTCGTAGGGACAGAAACAGAATCTTATTATCTGGAAGATCCACTTGTACTGCTTCTCCATAACGGCTGTTCGAAATTTTAATTCCCATAATTGCATATTTCTGTTTGGTTATATCTAAATATATTTTAGATGAATTTTAATTTTAAAAAAATCGGTCTGATTTTTCATCCTTATAATCTTTTAATACAATCAACATCCTGTTAAAGAGTTGGGGTGATTTTATTATTATTATTCCACGCATTCTAAAATTCCTTAAGAGAAATGTATTTTAAGTGCTGACCAAATTGATAAACATCGGTTTGTAGATTTGTCATGAAGCAAAACCTTTATTATTATTAAATACAATAATCAATGATTGATGTTCGGCTAAACATTAGGCCTTTTGTAAAATTAAATAATACCCTCTTAATTTGATGCATTTAAATAAGAAAACACTAATATGTATAGGGTATACGAGATTTTCTGCAATAACTGAATGATTGATGATCGACTATACATTAGACCTTTTATAAAGTTATATAATTCCATCGAATTGGAAGAATTTGAATTGGAAACACTGATTTTAAATAGGTAGTGGATTCGTCATATATATTTTAGTACAATGGAATTAGACCATTTACGTTTTATTTGTTGTAAGAATATAATCATAACAGGTAATAATAATGAGGAATTAAAAATGATTCAAATTACTAGACAGGAAAAGACTATATATGCTTAACAGAATCTGATTTGGTAAACATAATATTCAACAATACATATCATGTCGTTCCCTTAATTAATAGGCTAAATTTATTTGACTTTCTCACATTTTATAATAATTTTATAAAAGCTCATTTTATAGCCACTTGCATATGGCTAAATATGTTAATTTAGATTTAATAGATATTATAACATTTATAGAAAAATTTTTCACCCTTGTAATCCTTTCAAATAACATCCTGTTAAAGATCTCGAGCGATTTTATATTTTATATTAAAAATACAGATTATTGTTCGGCACAACCCAAAATTCAATTTATATACTCACCTCACAATAATTGATGTCGGTTGGCTTTGTGGTGCAGTGGTAAGGTCCTTATACCCCCATAAAAGTTTATAGGTTCGATTCCTATTCACATATAAAAATTTTATTTTAAAGATCATCTGTCTCTCTCTCTCTCTCTCTCCCTCCATTTCCTTTACTCCTCTGCTTTACTGCTGCAATTACGAGTTGTGCTTACCACACTGGAGATAGGTGTAAGGACGCCTATTATAACTGCGCTCCGACAGCATCTTTATACTTATCTATGTGATAAGCACGCCGCAGAAGCCTTCACCTTTTTTCAAAGTCTCTATCTATCTATCCACACAACATCAAACTTCAAACATTACATCAAAAGATACCTTGGAAAACACATTGAAACTTGGCGCCACATTTCAAAAATAAATATGACATTTCATTGACGCAAAAAATCTGACACTGACAATTGACATACAAAATTCAAAAATATGACAGTGACAATTGACACGTAAAGCGCCATCTAACATAAAAATTGAAAAATGAAAATTTACACACAGCGCCACCTAGCTACACATGAAACTCAATGACATCAAAATGGGGCCCCCACGATTGTGGCGTCTTCTTGTGGCAAAATTTTGAGCCAATGGTCTAGTTCTGCTGTTGCATATTCGATTATGATATAATTTACAAAAAAGGTAACCTTAATACCAACGCAGATGCTGTATCACTTGCAGAGATTCATAATATTGAAACCCGTGATAGTAATTCTAGTTCAACAAGCGGCACTAATAGTGGGACATCAATAATTTCTACTACAAATATTTCGATTAATTATGGTGCTAATCAAATTATATTTTCTACTATATTACACCCTCCCGCCGGTACTACTAAAATAATTTCGTCTGGATAAAAACGTAGATTTCATGTTCATGTTTCAAAAAATAATTTTGAAACCGACATATTAATTTTATTCGGGAAAATTAATCATCGGGTAAATACTACTACACATACTTTGAAAATTCTGACGATTACGAACTGTGAAATAATTAAGGAAAATTTTGATTCCATTAAATTTAAACTTTGCATTAAAATATTAATCGACTTCGGCGACGATGACTAAATAAAATTAACCATACAGAATTACCACGAATCAAAAACAAATCACAGAGGTATCGACGAAACTGTAGAAAGAACAAAGAAAAGATATTATTGGTATATAATACATATAGTATTATATATACTATGTAATACAGAGTATGATATGTACAGAGAATCAGTACATATATAAACGATTGTCAAATTTGTCAAATCAGCAAATATGACCGCAAACCGGTAAAGGTAAAGATGAACATTACTTCAACTGCTACAAGACCATTTGAAATTATTCATATAAATACATATATACTGGAAAAACAAAAATTTATAACTACAGTGGACAGTTTCTCTGAATACGCTGAAGCATATCCTTTAAAATCATTAAAATCATCAAAAATCGCTGATGCATTGTTATTCTATTTTTCGCTTCACAAAATTCCGAAATAAAATAATTTCTGATAATGGCACTGAATTTAATAATTCAGCGATAATCGAATTACTAGAATTACATAAGGTAAATATCCACTTCTGCTCTCCTAATCATGCACCATATAATGGCTTTATAGAACGGCTACATTCAACACGATCTGAACATATACGTATATTAAATAATCAATCTTCTGATCAAGAACCAATACACAAAAAAATTATTTACGTTCTACTAGCTTATAATAATTCAATTTATTCAAATACAAAAATGAAGCTTACTGACGTAGCGCTGTAAGCGATGTGGTGATGTAAAATCGGTGAATGTAAGATAATTCCAATTCTGTAAGTTGCATTTGGATGTATGTAGGCTGACATAAGCTAGGCTTAGATCCCTCTGTAAATCTTAAATTTAAATTTAAGATTTAAGTTTAAATTCCTCTTCGGGTGAGCGGATTACTCTGCTGCTTTGTTTTAATGTTTCCTCTATCCCACCCTTTACAGCTAGGTATCTTGAAGTCGCGAAACAACTTCCCATCTCGGCCGAGCCTTTTTTATAGCCAAGATTGTTTACTAAAATATAGGGCCAGGGTGGGGAATCGACAATAACAATTTCTTATACCTTAGTGTGGTTCTGGCTGCAAAACCCTATGTTGAAACCACTTTATCTATAAAAATACATTTTATTTACCATAAGTTGTTTTCACTTTTACAGTACAAATGCCCTAAGGTAATTTTTATTAACAATACCTATACTTATTCTGTATGTATTAGCCCGTATACAATAACAATTTACCGGTAAACAATTTAACAAAAACCCCCTTTTATCCTGGGCGCCGCTAAGTCGCCAAAAAAATAAACTGCCACTAATTACGGCGGCATGACAATATTTATAGAGCAATATAATGTACAATATTTTTTTAAATTAAATAAATCCATATATATCTACTTTGTTTTGCCATACCAATATTGGTGGTACTTGGCTTTGGCTCATGCTAGGGGAGGGTTGACTGTTTGGTTCGCTACCGTTCTGATTGGACGTTGTTTAACTACAAATACAGAAACATAAATTTAACCCTAACACTTAGCTTTCTGTATTTTCCCAACTATCGACGTGGTGCGTGCTTGACCCTACAAATCTTACAATAAACTTATAATCTCAAATATGCAATAATTCTAAACCAAAAAAAAAAAGACAATTAAGTACAATATTCATACGATTTTCCATAATATTATTTCTTAATATTATACCGATAATATGATGTAACTCATCCAACTGGCTCCGGCGAGCAAGATAGCTCCGACGGCCCAGTATACGCTGGCTTCAGGTCATTAATGTGTATTCTTTTCAGGCTCCGTCGTTGATCATCTTTCAGATCATATACTACCTTGGAAACGACATGAATTACACTATAAGGGCCTGAATATTTCGGTGCTAATTTCGCAGCGAATACTTTCGAGACATCCGACAACGGATTTTCGCAATTATAGACCCGGTCATCTACATGGCATCTCCACTCTCGACGGCGAAGATTATAATTCCTACTCTGATTGCTAAACGCTCTACCTAAATTTATTTTTACTAACTCATGCATTTCGTGCAATTTCTTAATTTTATCCGTATATTCTGGTTGCGTCATCGGTTCGATCGGTGTTAGTTTGAAATAATGTTTTCGGTGCTTCCATTTCCCGCGCGAAATTTAACATTGACGGTGAAAATCGTGTGGATTCGTGACGAGCGCTGTTAATCGTGAATATTAAATCTGACAGGGGAGAATCTCATTGTCTATGGTCATTTTCACAATACTGCGCTACCATCGTTTTATGGTCTCGTTTGCGCGTTCTACCGAATTAGCTTACGGTGTATACGGTGGCGTTAAGTGGTGTTTAATTCCCATTTCCTGCAAATATTGTTTAAAACATCGACTAGTAAATTGCGTACCGTTATCGGTAATGACAGTATTCGGACATCCAAAGCGTGTAATAATTTCTTCGTACAACATTTTTATTATATTTGGTGTGGTGGCAATTCGAATAGCGCGACATTGCACCCATTTTGTAAATCGATCTTGTGCTCCAATAATATAAATATTACTGTCCTTGGAGCGTGATAGTGGTTCTACTATATCCATGCAGATGGTGTGCCATGGCTTGCCTATTTGTCGTGGTTGCATTTTTCCAGCAGATTTTTGCAGTAGTTAATGTCTGTGGTAAGATGAACAATTTTGGTCATGTCAGGCCAATAATAATGACGGCCCAATAATACGGGCCGTCGTTTCCGCTATACCTAAGTGTTCAGCTGTTGCTCGATCGTGATTTTCTATTAAGACTTTCTTACGTGATGGTTTTGGGACACATAATTTCAATGGATTCGCTAATTCTTTTTTTGTTTGATCTGTTAGATCCCAAAAGTGTCTGTACAGTTGGTTATTACGAATACAGTAATCTGGTAACGCTGTTCGGTTATTTTTCACTATTTCCATCTTATTTTGATACCATGAACATTTTGCTAAATCTTGAATTGTCACAATAGGGTCGGTATTATGGTAATGGTGTTCGAGAGAGTGCGTCCGCCACTTGTTGTAAGTAAATACTTCAACGGGCGAGTCTACTTGATGGACTTTGTAATGAGTGTAACCATCGAAGAGACTCATGGTCAGTCAAAACGGTCAAATGATAACCCTCTAAATATGGACGCATCTTGTCTATTCCCCATACAATGGCTAAACATTCTTCTTCTGTTACGTTGTTTTCATTTTCATTAAGTGATCGACTAGCGTAAGCGATGACATGGTCTCCATCTGCACCGTGTTCAATTAAAGCAGCGCCTAAACCTGTTTGTGATGCATCAGTTTGAAGTATGAACGGTCTGCTGAAGTCTGGACAAGCGAGTACTAGTGCTTCTGTTAACTTTGTTTTTAGTTGATCAAATGCGTGTTGCTGCTTTTCTGTCCATTGCCATTTCACGTATGTATGTAATAGATGATTAAGTGGTGCGGCTATCTGTGAAAAATTATTTATAAACTTTCGGTACCAAGAAGCTACCCCTAACAACTGTTTCAATGTTCTTAAATTTTTAGTGGTGGAATATGTAATATAGCGGCTATTTTATCGGGGTCTGTCTGTATTTCCTCAGCGGTTACAACAATTTTACAATAAAATGAAATATTTTAACGCTCTACGTCCAAATTGACATTTGTCCGGATTTATACGCAGATTTGCCACTCGTAATCTACGGAAAACTTATTTTAAATTCGCTAAATGTTTTTCAAACGTTTGACCTAAAACTATTATGTCATCAAGGTACGCGAAACATTTATTCTCCAGTTCCGGACCGATAATTTTATCCATTAATCTTTGGAAAGTTGCAGGTGCTGGATGCAAGGCAAAATGCATTACCTTAAACTAAAATAATTCCATTCCTGGTACTGTAAATGCTGTAATTGGATTACTATCTTCACTTAACGGGACTTGGTAGTAACCTTGTTTTAAATCAATGCTAGAAATATACCCTACATGTCTCAATTTATCTAAAATTGCGTTAATTCGCAGTAGTGGATAAGCATCTATACGGGTAAAATTTTTGAAAATCAATACAAAATCGGTTTTTACCATCTTCTTTTCGAACAATTGCTACTGGATAACTCCATGGGCAGTTGCTAGGCTCCATTATGTCATCTTTTAACATCTGGCGCACTTCCGTGTTAATGATACCTTGCATGTGTGGATTCCTCGGTCGGTACCGCTGTTCGATCGCGTCTGGGTTTCCAAGATGATCCGCACTCCTTATCTTGGTAAACGGTAGGAGTCCCTTCTTCAAAAATTAATTCAGTCGCCTTTCGTCTTCAAAGGACAACGATAATTTTGTAAGAGGCTCCACTCGTCCTGTACACTCGTGATCCTACACACATCGCAGGACTTCGTTTCTCAGTCGAACTTGTCCAGTCTGCAGATCGATATTAAACGAATACTGACTAAGTATGTTCGTTCCAATCAAGAGATCATAACTCATATATATATATGTATCTTAAAGCCTGTCTACCATTCCTGGTGTAGGCTTATCATATGTTATTATGATCATAACTCATACCGGGAAAATATTGCATCATTTCGTTGCATTTTATTGTACCTATCTGTAACGGTATTTCATACATTTCTGTAATATGCGTGACTTACCTATTTGCGCTTCGTGCATATGTAGTTGATGGCGGAATAATCGGTAACTTTCTTTCACGGCTTTTATTCGTCCCCAATGACATTCATCTCTACAATTCCAGTACGTTGGTCTAACGGCTGTTGTCGTATGTTGTTGTCGTACTAGGAGAGATGGTGGTTGTTGTTGTTGTACTGCTGGTCTGTTAGTTGACGGTATTGTGTGAGGTGTCGCTCTATATAATGGTTTCGGTGCGATTCGTGGTATATGTTTTGGCGCAACGGATGTAGTTCGTCTTAATGACAAAGATGCATGACGTAATTTCACCAATAATATCTCTGTCTCTCTAATTCTGGTTGGCAGTGACGGTACATTATTAAATTCGGAACGTCGAATCTGTTGTCGATATTCTTTTAACAAATTTCTATATAACCAGTTTAGTTCTGGAACGGGTGTCATGCGTCAATGACGACGAATTGAAGTCTGTAATTCGGCAAGATATTGGCTGGACGGTTCAGTCGGGCGTTGCAGTCGATGACTTGTAGCAGCGTCTTGCTCTTCCATGTAATTTACGGGATAGCAAAAGTTACGAAAATGAAATAGAAATTCTTTCCATGTTTTCCATAGATGTCGATTATTACGGTGCCAGAGCGATGCATCTCCTTGCAGTAGATCAGGCATATGTTTAACTACCTGCTGCAGATCATGGCCCTGTGCTTCACATAATTCGATAATTCTTTCAATAAAAGTTACAGGATCGGTTCGTCCATTGAAACTTAACTTTTATTTATAAACTTTTATCGGTCTTTCAGTAGGTGCATTAGGTGTAGGTGGTGTCCTACGCGCAGCAATTATATTAGTCATAATCGATTCATTTATTATATTGCTAGGTAATCCTGTCCTAACGGAAGTCCTAGTGGTCTGAATTGTCGGTGGGAAATTAATTGCTGAGGAAACAATAGCTGGTGACTTTTTCCCATCTTTGATGAAATTAGACATCCGTTTTCTCGGAGTTTCTGCATTTCCATTGGTGTTCAAATCGAATTTTGCCAATTCTGCGGCCACTTCTTCCTTTTTCAAACGGTAGATCCATGATACTCTTGTGTCTCGTAAATCCATATTTAAAGTCGGTACAGGTAAAGAAATAGCTTGTTTTAGCTAAAAATGATAGCTTTAAAAACCGGTATCATGACGCGTATTGCCGTTCACGTACACGTAATTTCCTCTTTTTGTACGTTACCGACAGTACAGTCGCGTAATTCGGTAACGATTTCTATCAGCAACCTGTGTTAACCGGTTATTTACCCCGGCCAACTTTTGGTCGGCCAAAAAGCTGCGGTCTATCACAGAAGCTACGTACCGCAATGGCTGCGATAGTATTACCTCTGGATCAACCTCTGCAGAACTCGGGGAGTGCTCCGTAAGGAGGCATCTAAGGGCCTCAGAGGATAAACTCAAATCTGCCTTGGCCCTGATATTATTCTAGTGGCCGATTTATACCGTTACACGTCCCATACTTCCCACACGTTCTCTACTTACGTAAAATTTCTGCAAGAGGTACACATGTTCCTGTCCCACAGTCGCCAAACGACTTATGAGTGAGGTCGCCGCAATACGGTGCTGCAAATTGGTTTGCAAAAACGAGGAAAAGGTAACATGAATGGAAATCACGACCCTCCCTCGTTCATGGAGCTTCAGCGTACGTCCGACAACTCGACAGTTGTCAGACACTCTCTCAGCTCCTCCGTCAGTCGCTCAGTGAGCGCTACCGAAACCACAGCTGCCAGGGTAGACCCAATCTTAGTTGGGGCAATCCCAAGACTCACCAAAAATAAGCCCTTCCGACACCAAAGATGTCGTTGCATCCTTCTAGGCTGACCCAGGTTGGTTGAGTCACCCTCCGGGGCCACAGATGGACCCGCCGGGGGCTTGTCGAAGGTGAGGCCTTTCAATATCTTAGATGTCGTTGCCACACCTTGGGCTTCCCCAACCTTACTCGAGCCACGCTCAGGAGTCAAAGACGGATCCGCTCTTGACCTGCTAGATGATGCAGCTGGCTTTGACTGGTCTGCAGACGCACCGCTACCAGCAGATCCCCCAAAGTCGAGCTTTCGCTAGACTCCTCATAGACCACAAAATTGATCAAGGAGAGCTCAGCAGCAGCGTCTCGTCGGTAGAGCCACAAGCACTCTACCGAGGGCTCGTCAACTCCCAGCACTAACAGGAGTCTTCCTGCCCCGCGCTGCTGATGGTATACCCGCCACAGACTCGTTTTGAGACAAGGATTTTGCCTGCTTAAGCACCTCAGCTTTGACGCGGTTTCGTCCAAGCAACCGCGGACCATCGCCAATAGCTTAAGCGTCTTGGAGTAGTGCCTCTCCAATCCTAGAGAAGCACCATCCCAAGGCCGCAGATAGCGCACAACCGCTCTACGGACCACTGGTCTTATCTCCACAGCGCTAGGTGACACCTTTAGGCGCTACCTCCCCAGACCCCTGCGCTGAGTCCAGATTGAAAACTCTACGTGGAAGGAGATTTGTCATTCTTTTCCATAAGAAATCCCACGAGTAAGTCGGAAAGGGTGGTCCGCACTAGCAAAGCGGTCATACCGGAGTACGGCTAACTACTCTGGGAAGACGCTCGGTATTCCAGAGGCACACGTTAGAGGTACGTAACCCTGTGCCATCCAGTCCATCGGCAAGGTAGCTAACACTTTGAATTTGAGTCTCTCACTTTAGCACCACACCAGGTCCCACCAGCCTTCGGTCATTAAATCCCAGTTCAGCCCCAGGGGACACCGTGAGGAAGTATGAGTAAGTTTTATTCCCTCTTTTCGCATTTTTTAATTTAATACAAATCTAATAATCAAAATTGCAAACTGATCAAAACCCTATGAAGAAATAAATTAATTAATTAAAATAATCAAAGCAAATATAAAATAATATTCACAAGTTTATACACACCAGCGACATCTAACGTGTTGAATATAGATTATCCAAAATGCATTTTCAGAAAAGAGAAATTTAACGATCCCGCCAAACAAGAAATCATGATTAATTCATACACGAATAATTGCAAGACTTTGGCGACGTTCTTACACCTATCCTTAATGTGGTAAAGCACACCTCGTGATTGCAGCAGTAAAGTAGAGGAGTAAAGGAAAAGGAGAGAGAGAGAGAGAGATGATAGAGAAGATCTTTAAAATAAAATTTTTAGATGTGAATAGGAATCGAACCTATAAATTTTTATGGGGGTATAAGGACCTTACCACTGAACCACAAAGCCAACCGACATCCACTATGTTGGGTTGAGTATATAAATTGAATTTTGGGTTGCGCCGAACAATAATCTGTATTTTTAATATAAAGAGATCTGTAACAGGATGTTATTTGAAAAGATTATAAGGGTGAAAAATTTTTCTATAAATGTTATAATCTGTATTAAATCTAAATTAACATATTTAGCCATATGCAAATGGCTATAAAATCAGCTTTTATAAAATTATTATAAAATGTGATAAAGTCAATTAAATTTAGCTTATTAATTAAGGGAACGACATATGTATTGATGAATATTATGTTAACCAAATCAGATTCTGTTAAGCATATAGTCTTTTCCTGTCTAGTAATTTAAATCATTTTTAATTCCTCATTATTATTACCTGTTATGATTATATTCTTACAACAAATAAAACGTAAATGGTCTAATTCCATTGTACTAAAATATATATGACGAATCCAATACATATTTAAAATCAGTTTTTGCCATTAAAATTCTTCCAATTCGAGGGTATTATTTAACTTTATAAAAGGTCTAATGTTTAGTCGATCATCAATCATTCAGTTATTGTAGAAAATCTCGTATATCCAATACATATTAGCGTTTCCTTATTTAAATGCTTCAAATTAAGAGGACATTATTTAATTTTACAAAAGGCCTAATGTTTAGCTGAACATCAACCATTCTTTATTGTATTTAATAATAATAAAGGTTTTGCTTCATGACAAACCCATGTTTATCAATTTGAACAGCACTTAAAACACATTTCTCTTAAGCAATTTTAGAATGCGTGGAATGATATCTGTTTTTTTAATATAAAGAGATCTTTAACAGGATGTTATTTGAAAAGATTATAAGGATGAAAAATGTTTCTAGAAATGTTATAATCTCTATTGTATATTTAGCAAAATATAAAATCAAACCGATTTTCTTATTAAAGGGACTATGATTTTTGCTGGTGGTGGTACCTGCATCAGGTATTTAAGCCGTATGCTCATAGTAATGTTAAAGTATTCATTTCAACTACATAATTTTGAATTTGTTCTTTAGTGTTTGTTAGAGGCCCAAGAAAATAAATTAAAATGTAAGTAACTATATTATTATCTAATTCTTCTTATCTTTTTGCTCATACTTATATATATATTTTAAATAGATTTAGACGCCTTGAATAATTCTGTTAAATACGTTCGAAAAGAGTTAGTAAAATTACAAGAATTAGTACCAAACCAAAAATATACAATTATGGGAATTAAAATTTTAAACAGCCGTTATGGAGAAGCAGTACAAGTGGATCTTCCAGATAATAAGATTCTGTTTCTGCCCCCACGAGTAACGGACATTTTTAAGAAAAATTTGCACGATTTTTTGCCGGGCAAGTTCAGCATTATTTTTAAAGAATTAACTGCAGTTAATAATTTAAATTCGACTTCGGGCTTTGAAGTGGCTCTCAGTTAATTCATTATCTCTATTGTATATTTAGCAAAATATAAAATCAAACCGATTTTCTTATTAAAGGGACTATGATTTTTGCTGGTGGTGGTTGTGGTGGTGGTGGTACCTGCATCAGGTATTTAAGCCGTATGCTCATAGTAATGTTATAGTATTGTTTTCAATTGTATAAGTGTGCATATAGTGATCATGGAAAGTGCAATTAATTTAAGCAGTGATATAGTAAATATATTTTCAAAAGCTGTACCATTGTTACAAGAAAGTTCCAGTCTAGACAGGAGCACATGCATCAGGAAAATCAACAAAAGTATCCGAGACATCATGAAAATCATGCGTAAGAAGCAACCAGTTTGTAATAAGCTTTCTACTAATTTAAGTCACTTAAGAAGATTTCGTCTTACATTAAGAAATAATAATTAGCAGACTCACACTGGTGGTAATTTGCGAGCTTCTAACAGAAGAGAATAATTTGGGACGATCTAAAATCTGCATTCAACAACCGTATCCGAACAGGCATTATTTACAATATGTACAATTTACATTAAGGCACAATACATTACACAATACATTACTATCATATTTCAAATTATGATAGTCATTTCCTACTTAAGGAAATATGCAGAATGGGGACCATTACTTTATTACCAATAAATAAAGAAAAATACATTTCATTTACTCAGCATTATCGTAACAGTTCTGTTCGATGTTGTTTCATAGATTCTTACAGGTTTTTAAACACTTCACTGTCTGAATTAGTATCCACCCTACAAATAAATTAATTAAATATTCTAAAACATGAATTCCGTAATTTAGATGAGGAATCTTTTAAACTGCTATCTAGGAAAGGTATTTTTGCTATGATTATGTAGATAATTTAAGTAAACTAAATGAAACGGAACTACCAGCTAAAGAATTATTTTATAATAAGCTGACTAAATCACATATAAGTGAAGCCGATTTTGATCATGCAAAAGTAATTTGGAAAAGATTCAATATTACTAATTTAGGCGAATATAGCGACTTATACTTGAAAACAGATGTTCTGTTGCTGCCTGATGTATTTGAAAACTTTAGAAGTAAGAAGTAAGTAAATATTTATGGTTTAGAGCCGGCTTTCTACCATACGCTACCTGGGTATGCTTGGGATTGCATGTTGAAAATAACAAAGTGTAAACTTAGGCTTTCCAAAGACAAATGAACTTTTATTAAAAAAAAAAAATGTCTAAGAGGAGGTATTTCTATGTGTTCTAATAGATACTCCGCGGCAAACAACAGATATATGAAGAATTTTGACATTACAAAGCCATCTAAATATTTATTGTATTTAGATGCCAATAACCTATATGGTTGGGCCATGTCTCAGTATCTACCTTACGATAATTTTCCTAGGCTAAATAATGTAAATGAGGTAGATATTATGAATGTTCCTGATGATTCCGATAGTGGTTATATTCTCGAGGTAGACTTAGAATACCCAATGTCGCTGCATGACAAACATAAAGATCTGCCATTCTGTGCAGATCACGAACGACCGCCAGGTTCTAAATCTGTTAAATTACTGAATACAGTTACTAATAAAAAAAATTATATTATACATTACCGAAATTTAAAACAAGCCTTGCAGAACGGTCTGGTCTTGACTAAAATTCATAAAATATTAAAATTTAGTCAAGCACAATGGCTCCAACCATATATAGATTTAAATACTAAATACCGAGAACAAGCTAAAACAGATTTTGAGAAAAATTTGTTCAAATTAATGAATAATGCCGTATTCGGAAAAACAATGGAAAACATTAGGAAACATAGAAATATCAAGACGGTTCGTAAATGAGAAGGGCGTTATGGTGCTAAAAATCTAATATCGAGCCCATTATTCCATAGTCATAAAATAGTTGATGAAAGTTTAGTTGCTATAGAGCTAAACAAATCACATATAGTGTTTAATAAACCGGTTTATATAGGAATGTGTATTCTAGACATATCTAAAACTCTTATGTATGACTTTCATTATAATTTTATATTAAAAGAGATTTCACCAACTGAAAATTGCAAACTAATGTACATGGATACAGATAGCTTCATATATGAAATCATATCTGATGATGCATATTTAGATATTATTAAAACGCATATACAAAAATTCGATACAAGTAACTATGCTATAGATAATCAATACGGTATACCATTAAAAAACAAAAAAGTTTTAGGTCTGTTTAAGGATGAGGCAGCTGGCAATATTATTACCAATTTCATAGGATTAAGATCAAAAATGTACACTTATAAAATAGATTGTTTGAATAAATGTCTAAAAAAAATTAAGGGGGTTAAATACAACATAGTAAAAAATGAAATAGATTATAATGATTATTATGAATGTTTAATGCTATCTAAAGAAAAAGTTATAAAGCAGCGTTCCATACGTACTTATAACCATAATTTATTTAGTGCAGAGGAAATTAAACTAGCTCTTAATTCATTTGATGATAAACGTTATTTGATTGAAAACAGTACAGACACGCTTCTTTGGGGTCACTATAAAATTCAATTTAATTAACGACAATAGTAATGATATGTATATAATTTGTATCTCAAATGTATGGTAGTATTACTAAACATCTATAAATTTACTCATTTGTAGTACAATACTTTGAAATAGATAATTATAAATATATTTCAGGAATAGGTATATAATATGTATGTATGGACTTTCTTATTTTTTATGTTTAAAATTACTTTTACTTAAACCTAGTGTGTTTTAAATAAAATAGAATTACGATTTGTCTGTGTCGTTTGTTATACTTAACATCACTATACAATGTACGCTACTAACTAAGCTGACCCTTTTCAAGTTCAAAAAAGTTCAGATCTGTTGATAGACGAAAATAAGAAAGTAGGTAAAATAACTAATTCCCTAATAAATTTATTATTTTCTATTATAAACTGATCAAATATACAAAAACATTCAAATATATCGATTTAAAATTATTTCTTCACATATGAAACAGTTAATCTTATGTGTATGTAGAGGGCCATGAATTACATCGCAATCATCATCATCTTCATTTGTACGATGTCCCCAACAAGGCTTCAAATATCCTGATACCATTTCTTCTGGTAGTTCTAATTGATTACTCAATATCTTTATAAAATAATCATGGAATTTGCGTGAACACTTAATGCTGTTAATCATATCTTTTAATTCTAAAATTTGATTAGTCGTTACCATGATTTCTTCTTTTACCAATAAATTTAAAAGCACACTTTAAAAATAATGTTGTTGTTACTGCTACCACACAATAGAGTATCGACAAGATTGAATCGAGTTTCTGTATTGATGAAACAGATGAAATAAATTTTGGAGCGAGGAATCTGTCTAAACTATCTTTAACTCAGCATTTTTTTTTATAATTCGAATTTTATAATTTGTTGAATTATTCAGAATGGTTGTAAACAAAACTGAGTCTGTAGCTTTTTCCATCTTACTCCAATTAGAAGGCCAACTATCATTAGTTGAATTGAAACAAATACAAACTTGTTCTGCATTTTTCGGATTAATTACATATATTACATTATTAAAAATTGTAACTAAAAAAAGGAAAGTAAATCCAATCATGATCATCTGATTTGGATTACTTGCATAAATTGAAAATCAACTGTTTCGTATACATATATATATATTTATTTTTATTGAGGCAAAAACTTATACATCCAACTACTCAGTATAAAACAATTTCTTAAACTACACATATACAACTTATCATTTAGATGTTCCATACTTTTTGGAATATCACGATTAAATTTAGGTACACAATTAGAATTACTTAAAGTTTCAAGATTTATAATTTTAAGTATACAATTAAAATTAGTTGAAGTTTCAATATTTATAATTTTGGGTAGAAGTGATGTTGATGATGATCCGATTCTATTAGATTCACTGAATAATGTTTGTAAAAAGTCTTTCTTTTGATGGCCTTTAACATACACTATATCAAATCCATATAATTTCTTTATTATTAAATGTTATTAATAATAACATTTAATAATAAACATTGTGTCTTATATGTGCTGATTCATACAATAGTCCATGAATATTATGAATTGCATAATTTACATCTTTTTTTTCAGAAATGGTTAATATTGAGTAAGGTTTAGGCTCTTGAAAAACATAATGACTTGTCATATATTATAGAAAACCATTGTTAGACCCTTTAGATATAGATTCTTTGATGTATGAAAGTAGAGAATAATAAACAGATGAAGGCCAGTTCAGGCCAGACCTTTTTGTAGTTAACATCATTTATTTTTACATCCCTCAAGAATAATAAGAACAAATATAACATGACTATATGGAGACTATGGATGATAGTCTCCATTTAAAAGCAGCGTAATGCTAGAAATATTACTATGATCAAATAAAGTATTATCACTAGTCATCTGATCTTTTCGGTTTTGCTGAAAAGCAACAATGACATACCGAGGACATTCTACATTAGTGGTAGTTTTCACATTCCATATCTCTTTTGTAGATACCATATTCAGAGAAGGTAATTCGTGATAACTCCATTTTCTGAATGGAATTAAAATTGGTCGATCATGCTTTATCGATTTTAATAATTCCATTTTTATATAATCATTGGGTGTTATATGTTTTACTTTCAATTCAATATTGTCAATTAGAATTTCTCCTATTGTTGTATTGTCACTTGCTAACATAGCACTGTTATCATTACGAGAACGTACTAAACGTAAAGTATGTTTTCCACACATCATTGTTTTATAATCGCTGAACACACCAAATAAATGAGATAGTGGTATTCGCATAAAGAATTCCTCTTTGGCACATGTTGATAATCTAATCTATTTGGGAACTTCCAACTTCCTATAATTAAATGTTTTGCATCTTCTTCAGTATAACATAAGTATCCACGAATAAGACTAACAATTCCCGGATCTTTAACATGCTCCACTTCTACACCATTCAATTCATACGTTACTGACTCAAATAAAAATGGGCGTGCATTATTAACTAGGCACACAGTTCCATCTCCTTTTGTCTTTTTCAATTTTCCTTTAATTACCAAAGCAGATTCGGCCATTAATAGCCAAACATCATTTCTATTTATTGTTATTTCAATTACATCACTGTTAGAAAATGACTTAATATAGGGAAGATATGTTCGATATTCCATATGTGTTATAGAATCATCATTCAATGGAGATTTATACAGGTTTAAAATCTGATCTGACGGCATATCCAATCGATTTCAAAAAAGTTGTGTATAACTATGACAATTTACCCCCCAACTTTCTAGCTGAACGGCGTTTTTTAACTGAATGTGTTTGCTTGTTAATACTCCTTTTATACGATTTATTAACATTCTTATTACTAGCACTATTAATTATTAAAACCATATTTTTTTAATTCTAACCGAACGATAATTTCTTCCCCTCGAAAATTTACAAGATTAAAATTCTGATCTAGTATTTTTAGGGAAATGGTAGATATCTCTTTCCCTACTACTGGTAAATAAACCAAGTTTCGTGGAATTTCGTCTATAGAAAATCCAGGATTGGACGTGATGGGAAATTCGTATAATGTATGTGACGGTTTGTTGTTATAGTATGCACCACTTGTTATATTACTATCCACGTGAATCGTTCGGACTTTTACAATATTTACAGGATGATCAGATGAAAGAACTATTCCAGGGTGCAATATCTTTCGTGAGAATCCTAGTAGTTCTGCTAGCGAATTTTCTGTATTAAAGTCTATATCAAAATCACGATGAAAAATTTCACACTTTAAAGTATTATTATTTGGTCTTCGGAAAAAAATATCTTCTTCTTTTTCATTTCCATTCAACTTGAAAGGTATCAATTGCTTCTTTAGATAATTAGTAATATCTGTAATCTCATATACTCCAGCAGGTAGATTAATTGAATTGACTTGTTTATTTTTATCTATATAGTGAAATTTAGTATTTTCTTCAACGTTCGGTATAGTGCTGTACGAAAAGAAACCAATCAACGCCAATCCGTATTGAAAATTTGTATCTAGCTGTATGGGATTGGGAAAATCTATGGAAACGGTTGATTTACGATCCTTTAATGTGAATATTATAGACATAACTAACACTAGACTGTACTATGGCTTGCTATTATATAGAAATTCAAATGACCACAATTATTAGAATTAAATTTTTGGAATCGGCTTCTATTGTAGATTATATTACTTGATTCACTACTTAATCACTATTCAACATATTCGCGAATGAAAGCAGCCATTGCTGAACGAACAATTCGTACTATAAAAGAACGGCTGTATAAATATTTCAGTTTAAATGGAACGCACAAGTGGATTTCAATTTTACCAGTTATTGTCAAAAATTATAATGAAGCAAAACATAGTACAATTAAAATGAAGCCATGTGACGTTGTTGGTGAGACAATTGAGAAAAAGTTGTTGGATACAATCTATAACCATATGAAAATCTTTCCAGGATCGAAATTAAATGTTGGCGATATGGTACGCATCAGTAAAGAAAAGCATGTTTTCGATAAAGGGTACACACCTAACTGGACCACCGAACTATTTAAAATTATCAAAATCAATTACACCAATCCTGTGACGTATTTGTTGGAAGATTTAAATAAACAGCCAATAAAGGGATCTTTCTATAGTTACGAATTGCAGAAGACAAAGCAACCAGATATCTATTTAGTTGAGAAAGTGTTAAAGAAAAAAGGCAACATGGTATATGTAAAATGGCTTGGTTTTGATAATTCTCATAATAGCTGGATTCATAAGACAAATATACTATGAAAAAAAAATTAGTTGTGGTACAAAAACTGTATAAACATGACGCCTTCTGAAAATAAATGCGTTTTAAGTGCTAATCAAATTAATAACGATTTGTTTGAACTATTAAACAAGTTTGAACATGAAATTACTGAAAAAAATGAAGCAAAACCTTTATTATTAAATACAAGATTTTCTACAATAAGTGATAATATATTAATTGATGTTGGATTAAATATGGCCATGGACTTTAGGCCTTTTATAAAGTTAAATAATACCCTTGAATTGGAAGAATTTGAATGGCAAACACTGATTTTAAATATGTATTGGATTCGTCATATATATTTTAGTTCAATGGAATTAGACTATTTACGTTTTATTTGTTGTAAGAATATAATCATAACAGGTAATAATAATGAAGAATTAAAAATGATTCAAATTACTAGACAGGAAAAGACTATATGCTTAACAGAATCTGATTTGGTTAACATAATATTCATCAATACATATCATGTGGCTCTCTTAATTAATAAGCTAAATTTAATTGACTTTAACACTTTTTATAATAATTTTATAAAAGCTTTTAAGGAATTTTTATCAGAATTAATTTATCCAGTAAGTGTAGAAAGTATAATAGATGAATATTTTAATTTATCATTTGATGAGCGGAGTTATTGTTTGAAAGAATGTATGTTAATAAATAAAGAAAAAATATTTATTGACTTGTATAATTGAAAATTTATTATAATAGCAATAATATACATATTGTAATATACATTTTTAAAATATAAATTGTTTTATTTTCTTTTAACTATTTTAAATATATATTAGCAGGTTGAAAACTGGAAAATCTAGAAAATTAATTATTGACTTTAGAAAGAAAAATCATGAAGATAATTTTAATTTTTTAACGTTTTGTATTACCTGAATTAACTGAGAGCCACTTCAAAGCCCGAAGTCGAATTTAAATTATTAACTGCAGTTAATTCTTTAAAAATAATGCTGAACTTGCCCGGCAAAAGATCGTGCAAATTTTTCTTAAAAATGTCCGTTACTCGTGGGGGCAGAAACAGAATACAAGTGGATCTGGAAGATCCACTTGTACTGCTTCTCCATAACGGCTGTTTAAAATTTTAATTCCCATAATTGCATATTTTTGGTTTGGTACTAATTCTTGTAATTTTACTAACTCTTTTCGAACGTATTTAACAGAATTATTCAAGGCGTCTAAATCTATTTAAAATATATATATAAGTATGAGCAAAAAGATAAGAAGAATTAGATAATAATATAGTTACTTACATTTTAATTTTTTTTCTTGGGCCTCTAACAAACACTAAAGAACAAATTCAAAATTATGTAGTTGAAATGAATACTTTAACATTACTATGAGCATACGGCTTAAATACCTGATGCAGGTACCACCACCAGCAAAAATCATAGTCCCTTTAATAAGAAAATCGGTTTGATTTTATATTTTGCTAAATATACAATAGAGATTATAACATTTCTAGAAACATTTTTCATCCTTATAATCTTTTCAAATAACATCCTGTTAAAGATCTCTTTATATTAAAAATACAGATTATCATTCCACGCATTCTAACATTGCTTAAGAGAAATGTGTTTTAAGTGCTGTTGAAATTGATAAACATGGGTTTGTCATGAAGCAAAACCTTTATTATTATTAAATACAATAAACAATGATTGATGTTCGGCTATACATTAGGCCTTTTGTAAAATTAAATAATGTCCTCTTAATTTGATGGATTTAAATAAGGAAACACTAATATGTATTGGGTATACGAGATTTTCTACAATAACTGAATGATTGATGATTGATGATCGACTAAACATTAGACCTTTTATAAAGTTAAATAATACCCTCGAATTGGAAGAATTTTAATGGCAAACACTGATTTTAAATATGTATTGGATTCGTCATATATATTTTAGTACAATGGAATTAGACCATTTACGTTTTATTTGTTGTAAGAATATAATCATAACAGGTAATAATAATGAGGAATTAAAAATGATTTAAATTACTAGACAGGAAAAGACTATATGCTTAACAGAATCTGATTTGGTTAACATAATATTCATCAATACATATGTCGTTCCCTTAATTAATAAGCTAAATTTAATTGACTTTATCACATTTTATAATAATTTTATAAAAGCTGATTTTATAGCCATTGCCATATGGCTATAAACTCAAAATTTCGCTCTGGTGGCGAAATTTTGAACCAGTGGTCTAGTTCTGCTGTTGTATATCTACTTCCTTTTTATTAAGAACCAAATTTTTATATTAGAAGATTGAAGATCTGCAAAGATTTAAACTTTAAAATTCGCCTTAATTATTAAAACGCCTCCATTATCTCAAATGAAATGGAAAAATTTTATGCTGCGTATGATATTGAACTCGTTAATAAGTTCAATGTTAATGCTATTTTTCATGACAGACTGTTGTGTAGGTCAGTTACACTGCGATTCGGGAACGGTGTCGAAAAAATCAAAAAATGCTGGTTATCTCGGAAACTATGGAAGATAGACATGCACAATTTTCGGTTTGTTTTTAATGACCTATACGTTGTATAAGTTTCCTACATGCCGAACTTAACATCCTGCATACATATTGAATATATCATATTTCACGAGAGAGCTTAAGATGTTGTAACGCTTTAAATCGAACGCTAGAATAGCTTTTAATTACCTTCAACCCCAATACGCTTTCGACCATTTTGGGACGGCGCGCGAATGAATTGATGATTATCGATGGGAGTTTTTTTAAAGGAAAGGATAGTTAGAACCACCAAACTTAGTGGTCCTATTTTTTTTATTCATCGCGTTCAGTGGATTGTTTTCGCGAAAAGTCGGGAACTCTTCTTGACTTCGGGTCCAGACAGAAGGTCTTGGGAGCGGTTACGTCGTGAAAAAAGTCGCAACACCCAATCGAGGATTTTTTAAGTCGCTCCCAGATATTGCCGTTGTTGCCACAACAGTTGGCAACAACTGTTGTTAAAGGTGGTACCCAAATTGGGGATTTTGTGCCTCATTCTAATCCTGAGGGTCCAGTGAAGTCAGAGTGGAGGGCAAGCAGCTTACTAGATGTTTATTCCCCCACCATCAGCCACAACCACCTTTAAGTTGCAACACCAACAACAACCAAGTATTTCCAACCATTGTATTATTTTTATTCATTAAATTTATTGTCACAGCTGGCTATCATCATATAGCCCACTAACCACAATCCAGTTTCTTTTCTTTTTTTATATCTTCTATTTGTTTTTTTCTATATTTAATTATTCTTTATATTTTATTTATTTCAGGAACCCGGATTGTAGCAGAGTTCTACGTCTAGAACAGTAAAACAGTAGAGTTCTTCCAGCCGGACTTGGTATGTGTAAAAGGCGGGATGGTGCCCCAATACCATCATTTGTAAAGACTGTTCTACAAACGAACCCACGAGACGCCCAGTCGGCGATCACGATCCAGCTCTGCTGCAATTTGTTGGTTCCCAAAGTAGCTAACAGTTACGACTGTGCCAAATTTCATTGCTTTTGTTCTTTTATATCATTGTACTGAATTTAATTTTGATTGTTTAATTTAAATAAATAACTATGCTTTTTTTATTTTCGTAATAATAATGCGCTTTTGCTACTCATGCTCCAACATCATTAGCGTAACCATTTAACACCATTTGGATTGTAATAATGTATTGATTAACATTTATGTTAAGGCCATTGGAAAAGATAGTCTATAAAGCCCAACCTCTTTCCCACGGCATAACGACTTATTGATTTGAAACAGCAGTAAAGAATAAATCACTGTTTTTTGTTATCAATTATTCAGTTATATAGAAACGAGCAAATCTATAAATATAGAAATCATAGAATACTAGTAACATGCTGTCTATTATGGGGGACGTTTGGTCAGACTAACAATAAAGATAAAAAGACCTCCACTCTATTTTGATTGGTTGGAGACTTGGAGTTAGACACATAGGTAAAGCTGAAAATGATCTGTAGTTTCTTCACATGTTTTTAACAGTCGACATAACAGGGGAATTCATATTTGTTCTATATTTCATGTAATTTAGAATTAAGTACAATAAAACCCCTCCAAAGTGTTAGCCCTAGTGACCTTGATACGGAGGTGACCGCTATCGGGAGAGTTGCAAAATATTTAGAACAAAATTGCTATAAAATGGTTTGACTTGCCTCACTAATGAATAAAATTAACAATAAAAAAACTAATCTAATAATAGTATATTATTACACGAGTGACGAAAATCGCATTTTCTGCATTCGCTAGGACAGTTTACTAAACGAGGGAAAGCCCAGTTTAGTAATGTTCGCGAGATTCAGAAAATTATTTTCAACGAGTATAATACTATACTTTTTCTATGACTGTCGTTATTAAAATTAAATCTAATTAAAAAAAATATATACAAAATAGCCAGAATTAAATTTCATTGACATGGCCCACTTGATATAAAAGTTCAATTATATTGACTATTGAGTGTCATACATTTATTGATGATACTAATTCTTTCGTTAAATTTACTATTGCATTTTACCTGTATTATTTCACTTAAAATTTTATTGTAATTAATAATTACAAAAAGTAGAGAAACTTTGCAGTAATTATAATGCAGTGGCTATTGATCATATGTAGTTGCAGTTGCTGAGGATTGTTAGGCAACAAAAAATTATATACATAATTAAACATTTTTTCAACTTTTGAAAATTGAAGAAATATTTACCATTTCATGGTAAATATTTGCATATGTTATGTAAAACATACATATAGTAAAGCAGATAGTATCCATACATTTATGCTTTTTTTTTAAATACGAATCGATAGTAGCTTGTTTTACAAATTTTAATTTATTTGCTTAGGTACATTTGTCCAAGAAAAATATGCGAGTTATTAGTCTAGTGAATTCGCTGAAATTGGTATTGATCTTGAATGGCCGGAATTGGATCTTCTCATGAAATTCAATATTTACGAGTTAAAAACAAGTTATAAGAATTAATTTAAGCTCATTAAATGAAAAATTTATATTTTTTAATTTCAATGAAATAACTTATCTGACATGCCGGCCGTTATTAAGAAGTAATTTTACATTGGTATAGGTTAGAAATGTACAGCAGGTAGGGTCGTACCGTTATGAGCACGTGGCCATTTTTGAGAGGTTCTAAATAGTAGAAATCCCATATAAACCTTTCTGTGAAAACAAGTGACCGAATATGGAGGTGGCCGTTGAGGGAGGTTTTACAGTATTTGATTCAGATACATATGTACGTGTATATAATTTAAAACTTATTTATGGAGGGTATATATATATATATATATAATGAGATAGACATATACAAAAATGATGTAATCATTTCTGAACTTCTTGACATTCATAGACTAATAAAAAAGAGTGATTATTTTGGAAGAAATTTCTATTGTCTATTTTTTTCAATAATTCACATTAATAATAAAGCGCATGCGATCAAAAATTCGATTTCAAGTTGGCGTTTCTCATATAATGAAGAATGAAGGCAATGGAATGGCAGCGCATTCACCGATCAAGTCATACATTCGATCGTATGATATTTTCGACAAGACCCAATTTTTATTTAAATTGGTCGTTTCCCAGTGCAAATGTTTTAGTGCGTGTTTGTCGTACCTACAATATAGGAAAATAATTCATTTTTGATAATCATTCATTAAATATTCAGTTGTGATAGTGGCGAAAGCATAGGTCTCGCGCGTGTATTTAATTGGTAAATACATTTTGTATTTGTTCTAATAAATTGTTACTGTACGGTTTATTAGTATTTATTTATTAAAATTTTGTTGTGTCTTAATAATAACTGGATTAAATAAAAAAAGATAGGACTAGCACGAGACAAGCAAATAATTGAGAGAGATTGTTTGGTATTTATTTTTTTTATGATTAATTTAAAACCATGTTAAGATGGTTTTAAGAACCTTAACACTACATACCAATTAAACAAAAAATTTTCGTTGATAGAATATCGACAAAAATTTCAGTTTTACGCACAAAAAGCATCTATAAGAAAACAGTTTCTATTGTCAAAGTATTTAAATTCGATTTTTTCTGTTATTGACATATTGGGTATTTCACGTTCAGAAATAAATGTTTTCATTAAACTACAATAATATCTACTAACAATATTCCAAACATTGAGATTTTTATACTTTTGTGTATTGTTTATAATTTTTGTCTTTTCAATTAATCACGATGTTCATATACAAATTAAAAATTTACTAACAATTAAAGACTGTATGTTTGAAATTCAGAATATGAAGAACTGTTTGTTTAAATTTAATCAATAGATTTATTTTTATACTGGTCATAATTTTTCTAAAGTTTTGTGCCAATTCGCCGATGTCGCCTATTTTTATTAAAATTATTATTTTACTAATGGAAAATATTATTACCTGTAAGCAATGCACACTATGATAACAGACCCATCATTTCTGAATAAGTCAGTATTTTGACTAAAATGCAGCCAAATCTGGGTATTGGATGTAAAATATTTCAAAATTAACTTTCGAATATTTGAATTCCATTTATGTATAAACATCTATATTACATAACGAAAAAAAAAAAGAAGATAAATTATAAAATGTACCATATTTCAACGGCAATTATCAGCATGTAAAGGCCATCTATAGGTATAATGGCTGATTGTTGATTGAACAACTCCATTTAAGTCCTTAAAGCAATAAGAATTCTAACGTTATTCGATAAAAATTTCAGATTTTGCACACTAAAAATGCCATCATCTGAGCAATCTACAATCTATTATCCAAATCCGAGTATATCAAAAAATGCCTACGTTTCATCATTTGCTCAATATCAACAGTTGTATACAAAATCAATAGAAAATCCTGCAGAGTTTTGGGTGGAAATTGCTAAACAATTTCATTGGGAGACTCCGTATAATAACGAGCGATTTTTTAGTTATAATTTCGACTTGACAAAAGGGCCGATTTTCAATAAATGGCTGGATGGTGCAACAACAAATATTTCATATAATTTGTTGGACCGAAATGTACGTAATGGTTATGGTGATAAAGTTGCATATTATTGGTAAGTAAGTGGTAAGTGCAGAGTCCCAATAATATAAGGGCTCTTTTACATGATCCTATTTCTTGTACAAGATATTGTATCAAACTATCAAAACTATATATTGAATCTATTTCAATATACATATGTATACATAGTTTTTTTATTGTAACTGCAGAAAACAATGCTAATTGCACAGAAAACACTCGATACAGTTTTTCCATTATTTCGTCCATAATGGTTTTTTTACATGTGACTTCTGATGGGTAACTTGTCACGATAGCGCTAGGTATCGTATGAGCAATCACTGATCACTCGCATAACCCACATTTGCAGCCTGGCTAATTTTACAGTTTTCCTATCTTATATATATCACATATATTATTTCCTATCATATATCTTCAAATAGAGATAGAGAGTTGAAAATTTCTCTTTAATAAACAATAAATTTTCAAAACAAAAAAAAGTTAATCTTCGAGTTTAAACCAACATACTATTCAACCTCTGATGATAATAACATTTTATATTCGACCTGTGATTTGTGTTTTTTTTAAATTAATTTTGCAGACATAATTACGTAATTTACAAATAAAGATTAAAATATTCAGTCATTTATTTAATATCAAAGTCAAAGGACAATGTTAATTCACTTTAATTTAATGAACCAAAAAAAATGGACTTTGTAAGTTACGAACCACTATAAGTGTTTTGTAAAAAAAAGATAAGAATAATGGAAATCGTAAGAAATAAAATAAAAATTAAACATTTTAAATTATTAATTATCATTCTTAAATGACTCTGAACAAAGTTCGTTAACTCACGATTAAGAGGAGTGACAAATTTCCATTTAGTGCACACGTGATAGACTTTCCAACAAACCAAGAAATACCTAATTTTGAAAATTAGTGTTAGAAAAACTTTTGATCACTTATACTAATTATCATTAGTCACTTACATCCAAGATTGTGGAATTCTATTATTTTAATTTGAACTAAGAGATTTTTTTCTTGAATTTCAACAATAAATATGTAAAATATAATCATCTTTCTGCTATAGTGATATAGTCGTCGCAAATTAAAAAGACAATTATGCAATATTTGTCTTCCGTTTACGTCAAATTGACAATGACGGATTGTCAATCCGTTTATGACAGCGCAATGTTGTCTTATTTATTTACAGAAAACTATTCGTGTTTCGATGGCTAATATTTTGAATTTTTAAAATAAAAGCAGTTGATTTTGGAATAACTGAAATTTATTATAAATCGGTTAGATTGTAACAATGATTGTCATTGTTACAATAGATTGTCAATGGGGTTGTTAACAAAAACAGAAAATGTGAATGTCACAAACTGAAACAGTTAATAAGCTATTGGATCATCAAAGCGAAATAACTGAACGCAGTAAAGTTTCGGCGACTCCAAATGCGTTGGCAGTTTCGCTAGCCTTATTGAGCTAGAACATCCTTCCCGCCAAGCTCTTATTGGTCAGGAAATAAATACATATAATAATTCTACTCACTACTTCACGTTTCGTATGATGTTTATATATATCGAAGAAGTTAAAGATGTATGCGAAAATTCTAATAACGAAAGATAAATTAATTTTTACCCTATGAAGTTCTTCATCTTATATAGAGGCAAAAAACAACATCGCTCAAATGCAAATGATTAAAATATTTATAAAAAGTAATAATTTTGTTGTTCTATATCTAGCACGGTATGTTTCCTAGGCCATAAAAAGGCCATAAAATAAAATACAAAAAAACGTAGGCATTCGCAAGTTATTAGATAATTCGTAGCAAAGTAAACAGAGGCTGAATAATAAAAATTATGACAATGGAAAATTTATATGTATATGTGTGTAAATTGTCTACATTTTCCGAAATATACTTTTCAATACAAAGAGCACTTCTGCTATTTTACGTAATCGTTTTGCTTTCGTTACTTGAACTTAAACTAATAATGCTTTACAATTGTTTCTTGCATTTTTAAATACAACCCTGGCTGGATATTAATCAGTTCGAAAATAATTATTTCGGCGACGGAGAAAATTGTCCATTTCACTCTTGCTTTCAGCTAATCATATATTTCCACCTTCTTCTGAATCGCTTCTGTCACATGTCTCGTAGCTTGTAAAGCTACATGATGGGGACGTGCCCCCATGCCATACCACTCTAGCGATATTAATTGTATTTAGTTCACTAGGATGGCCAGCCTGAATGTAGAAAAGTTCTTACAAGCTACTCACGATCACTCTATGTATAGACTCTAATGAACGCCAAAGTCAATTGGCTATGGAGTTAAAGTCTTATGAGCTTTTTACAGTTGATATAAGCAGTCAGCTTAACTTGCAGTCAACTGCAAAGCTAAACGGCCAATTTTTTTTTCTACTGTTCATCTAGCTAGGGTCTACTAGCTAGTAGACTTGACGACAAAAATCTTGTCAACTGTAAAGCGCCCATTACACAATGTTCAGTTCATTGGACTCACATTTCGTAGACTAGTTGTGAGTAGGCCCTGCAATATGCAGGGCCTACAGATGCAATATATCATCAGGAAATCATTACTTATTAGGAAATGCTTGATAATAGCTAAAAATCTTTCCGTTTACATTATGATAGATACGTCATAGCCTACGCACTAAGAAATATATATATTACGTTGCGTCCAATAATATTCAAACTAGAGCGATTACTTTCTAATATTCCCCTATACCTTATAGTATTTTTTACAGCATAAATGTGGTAATTTGTCTAGTTTACTTTATATAATTAATTGAAGACGTCAGTTTCATAAATCTCTTCCATAACTCCATAAATCTCTTCATCAATCTGTTTAATAAATATTTTTCTAATTTTTTGCAACTTTAGGGAAGGCAACCATCCAGACGATTATAGTAGATTAACTTATAAGAAATTATTAGAAGAAGTATGCCGTGTTGCCAATGTATTTAAGTCATTAGGTGTAAAAAAAGGCGATAGAATAGCCGTTTATATGCCAATGATATTAGAAACTGTCATCACATTATTGGCGTGTACACGAATTGGTGCTGTTCATTCATTACTTGTAAGTAATATTCAGTTTCCCTACGGCATTTTTATATGCATTTACATAATACCTATCTACCTGTTAGCATAATAAAAAATTGTTCTGTTGTCATGTTTCTTCTTTTGCCCAGTATCTCTTTTTCTATTTTATAAGAGTTTATTTATTCACATAAATTTGCCTAGAAACGGAACTCTTAGAAAGAATCACTTTAAATATTAGGTAAGTAAATTGTTGAAATAATCTGCAGTGGCGGATCAGACAACCGCGTCATACATACATACAACTTACATACATATTAATATTCTAAAACCAGATCAATCTAACACTTTTGACAGGTCTGCGTTGCTATGATTACCCATACATTGTATGTATGTGTAAATGGGTTAAGCGAAGACCTGTCAAAGTGTAGGATTGATCTGGTTTACCCATAAGTATATGTACTTCTATGTAACAAAATAAGTATTATGTAACACAGTATGCTTTTTTCTTAATTTCAACACAGACAAAGTTACTTACGATAAATACTTTAATTTTTCCTTGTCTTCAGTGTTAGATCAAAGCAAGCCCTGATGAGCTAAATATCTATTAGATTATAATATTATTATTTTGTAGATTTAAAGATAATTATTCGCAAAAAACGTCAAAGAAAAAAGTCTTAAAGTCAATACTTTATCTTCTAAAAAAAGTATATTGATCTTTAATATTATGCAATTAAGTAGGTAAAAACATAAAATTTGTATAAATAAATGAGTTGACGATGACGTTAATTCATCGTCATGAATCATGAATCATCGAATAAAAGTCATGTAACAATTTTTTTTGTTTTAAGTTAACTAGTATTTTAATTAATACATTAATTATAGAAAACTGAATTACTAGATAATGTGTACATACATACAAAATGATTGAAATGAGTATTCACCTCACACACATAGAAGTACATATTTTAAAGACGTATTCATCCTTTTTTCAGTTTGCTGGATTTTCAGCTGATTCATTTGCTGAACGTATAATAGATTGTGGAGCACGCATCTTAATAACGGCTGATGGTGTTTGGCGGGGTGAAAAATTACTACAATTAAAAACCATTTGCGACCATGCAATGCTGAAATGTGCAAATGAGGGACACAATGTGCAAACATGTATAGTTGTATCGCATTTAGAACGAGTCACATCGCCAATAAATGGGACCCATCAGCGGCAAACTAATAGAGTAAGTATATAGATAACCTGCTTACTAAACTACTAATAGTAGTCTAAATAATATCATAATAGTATTATTATGTATTAATAATATCTATAATAGTATTAGTATATAATCTAATAGTAGTAAATAGGGTAAGCGAATACCACCGAACAAGTAGGTACCTCATAATATGTGTCGAAGAAAATGCACAACAAAACAAAACGGTATTCTAGACTCAAATGACTGAAGGCAGAGACATCTGGTGGCATGATATTGTTCCACAAACATCTACTAGCTGTTATCCAGAATGGGTTCAAGCTGAAGATCCATTGTTCATGTTATATACAAGTGGGTCAACTGGAAAACCGAAAGGCGTCTTACACACCACCGGTGGTTATTTACTATATGTGGCGACAACTTTCAAATATGTTTTCGATTATAAATTATTGAATGATGTTTATTGGTGTACAGCAGATATTGGTTGGATTACTGGGCATTCGTATGTGGTGTATGGGCCACTAGCAAATGCTGCTACATCAGTTTTGGTAAGCACATATGAATGCCTACTGGCAAATTGTATGAATGCAATAATAGCAACTTGTACTTTTTTTCCTATTTATCAGTTTGAAGGAACCCCATTTTATCCAGACAATGATAGGTTTTGGTCTGTTGTTGATAAATATAAAGTTAGTCAATTCTATACCGCTCCAACTGCCATTAGAGCGTTAATGAAATTTGGTGATCAATTGGTTACCAAGTAAGTATCCAGTATCGACCAACCTGTGACATGCATGCCCAATTAACTTAAATTCACTGAATATCTCAGACATGATTTATCCACTCTGAAAGTATTGGGTTCAGTTGGTGAACCAATCAATCCTGAAGCATGGTTATGGTATTATAAACTAGTTGGTCATGAAAAATGTTCAATAGCTGATACATTTTGGCAGACAGAAACTGGTGGTCATGTACTGACTACATTACCTGGCGCCCAGCCAATGAAACCAGGAGCAGCTGTAAGTACTGATTACGTCATAAATGCAAACGTGCCTGCACCTGTAAATTTCTTTTTTTTTCAGGGTTTTCCATTCTTTGGGGTGCGGCCTATTATTTTAAATGAGAATGGTAAAGAAATTATTGGTGAAGGTGAAGGTTATTTGGTATTTGATCGACCATGGCCCGGTCTTATGCGAACAATCTTTGGTAATCATGATAGATATGAGTTGACCTATTTTTCGAAATTTCCCGGTTATTATTGCACAGGAGATGGTATGTACATATAATGGTTTTTGTGAAATGTAATACTATTGGAATTTAAGCAATTAAAGGTCATGCTATGCTTCATTTTGTTTACACATGAACTATGCAATTTACTTACATAATTTTCCATTTTATTTGATGGCATTTTTTAAATCAAACTCGCGCAACAATTGATATTTGTTAAATTTTTAATTGACAGTTGAACAATTGATCTGGACCACAAATTTTTCGGCTTTGGCAATTATTATTTAAGGTTTAGGGACTGGCAAATTATGGAGATCGTTTTTTTTTTTTAAATATTTTTTTGCCGGGAATCTTGAAATTTTTTTCTATTTTTTTGTGTGACACAATGGCTGATTAATGTATTTCAAAACTGTCTAATATTTCTTTTTTTTTATTTCCAGGAGCCAGACGTGATGTAGATGGTTATTTATGGGTTACTGGTCGTGTTGATGATATGTTAAATGTATCCGGTCATTTAATGTCAACAGCTGAAATTGAATCGGTATTAACTGAACATGAAGATATTTCGGAAGCTGCTGTCGTCCCTAAACCACATCCAGTTAAAGGCCAATGTTTATATTGTTTTATAACATTAAATCAAACTGGAGTGTTTAATGAGAAATTATTGAATGAGTTAAAAGTTCATATACGTGAACGTATTGGGCCATTTGCACAACCGGATATTATACAAAATGCCCCTGCTTTACCAAAAACTCGTTCGGGAAAAATTATGCGACGAATATTACGAAAAGTAGCAATTAATGATCATGATGTTGGTGATATAAGTACGTTGGCCGATAGTTCTGTTGTTGAACAACTGTTTACTTTGAGACCAACTCAAGCTTAAGAAAAATGTTCAAGTGGGAAGTAGATACATACCCTTATACATTCTTTTAATGGTAGTGTTTAAAATTAGGAAGATGAATTAATTAAATTGGCAACGGTCAAAACGCAACAAATTGTTAAAGTCTCTCTAGTACAAAAGAGAACATTCTTAGCTCTTTATGCCTAAAAATTTATTGTAAGCGTTTTTCAAAAATTTCTAGAACAAAGCACAGTATCTCAAGATATTTTTGCAGGGTGTTCAGTAAAGAATGGGGCATAAGTGAACTGGAGATTAATTGCTGTAAAATAAGCCGATTTGACTAAATTTACATTTTCCAAAAGTTGATACTAACGAAGCTACAGGGAGTCAAAGTCGAAAAAACAAATCATATTTCTTTTAATACCTGTCGACTATGTCCTTCTAATTTCCTAAATTTTCTTGTATTTTTTTGAAATGATTAATTCAAAATTATCATAAATTTCGGTGTATTTTCTAGAGGAATCGACTGGCGACTATTTTGAACCCCTTAAACCGTTACAATTTTTTTTGTTTTCTTTTTTTTTTTTAATTTTTATAAAAAATATAGTTTATTTTTATTTTATGGTGTTATCTCTTTATGTTTGTGCATAGCAGTCAGATAGGTCACTAAACTACTTGTAAATAATTTGTATGCTTCATTATTTTCAGATGCGTTATTCTCGTAAACAATTGGCCTTAGCGACTTGAATAGAACATACTTTTCTTCACTAGAGAAAACAGAGAAAAAGATTTTTCTAGTCCAAAATAACATACAGGGTGGAAAAAAATTTGTAACGGTTTAAAGGGATCAAAATCGTCGCCGGTGGCGTCCTCTAGAAGATACACCAAAATTGATGATAAACTTCAATTTTTCATCTCAAAAAAACCCCGAATAAGAAAATTCATGAAATTTGCTCAAAGTAGTCGAAAGATATTAAAGAAAATGTGATTTATTTTTTCGACTTTATTATTTCACATTTTAGCTCCGTTAGTATCGACTTTTGGACTAAAGTAAATTTAGTCTAACCGGCTTATTTTAACACGTATAATCTCCAGTTAACATATTCTGTTAAAATTCACGTTTTTTTCGTTTATAACTGTTTATAATCTATGCTTTTGCTTAGATAAAGATACTCTGTAATCAGTTTAATATTCTTTAAGTAATTATATGATATGATAGCTCTTAGATTGCTATAATTTTAAGCGTATCCCTTATATTTACATAATAAAAAACCAGTTGTTATTTTATTTTTTTTATATTTTATTACTAATAATTATAGCGTGGGTTTATTGATACATTAGAGAGTTTTTATGCCCACTACTTCATGATATCGTTATGGTTGCCGTTATCATGCGCATGCGCAGTTCTTAAATTAGCCACCTTTAACTTTATTAACTATAACGATTCCCATTATTAGCGCATAAATAAATAACTAATTTCTTTAGTTTCTGTAGTTTAGTTTATTTTCTTCTACTTATTTCGAGGTATGGTGGCATTATTGCACCTGACTAATTTAAATAAATTTAATAACTTCACATATTTCTAATAAAATTTTATTTCAATGTATCTCTTTAAATATCTATTAGAGAGTGAATTAAATCGCATGTAAATTGTTCATATTTAAAACGTATTTATTTTCTATCAACAGCTATCCTAAATGTATACTTGCGATGATATAATTAAATGTAAGAATTTATTTATGAAATCGTTTGGCAGCAATGGAATTCTAGCTTTAAAGTCATATTTCTCATATTTTTAATATTGAAAATTGAAAGTCACAAAACAAATTTGCAAATGCTATAACGAATCATTTGTCTTTATTTCTATTTTAGGTATAAAAACTCTTTATTTTTCGTCTGTAGTTATCGTTATCTTAATTACAAATAACGACAACTTTGGCAAAAATTGACGTTATTCTGGGCGGCAAAAATACTCTCTATTATTTCGATGCACCTTTTGTTATTTAATATGAATAAGGGTTATATTTGAGTTAGTGCTACTACATTTGCCACAACACACTATAGATTAGAAAAGTTATCAGTTAGATATTATACAGAGCCTCTCAAAAGTAGAAGGTAAATTCTATAAAATGCTTAAGAAAAATATTTTTCAAAAATGTTGGAACCCGCCAATTTTTATTTTTAAATTGTCATGATATAACGTGCATTTCGATATCCCATCTTTCGACCCCTAAGTATCAGCAACTCCAACTTTAAAAAATCAAGGACGATAATACCTCATTTGATAGATTTTTCCATGCTAAATATCATGAAAATTTTTTTTTCAGAATAGGTTGATTTATAACTGAGAAATTTACGAAGAAAAAATTTAAATAAAATAAAACATTGAAAAGATAATTTGTACACAAAAAAAATAAATGTTCAAAACGTTGTCCATTAACTGCAAGACAATGCCCTATTCTAGAAACAAATGCCTGTTAAACATACATTAAACATAGTTCACCATATGGGAAGGTAGAGCAAATTTTATGGCAAATTATCTCAAATTGTCTCGAGATATCTCTCAATATCTCGCGATCTATTAAAATACACTTTAAATTTTATGTAACCCCAGAGACAATAATCTAAAAAGATTATTAAGAGAAAATGAAGAAATAAGGAAAATGGTGGGGATTAGAGAGGTGAAGACAGTAATGAGAGCAATTAAAAAAAATGCCTTTAGGAACAGTAAACAATATGTGGAGGACTAGGTAGTAGAAGCTGACAAGGAGATATTCAAATACGTGGTAAAAAAAGGAAAATTATTGACAGATTTTACTGTAAAACAGATAGAGGAATATGTAAAGATCGCGATCTGCTATAAATGCTGCTGCTATGGGCATGTAGCCAAGTACTGTACAAGAACGGAAGTATGCTACAGATGTGGACAAGAAGGACATAAAGGGACAGAATGTGAGAAAAATGAGACAAAATGCGCCAACTGCACAAGAATTAAAGGTAAAGATATAGAGCACATTTCCACCAGCAAAAAGTGCCAAATATACAAACGAAAGGAGGAACAATATCGAAATAGGATAGATTATATAAGCTAGGAAGAAGAGAAGAAACAAACAAAAAACTGAAAAAGAATTGGGGAAAGGAGCAGAAAACAATGAGAAGAAAAAATGAAGAAATATGGAGATTAGCAACATGGAATATACGAAGGATAAAGGGAAAAGAAATAGAACTAGATTCCTGGAAAATAAGATAGACATACTTACAATAACGGAAACGAAAAAAAAAAGGGCGAGAATTACAAAAAATGATGAAAGGAGGTGTATTTATATATATTATATATATATATATTTTATATATAGCGGAGTGGAAACAGAGAAAATAGCAGCTGAGGGAGTCGCATGTATGATAAAAAAGGAATGGGCAAACAATATAGAAGAATGGGAGGCGTGTTCAGAGAGGATATTGACAATAAATATGAAGGACGATAATGAGAGCATTAAAACGATAATAAGTGTGTATGGACCAAATGAAGACGACAAAAAAGAGAACCACCAAGTGACACAATAACGACTGAAATGATAAACTATATCGGAGAAGAGGGGAGGCAGGTAATGCTGGACATATATAACAAAGTATGAAAAGAGCAAATGATACCTAAGAATGGCAGCATGCAATGATTGTACCAATCTTTAAGAAAGGAGATAAGAAAGATTGTAATAATTACAGAGGAATTACTCTATTAAATACAAACATGAAAGTGTTGGAAATGATGATAAATGAGAGAATAAAAATTAATATAGAGAAAACTCTGGACCAATCACAGTCAGGATTTAGGGAAGGCAGAATATATTCAAAACCATATATTTACGATTAAGCAGATAGTTGAAAAAACAAGTAAAAGGGAAAAAAATGTATACATGGGTTTTTTAGATTTAAAAAAAAAGTATTTGATAAAGTAAGAAGAGATAGATTGTGAAAGATGATGGAAGAGAAAGAGATATATATATATATATATATATGTATCTTAAAGCCTTTCTACCCTCGAATGGTGTAGGTTTGTTAGCCTTTATCTTTTCTTTTTTCCTTTTTTTTTTCTTTTTTTGTCTATGCTTCTACGTTTTCGCTTCCCGTCCCTGCGTCGCAAAACTTTCTCCATTCCTTCCTGTTGTTTGCCATCCTGCTAGCTTCACTCATCGTTATTCCTCTTCTTTGCAAAATCTTTCCTATCATTTCATTCCAAGTAGTTTCAGGTCTTCCCCTTTTTCTTTTCTGTCCAGGTCTAGCTTCCCATACCCTTCTCACTTGTCTTTCTTGTCCCATTCTTTTCAGATGGCCCCACCATCCCAACTGCCTCTTCTCTATGTATTCGTGTATCGCCTCCATTCCCAGTTCTTTTCTTATTTCTTCGTTCCTGATTCTTTCTCTCTTTGTCACTCCCTTTACTCTCCTCATGTATTTCATTTCTACCGCTTGAACTTTACTTATTTCCTTTTTATCTATTATCCATGTCTCACATCCAAATGTCAGTATTGGTCTTATTATTGTTTTATATACGTTTATTTTTGTTTTCCTTGTTATTTCTTTTTTTCCCACAATCATATTGCTGATACTGTAAAACACTCTCATTGCTTTTTCTACCCGACTGTTAATTTCTTCTTCTTGCTTTCCTGAACTAGATATTTCTACTCCTAGATATTTCCATTTCGTCACTTGCTCCAATTTTACCTTATCTACCATGATTTTTATCTCATGTTGCTCCCCGATCACCATTACTTTTGTTTCCTCTTTACACATCGCCATTCCATTCTCCCTTGTTTCATTCCATTTATTTATGCTTGTCTGCAACTCTTTTTCGTTAGATACTATCACCATTATATCGTCCGCAAATGCTCCAATCTTTACTTCAACTCTCTCCATATAATTCCATCCCACGTCAAGTCCTCTAGTTCTTCTCGTAGTTTCTTTCGCTTTCCTTATTATTTTGTCCATGTAAATATTAAATAATGTTGGACTTAGTCCTCCTCCCTGTCTTAGTCCGTCTTTCGTTTTAAATTTTTTTGATTGTCTGTTTACTTTGTCGAAAGCTTTTTTCAGATCTAAAAATCCCATATATACATTTTCCTTCTTTCTGCTTGCTTTTTCTATTATCTGTTTTATCGTGAATATATTGTCTTGAATGCTCCTTCCTTCCATAAATCCTGACTGTGATTCATCCAGTGTTTTGTCGATTTTATTTCTTAATCTCTCATTGATCATTATTTCCAGCACTTTCATATTGGTGTTTATTAGTGTAATCCCTCTATAGTTATTACAGTCGTTCCTGTCCCCTTTCTTGTATATTGGCACTATCATTGCATGCTGCCATTCTCTTGGTATTCTTTGTTCTTTCCATATTTTTTTATACACCTCAATCATTATTTTCCTTCCCTCTTCCCCCATATATTTTACCATTTCTGTTGTTACTGTGTCGCTTCCTGGCGCTTTCCCATTCTTTAATAGCTTTATGGCCTTTTCCATTTCTTCCATATTAAACTCTTCCTCATCGTCCCTGCCTTCAGCTCTGCCTACATTGGCTACCTCTCCTATATCAGTCCTCTCTCTCTTTTCTGACAGCAGCTCTTCAAAATATTGCTTCCATCTTTCCATTATTTCCTTTTCCTGCTTTAATAGTTCTCCTCCTTTATTCTTTATATATGTCGCGCAGTTGGCCTTTCCTTTTCTTACTGTTTTCAGTCTGCTGTAGAATATTTTTTTCCCCTCTGCCGCTTCGTTTTCTAATTTCTTGCCAAATTCTGCTCATTCATTTCTTTTCGCCTCTAATACTAATGTCTTCACTATTTTCCTTTCTTCCTTGTAGCACTGATACGTTTCTCTCGTTTTTTTTTGTAGATATTCCTTCCATTTTTCTTTTTTTATTCCCACTCTTCTCTTGATCTCTTCTGTCCACCATGCCGTTTGTTTTATTTTCTTATTTCTTTTTATTCTTCCACACACTTCCGAGATCGCTTGTAGTATTATCTTTTTGAGTTCCTCCCAACTCTCTTCCAAACTTAATGTCTTCCATTTCTCATTTCTACTCTCAATCATCCTCTTCATTATTTCTCTATATTTCTTTGCCACCTCTCCGTCTTTTAGTCTATACGCTTTTATTTTCTCATATTCTGTCTTATCTTCTTTTCTCTCTCTGTTGTCTGCTTTTAATGGTTTCTTTATCTTTGTTATTACCATATAATGATCACTTCCCACTTCCGGTCCTCTTGACACTTTTACATCTACTATTTTCTTTCTATTTTCATTTCTTGCTACTATGTAGTCTATTATCGATTTTTCCTTTCTGCTGCTCATCTCTCTAGTATACTTGTGTATATCTTTGTGCTTATAGTAAGTATTTGCTATAAACATATTATTGATTCGGCAAAACTCTATCAATCTTTTTCCATTATCATTTCGTATTGTCTCCCCATTCTGGCCCAATATTCTACTCTCTCCTGGTTTTCCCTTTGACACTCTACTATTGAAATCTCCTGCAATGTATATTTCGCCTTTTGCTCTTTCCACCGCCTCTGTTAACATTTCCCAGAATTTCTCTTTGTTCTCCTTTTTGTCATCTTCATTTGGTCCATACACACTTATTATTGTTATAATGCTCTCGTTATCGTCCTTCATATTTATTGTCAATATCCTTTCTGAACATGCCTCCCATTTTTCTATATTGTGTGCCCATTCTTTTTTTATCATACATGCGACTCCCTCAGCTGCTCTTTTCTCTGTTTCCACTCCGCTATATATAAATACACTTCCTTTCATCATTTTTTGCAGTCCTCTTCCTTTTTTTTTCGTTTCCGTTATTGTAAGTATGTCTATCTTATTTTCCAGGAACTCATCTTCCAGTTCTATTTCTTTTCCCTTTATGCTTCGTATGTTCCATGTTGCCAATCTCCATATTTCTACCTTTTTCCTTCTCATTGTTTTCTGCTCCTTTCCCCACTTCTTCTTCAGTTTTTTGTTTGTTTCTGCTTTTCTTCCCAGCTTCCATAATCTATCCTATTTCTATATTGTTCCTCCTTTCTTTTGTATATTTGGCACTTTTTGCTAGTTGCCATGTGCTCTAGGTCTTTATCTTTAATTCTTGTACAGTTGGCGCATTTTATTTCATTTTTCCCACAATCTTTCCCTTCGTGTCCTTCTTGTCCACATCTGTAACATACCTCCGTTCTTGTACAGTACTTGGCTACATGCCCATAGCAGCAGCATTTGTAGCATATCGCGATCCTTATATATTCCTCTACCTGTTTTACAGTAAAATCTATCAGTACTTTTCCTTTTTTAACCACGTACTTGAATATCTCATTGTCCGCTTCTACTACCCAGTCCTCTACATATTGTTTACTGTTCCCGAAGGCCTTTTTTTTAACTGCTCTTAATACTGTCTTCACCTCTCTAGTCCCCTCCATTTTTCTTATTTCTTCATTTTCCCTTATTATTTCATTTATTATTTCTTCTTCAGTATACCCTTGCTCAACTTTTTTTATTATAAACATCGGCTTTGTTTCTTTCATTTTCCTCACTGTTATTCCTTGTACTTCCTCCAGTTTCTTCCCTATCTGCTCCTGTTGTAGCTCATTTCTACACTTCATCACTACCAATCCACTTTTGTATTTTTTTATTTCCTTTATACCTTCTGCCCCTACTTCTTCTATCGTAAGTGTTTCACGTATTTTTTCCATTACCTTCTCACCTTCTACCGCTTTCACTGTTATTTCCCTTATTTTTTCCGGTGTTTTCCATCCCTTTATATTTTTTGTATCATTTTCTTTTTTCTTTTCTGCGATAGCCGCATATGTCTTTTTGCTCATATCTTGTGTTCTTGTAGCTCCCCCTATCAATTCCGTTAATTTTGTTTCCAATTTGTCCATTCTGGTTTCAAATTGTCTCTCTATTTTTTCCAGCCTTTGCTCTACCTTATCTGTTTTCTCTGTTTTTTGTTTTTTTTCTGCATTCTCCATGCTTTCATATACAGTAGCAGTCATTTTACCTAATATTTTTTCCATGTTTTGTATTCCTTTTTCACTTTCTTTCCGTGTTATTCCTTCTTGTCTTTTATACCCCTCTTTAAATATCCAAACCTCCCTTTGCATCAATGTGATCTGTTTCAATATTTCTTCCGACACTCCGCCTGTCTTTTCTCCAGTATCTTCTCCTATCTTCATTCTTTTTTCCCTTTTATCCTCCACCTCACTCATCACCATTCCTCTATACGATGTATTTACACCCTCCTCATCTTCCTCCTCCGTTGAAGTTCTCCTTTTTCTGTCCTCCACCTTCCCCACTGGTGGCGTTCTTTTCACTTTCGTCGCCCTTTTAAAGGGATTTTTATCCTCCATAATACAATTCCTATTATTATTTTTTAATAAAAAAAAAAAAAAAAAATAAAAAATAAAAAATAAAACTTTATTGTTCTCCGAGAAAGAGATAAGCAGGAAAATGATTAACTTAATAAAAAAAATATATGAAGAAAACTCAAATAGCGTGATAGTCAAAAACAGACAATCAAAAAAATTTAAAACGAAAGACGGACTAAGACAGGGAGGAGGACTAAGTCCTACATTATTTAATATTTACATGGACAAAATTTCATTTCTACCGCTTGGACTTTACTTATTTCCTTTTTATCTGTTATCCATGTCTCACATCCAAATGTCAGTATTGGTCTTATTATTGTTTCATAGACCTTCATTTTTGTTTTCCTTGTTATTTCTTTTTTTCCCACAATCATATTGCTGATACTGTAAAACACTCTCATTGCTTTTCCTATTCGACTGTTAATTTCTTCTTCTTGCTTTCCTGAACTAGTTATTTCTACTCCCAAATATTTCCATTTCGTCACTTGCTCCAATTTTACCTTATCTACCATGATTTTTATCTCATGTTTCTCCCCGATCACCATTACTTTTGTTTCCGCTTTACACATCTCCATTCCGTTCTCTCTAAGTGTATCATTCCATTTATTTATGCTGTTCTGCAACTCTTTTTCGTTAGATGCTATCACCATTATATCGGCCGCAAATGCTCCAATCTTTACTTCAACTCTCTCCATATAATTCCATCCCACGTCAAGTCCTCTAGTTCTTTCTTTCGCTTTCCTTATTATTTTGTCCATGTAAATATTATACAATGTTGGACTTAGTCCCCCTCCCTGTCTTAGTCCGTCTTTCGTTTTAAATTTTTTTGATTGTCTGTTTTTGACTATCACGCTATTTGAGTTTTCTTCATATATTTTTTTTATTAAAAAAAAATATGTTTTTTTATAAATATATTTAAATAATATATATAAAATATATTTATCATTTTCCTGCTTATCTCTTTCTCTGCCATCATCTTCCACAATCTATGTCTTCTTAGTTTATCAAATGTTTTTTTTAATCTAAAAAACCCATGTATACAATTTTTTTCCTTTTTCTTGTTTTTTCAACGATCTGCTTAATCGTAAATATATTGTCTTGAATGCTTCTGCCTTCCCTAAATCCTGACTGTAATTCGTCCAGAGTTTTCTCTATATTAGTTTTTATTCTCTAATTTATCGTCATTCCCAACACTTTCCTGTTTGTATTTAATTCCTCTGTAATTATTACAATCTTTCTTATCTCCTTTCTTAAAGATTGGTACTATCAGTGCATGCTGCCATTCCCTAGGTATCATTTGCTCTTTCCATATTTTGTTATATATATCCAGCATTACCTGCCTTCCCTCTTCTTCCATATATTTTATAATTTCAGTCGTTATTGTGTCACTTCCTGGTGCTTCTCCATTCTTCAATTGTTTTATGGTCTTTTCCAATTCCTCCATATTAAATTCCTCTTCATCGTCTTTGCATTCCTTTCTCTCTGTATTGTCTGCTTCTCTTGTATCGTTCCTCTTTATATTGTCTGACAGCAGCTCTTCAAAGTATTGCTTCCATCTTTCCATTATTTCATCTTCCTGCTTTAATATTTTTCCTTCTTTGTTATTTATATATGTAGCACTGTTTGTCTTTCCTTTTCTTATTGTTCTTAGTCTACTAATAATTTTTATTTGAATGCGTCAAGAAAACGTCTCCATGAAGAAAACAATTTTTTTACTTTTGATTAATCACTTAATTTTGAAATAAAATAGTACCACTACTCGTACCTCTCCTGGTAGTGTTACCAAATACGTGGCATTTTTTGTTTATTAAAAATGTGTTATTATCCTGTATTGAGAAATATCTAATTATATATAGAGCTGAAAATAATAAAGAAAGAGAAAAAAGATAATTAGAAAAAAACAAATCTAGAAATACTTTGTACATGAGCAAGACAAAGGTACGGAAATCTCTTTGGGAAATATTTTTTTGACTTGTGTGTGTGTGTGTGTGTGTGTGTGTGTGTACCTAGCTACGGAATTACTAATAAGCCGTCTGTTAGTAACCAGAAAATTACGCGACATGTCGAAGTTTACACAGTGGGACGTGTATTACGGAAAAATTAACTCTATCCGTATCACAGAAAACGAATCTATTCTTCGGAACCGCAAGTGGTAGAGTATAAATACAGTTTGAGTTAGAAATTAATGTAATGTATTGTGGGGAATTATTCGATCGGTCCTTTTGTTTTACCTCTTCGTTTAACTTGTGAAACGTATTTGGAATTTTTAAGAAACAATTTATGGGAACCATTGGAAGATGTTCCTTTAAAATTACGTCATGATACATGGTCTATCAATGACGGAGCACACGGATAAGTGTGATTTGCATTGTCTAATGTAGAACTCATTGCCTAGTGCTGTGGACGTTTGTTTATGTGATGATTTTTATTATCATAATAATATCTGCCCGCAATTATTAATTGCGGGCGGTAACGCTATGGTAAGCCATACCATCTCGCTTGGTAAGTTCATTACTAATTTATCGTAATAATTACACCAAATATTAGTGGTATGCAGGTATTGTCTTAATTTGCCCTAATAAAGGTAATATTAAAGAACTGTTTGTGTAATTGTGATTTGCTCGCAAGATTACGAAAAGTACATTTTTTTTAACTAGACATAAGTAAAGATGTTTTTGTTGGTTTTAAAAACAAAATAATTGAAAGTTCTATGCAATAGAACAAAATTACGCCAAAAAAGTTGGAATTAGAATTTAAAAAATTAAATAAATTTCAAAACAGATTTTAAATTTTTTTAAGTAATTTTTTTTTATTCTACATTACCAAGTTTTTATAACTTTTTTTAAATTTTGTGTATTTGTAATAAAAGTGTTTTTGAAACGTATTTGTAAAACTTAAAAAACAATGTTCAATTTCTCTCATTAATTTTTTTTTTATTCTAATTTCAAGACAATTGGAAAAAAGTTATTAAGAAAAGTTGTTTGTATTGATGTCAGGAGTACGTGGTATGAATATTCTACAACTCTAAATTAACACCCTGTGAAAATATATTTTGAAGAAGAATTTTTTCGAGATGGACGTAAGCCCTCATTGTTAAATAAAATTTCAATTTAATTTTAAATTCTTAAGAAAATTTAATTAAATTTTATTTTATAATAAAATTAAAATTGAATATTAAATTTTAAATAAAATTTTAATTTAATTTAAAAATGAATTAAAATGTTTTAAAAATGTCTACCTCGAAAAAATACTTCTTTAAAATATATTTTCGCAGATGTGCACAGCCTAAGTCAATAGTACTAGTTTGTTAAATTTTTGTTCACCAGATATATGTGTCGGGATTATAAAAATAGTTATTCTGAAATCGTAGAGGCGAACTGTGTCATTCACATTGTGAAGAAAATTAAAAAATAATTTTTTTTTTCCTTTAGTTATATGGTTGCTAGGTTGTGCTGCCACAGCTACCTGCAAATCGTTTGCATTTTAAGCGTTTATATGTTCGACAGTTCTGTATGTATAAATATGTAATGATGTAATTATATATGTTTTAACTTTTAATTTATATTATATTATAGTTTCATTTGTGTGTATTTTTTTACATACATATTCTGTATGTAACATATACATATACAGACATATTGTGTAAACCCCTTTGTGAGTGACATCTCTGATATTATTAATACTAAACCCGCTAACAGATTGTTAATGTTAATTAATAAAATAGTTAAAGTTAAATGAAAACCAAAGTAAAGTGGTGTTTGCCTTATTCATTAAAAAAAGGTTAATCATACAGTCCACATGAACTCTACTCTCTGCACATATACGCTAATTTATGTGCCTCTTTAGTGTTTGAATTAAAAAAAGCTATAAGTAGTTCGAAACATTTGGCCCTTTAAGCCGGAATATATTATAAATAATTTATAAAAAAATTATAAGAAATTTATAAAAAAAAACCATTCAGTGAATCAGTGATCTCAGTGTAGTAGTGTACCACATAAATCACGACCAGGAAAAAGCAATTCAAACTCCAGTCCAAGAAGCTAGTACCAGAGCTCTATCATCAACATCACACTTTGAAATTTCATCCAACAGCATAGCTAAGCAACGTTTGCAGTCCAGCACATGGATTGCATATGGATATAAATATCCATAAATAATGGATATTTACTTTCTCTCTATCTTTTAAATTTTGAACATTTATTCGTAATCATTTAATCAAACCCATTAATCGTAAGAAACTTGCTATTCAAGTAGCAACACTAATATTTAAAAACTATATCAAATTTATAAATATGGAAGATTATAAACGTTCACGTACGAATGCCAAAGCGGCTATAACTAGAACTGCTACTTGGATAACAAAAAATTTAGATTCGGAATCAAATTTGCATGTATTTGTTTTTCGAGAAGAACAGCTCATTAAGACTTTTAATGAGTATTGTAAAGCTCAAGATAAAGTAGACGATTTGGTTGCTGCGGTAGATGTACATTGACTAATCAAGAAGATAGGGAAGAAACGGGAAATAATTATTTTCAAATATTAGGCGAGCTTCGCAAAGAATTAGTAGTTTGAAAGCTATTGTAACTCCCCCTCATGATATTATACCAATGCGAACTGAAACGGTACAATCTCAAGCCTTAATTAATCAGGGAGATGGGGAAATGAAATATTCTCAAATAATAGATGAACTTCGCGAAAAAGTTAACAATCTGCAGAATAATCTAACGCTCAAAAATAACTAACGGAACCAGAAAACATTCACTCTCACAATGTCAAGTTGCCACTGGTTAACGTCACTACCTTTTCAGGCAACATTGTTGAATGGAATTCCTTTTACCAACTATTTACTGCATTAATAATTAACGATAATTCAATGAGTGATATACGTAAATTTATTTACCTGAAATAATTTTTAAATGGCGAACGCCTTTTAAAAATGATACAAATAACAATTTTAAAATATCACTTGATAGTCTTACTGATCGTTATCAAGACAATTTAGCCATAATAAATGCCCAGATTAATATTTTAATTGAGTTGAATAAAATACAAAAGCCAAGCGCTATTTTACTACGTGAGTTTACTACGACATATAAGCGAACAATCATATCACTAAAAAACTTAAATTGTCCAATAGAATATTGGGACTTATTACTAATAAACATACTGGAACGCAAATTGGATTATGGAACTCGTATAACGTTGCATACGGAACGAGCTATAAATCATTTGCCTACTATTAATAAATTTCTGGAGAAAAAATGTAAAATATTTAAAAATTTAAATGAACTACCAATTGCCAAACCACAAGCTTTGTGGTTTGATTTGGTAGGGCAAAAATGCCCTACAAAAGAAAACTAATTGCTCGAGTTCATTTAACGCTAGTGTACAGGTTCCAATTCATTGAACTAAGCCTAATAATATTACTGATTCCAGACAATGTATTTATTGTACTAAAATTGGTCATCGAGTATATTCCTGTCCAGAGTTTAAATATTTTTCTATCAAAGATAAAAAACAAGTCGAACAGACTGAACTGCTTTGTTACAATTGTCTACGCGTAAAGCACACTCTAGACAACTGCCGCTCTAGTAATTGCACTATACAGGGTGTTAGTTTAAAGTTGTAGAATATTCACACCACGTACTCCTGACATCAATAACAAACAACTTTTCTTAATAACTTTTCCGAAAAATCAAATTTAATTATTTCACAATATTGCGCAACATTTAAAAGCTGCTAGAAACAGTTTGATATCCACTGTACTCTACGGCGGCTCGAGCCGGCCGACCGTGAAAAAATGTTATCAAGGCAGCCGTGAGAGACGTCAATGAAATAACACGTGCAATGACTTGGCCACACAGTAAATGAGCGAAGGTCAAACTTGTTTATTTTTATTTTTTTGTTTCTATTAAATATTTTCTATATAAATTTCTATTAAATTATTCACTAGGGCAAAGCAAATTAAGACAATACCTGCATACCACTAATATTTGGTGTAATTATTACGATAAATTAGTAATGAACATCAACTTACCAAGCGAGATGGTATGGCTTACTACCCCGCTGCCGCCCGCAATTAATAATTCATATCATCACATAAACAAATGTCCACAGCACCAGGCAATAAATTTGTCTAATGACTAGGCATTAAAAAATACAAATCACACTTAACCTTACAATAAAGTACAATATCCAGAGTAGTAATACACTACAACATATCACATTATCAATTCATTAGTAATTGTTTAGTTATTTACAGATTGTGTTCAATATGACTATCATTTATTTCAATCCTATGCTGAGCCCGATTTATAAAAGATTCATGAACTCTTGAGAATAGTGCTGCAGCTTTTCACGAATTATTCTTTTAAGTTTAAAAATTCGTGCATGAAGTGCATCTTCAGTACAAAGGGCTCTTTGTACACCAGATATTTCCTGTAATCCCTTAAATAAAAATCTGAGAAATTTAAACTAGGGGATCTAGCTGGTCACGCAACAATTCGCCACAATACCGACCCATACATTAATTCATAACTGTCTTTACAATCTACTACTTGCAGTGCCGAAGAATAGACACGTTGTCTGTGGATAGTGTTAATTATTCCGTAATACACGTAACACTGTGTAATTAGAAACTTCGACATGTCGCGTAATTTCCCGATTACTCGCAGACGGCTGATTAGCCATTCCGTAGCTAGATATGCACACACATACAACCACACACACACACACCACTCAAAAAATATGTCCCAAAGAGATTTCTTTTGGAGATCCTTGTCTTGCTCATGTACATAGTATTTACTCTCTCTCTCTCTCTTTTTTCTAATTTTCGATTTATTAAATCGAAATTTTGTTTCATGGAATGTTAAATGTTTAGTATTAATAGTTACTACTCGTTTTCAATGCTTAATCTACCACATTAAAAAATTAGTTGAATAACTTAAAATTCATCTTCCAATCATGTCAAAAATTTTATAGATCAACGGCTCCATTTAATAATTCATTTAATTGCAGAGATAAAAATTTATTATTGACTAAATATTAATATTAAAGATTGAAAATATGAAAATCGGAAAAAATTAAAACTTTAAAATTAGCCTAAAATATTAAAACGCCGCCACTGTCTCTCAAAGGAAATAGCGAAATTTTATACTACATGTGATATTGAACTCGTTAATGGGTTCAATGTTTATTCTACTTTTCAAAACCCAGTGTAGCGTAGGTCAGATAGACTGCGGTTCACGAACGTTTCTGAAGAAATCAGAAAATGTCGATTATCTCGGAAACTATTGAAGATAGACCTACCCTTCCTTAACAATTTTCGGTTTGTTTTTTTAATGGTCTGTTCGCGGTGTGACTTTCATACAGCTCAAACTTTACACCCTGAATGTATGAAAAAGCATCATACACTTTTGCATGAAAATAAACGACAACCCAACTCAAGCAAATTTTGAACATTCATCTCATAGCACTAACAGAACAAATAACTGTAGATTAAACTACACTATTCTACATTAAACTGTAAAATAAACTGCAAGTGATCCAAATACTACTACCACATCTAATACCATAAACTTATGTGAACAAACTGTCACTCCTCAACAAGAGATATGTTACAGGTAATTTAGTAGTGTGATTTATATGTTACCAAACCAATCATCCCAAGTAGATATACAACAGCAGAACTAGACCACTGGTTCAAAATTTTGCCACCAGAGGGCGCAACAATCGTGGGCCCCATTTTGATGTCATTGAGTTTCACGTGTTGTCCGATAGCTGGCGCTGTGTGTAAATTTTCATTTTTCAATGTTTATGTTAGATGGCACTTTATGTGTCAATTGTCACTGTCATATTTTTGAATTTTGTGTGTCAATTATCAGTGTCATATTTTTCTGCGTCAATGAAATGTCATACTTATTTTTGAAATGTGGCGCCAAGTTTCTATGTGTTTTCCAAGGTATCTTTTGATGTAATGTTTGAAGTTTGATGTTGTGTGGATAGATGTTGGTAGCATCGGATATTGTCAAGAATTGGAAAAAAGGTGAAGGCTTGTGAGGCGTGCTTACCACATGGATAAGTATAAAGATGCCGTCGGGGCACAGTCATAATAGGCGGCCTTACACCTATCCTTAATGTGGTAAAGCACACCTCGTGATTGCAGCAGTAAAGTAGAGGAGTAAAGGAAAAGGGGGGAGAGAGAGAGAGAGAGACAGATGATGGAGAAGACCTTTAAAATAAAATTTTAAGACGTGAATAGGAATCGAACCTATAAAATTTTATGGGGATATAAGGACCTTACCACTGCACCACAAAGCCAACCGACATCCATTATGTTTGGTTGAGTACATAAATTGAATTTTGGTTTGTGCCGAACAATAACCTGTAATTTTAATATAAAATATAAAATCGCCCGAGATCTTTAACAGGATGTTATTTGAAAGGATCATAAGGGTGAAAATTTTTTGTAAATAAATGTTATAATCTGTATTAAATCTAAATGAACATATTTAGCCATATGCGAATGGATATAAAATCAGCTTTTATAAAATTATTATAAAATGTGATAGAGTCAATTAAATTTAGCCTATTAATTAAGGGAACGACATGATATGTATTGATGAACATTATGTTAACTAAATCAGATTCTGTTAAGCATATAGTCTTTTCCTGTCTAGTAATTTGAATCATTTTTAATTCTTCATTATTATTACCTGTTATGATTATATTCTTACAACAAATAAAACGTAAATAGTCAAACTCCATTGTAGTAAAATATATATGACGAATCCAATACATATTTAAAATCAGTGTTTGCCATTCAAATTCTTCCAATTCGAGGGTATTATTTAACTTTATAAAAGACCTAAAGTCCATGGCCATATTTAATCCAAAATCAATTAACATATTATCACTTATTGTAGAAAATCTTGTATTTAATAATAAAGGTTTTGCTTCATTTTTTTCACTAATTTCATGTTCAAACTTGTCTAATAATTCAAACAAATCTTTATTAATTTGATCAGCACTTCCAACGCATTTATTTTCAGAAGGCGTCATGTTTATACAGTTTTTGTACAACAACTAATTTTTTTTCACAGTATATTTGTCTTATGAATCCAGCTATTATGAGAATTATCAAAACCAAGCCATTTTACATATACCATGTTGCCTTTTTTCTTTAACACTTTCTCAACTAAATAGATATCTGGTTGCTTTATCTTCTGCAATTCATACCTATAGAAATATCCTTTATTGGCTGTTTATTTAAATCTTACAACAAATACGTCACAGGATTGGTGTAATTGATTTTGACAATTTTATATAGTTCGGTGGTCCAGTTAGGTGTGTACCCTTTATCGAAAACATGCTTTTCTTTTCTGATGCGTACCATATCGCCAACATTTAATTTCGATCTTGGAAAGATTTTCATATGGTTATAGATTGTATCCAACAACTTCTTCTCAATTGTCTCACCAACAACATCACATGGCTTCATTTTAATTGTACTATGTTTTGTTTCATTATAATTTTTGACAATAACTGGTAAAATTGAAATCCACTTGTGCGTTCCATTTAAACTGAAATATTTATACAGTCATTCCTTTATAGTACGAATTGTTCGTTCAGCAATGGCTGCTTATATTTCAACATATTCTCGAATATGTTGAATAGGGATTAATTTTGTATTGTTGAAGCAAATCTTGAAAATGATGATTGAAGAATTCTTTCCCTTGATCAGTTTGTAAATTTTTAGGGCTACGCTTTGAGGTAGTTAATATTTTAAAAAACGCTTCCACCACCGAATCACCAGATTTATTTTTTAGCGGTTCGACCCAAATATATTTAGAAAAACAATCAATAACAAGCAGAAAATATTTACACTGGTTATTTTCTTTGGCATATGTATCCATTTGAGCAAGATCTGCTTGCCATAAATCGTCGAACCCTTTAATAATTGTATGTCTCCTCTGAAAATTCCATCTTATTGGTTTATGTAGTTCATTAACTATTTGATTTTTTTCATTCGATGCCATTTAGTGATTTATCACTTTAAATATTAAATAACATGTGTCTAGAATCTTAGCAAACTACCTTCAGTCTAGACGTGTTGTTCCTGGCTGTTTATCAGCTTTGGAATAATGAAGATTTTCTATCTTGTCGCAACTATTAAATACATTCATCTGAACCTTATCTAATGTTTTAAATATATCTTCAATCGTGTTATAAGATTCAGCTCTACTGATATCAAATAAAGCCGATAATTCTATAATTTTTGTCGCAAAACTATTGATTAAATAATTAATTCTATTAGATATGTCTATTAATCGCTGTCTATTATTTTCTTCACTTTTAGCCACATCTTGCTGTAGCATTAAATACAAATTCATTATTGGTCCTCATGAACCATCCACATATTTTTTATTAGCAACGTCATCATCTTGAGTGGGTAAATTAACGTTACATATTTTTTAACCTACAATATCTAAATCACCATTATATGTGAATGAAAATAATGATGAAGAAGTAGGCGAAGAAGAAATCTGATAATGTGAATATTTATCGGATGAACGTCCAAACTTATCTATACTCATCACCGTTGTTTAACTAAATAATAATACTCATGACTGGTAATATATTAATATATAACTTTTACGTCTTTTAATTCTTCAATAATTGACGCAATCTCATTACCATGAGAAGAATTACTTGCTTGTTGTGATGCGAATAGCAATCGTAATCTATCAACTAGTTCATTAACATCATCCCAATAAACATATTCTATTGACTTGGAATTATAGACCATATTATAGTTTCCACCTTGCTTTATCAACAATGGACGAATAATACGTCGATATTTCTGATTCCTAACTCCAACTATTCTGCCTTGAGAAGAGTAACCCTTTCTGTATAGATTAGTGTCATCTAATATGCGATCAAATTCTTCGATGTCTTTACTAGTATAATTTTTAGGATCTTTATAAAATAATAAATTATAAAGTCCCTTGCTACCTGTATATAGTTCTCTACCTACTATTATATGACCAGTAGTTTTATCAAATTGAATTTTATTAGGACCCAAGGTCCATGTATTAGTGATGGCGTTATATCTAGGAGAATGAGTAATGTCAATATTAGGAAAATGCTGAAAATACTCCTTTATAGGTTCTTGAGAAACTTGTGGATATTTATCTAATTGCGGTATATCCACATTAGTAATTGTATCGTCGCTTTCATCTACTTCGTCATCCTCCTCATCCAGCTCGTCTTCTTGTTCCATTTCTTCCTCCTCGTCGTCCTCCTCCTCCTCCTCTTCTACTTCTTCATCTATCTTGTCAATTTGATCTACTTCAGATATCTTTTTTTTTCAATTTTCTTTACATTTTTCATTTCGTTTCCATTTATTTCAGACGTTTTATTTTTAACAACCACATTGTCGGCTGCTAATTTTTTTAACTGATCAGTAACAGGTGTAAAAATTCGGTTCAATGTACCATCTTCATTAGAACGTCCCAATTTTAAAGCTAAATATTTTTTTCACACATCATTAGCTAATTCTAAAATTTTTCTTTTGTGGGCACTTTCCGGCTTATCTAGAAGCTTCATGATTATAAAAAGAACTGTTTTTTTTTTGAAAATGAAACTATTCATGAACCTTTATATATACATCAAAACCACATCGACATCGACCATTATTTAATTCGAATTCTTTTACAATTACTAATGGTTTAAATTGATTACTATTCAAACATTGTTGACACATGTTTTTAAAATAATTGTACGATATATCTGGTGTGACATGTTCATCAAAAATATGTTTTAAGTTAATATCATCTTGTTTAAAAAGTACAATCACATTGCAATTGTCTCTTATTAATTGTTTAGGGATTCTGGAATAAGTGTGACATAAATATGCTACGTCTATGGATTTGTGCCGTCCCATTGAAAAACATGTCCTAATTTTATCCTGCTTATCACATGAAACCTCGTCGAATATAAATACAGAGTTTTCCTTAGCTTCATCAGTATCAATAACTAATTCATTATCTTTATATGGGAAATATTTTATTTCTTTAACTTGCTGCAATACATTTTCCAATAATTTATACTTAGGCTGATAAAGAGATTTTGAATAAAGATAAATATTAGCAAATTTTAATCCATCTCGGTCAAATAACAAAGCTAAGAGTGAATTTGTTTTGCCGCACCCGCTCGGACCACAGAAAATTCCGCGAGAATAATTTGGTATTAATTCACTGTGTATATATGTTTTAGATGTCGAATCATCAAAGTCCAAATTCTCGATAGCAAGTTTAAGATCTTGTATTACTAAACGCATTTTTGTAACTATTATGGAGGTGAAAACGAATTGGCTATATGAATAAATTTATTTTGCTTATACAGTTTAGTAATATGAAACCTATTCACGACAAAGGTGCGGGTATAGTAAATTCGTTAATTGATAAGCTCCCCTTTGAGGCGCATGTCCCTCATTATCAATGGTGCAGACCTGGCACGCGAATCCAGAAACGCCTGGCACGTGGTGATCCTGGAATCAACCCATTAGATGCAGCTTGCAAGCACCACGACCTCGCATACAACTCAAGTTCTGCATTATCTGATAGACATAAGGCGGATAAAGAATTAGAAGATCGTGCTTGGGAACGAGTGAAATCAAAAGATTCCAGTTTTGGTGAAAAAGCTGCATCTTGGTTAGTTGTAAATACAATGAAAGCTAAAAGAAAAATGGGAATGGGGCTTTCATTCAAAACACACGTTTTGAATGAAAGCTGTGGCTAAAAATACAATAGATATAAAAAAGAAAGCAAATGGGAATAATGGCAACAATGTTGAAATTGGCAAGATAGGTTCAGAATTGTTTTTACGAAAAAATTCTAAAGGATATGGATTACACTTAAAAAAAAATCACTGAATCTACCTGACAGAGCTCTTTATGATTATGAAATATTAAATTGTATAAATAAACTGAAATTGCCATATTTTAGAGGTGTCTTTATGCGTGATAAATTACTCAAATATATACGTTATAATGAAAGTGTTATTTTAATTTAGATTTGAAGCCCAATAAAGGCCCTAATTGGATGGCGTATAAAAATCTTGATTTTTATACGCCATAGTATTACCTTGGTAATACTATCAATTATTTCGATAGTTTTGGTAATTTGAAACCACCAATAGAACTTATAAAATATTTCGGTGAATCAAGTAATATAATCTACAATAGAAGCCGATTCCAAAAATTTAATTCTAATAATTGTGCTCATTTATGTATTGAATTTCTATATAATAGCAAGCCATAGTACAGTCTAGTGTTATTTATGTCTATAATATTCACATTAAAGGATCGTAAATCAAAGCTTTCCATTGATTTTCCCAATCCCATACAGCTAGATACAAATTTTCAATACGGATTGGCGTTGATTGGTTTCTTTTCGGTCAACACTATACCAAACGTTGCAGAAAATACTAAATTTATCTATATAGATAAAAATAAACAAGTCAATTCAATTAATCTACCTGCTGGAGTATATGAGATTACAGATATTAATAATTATCTAAAGAAGCCATTGATACCTTTCAAGTTGAATGGAAATGAAAAAGAAGAAGATATTTTTTTCCTAAGACCAAATAATAATACTTTAAAATGTGAAACTTTTCATCGTGACTTTGATATAGACTTTAATACAGAAAATTCGCTAGCAGAACTACTAAGATTCTCACGAAAGATATTGCAAGCCGGAATAGTTCATTCATGTGATCATCCTGTATATATTGTAAAAGTCCGAACGATTCACGTGGATAGTAATGTAACAAGTGGTGCATACTATAACAACAAACCGTCACATACGTTATACGAATTTCCCATCACGTCCAATCCTGGATTTTCTATAGACGAAATTCCACGAAACTTGGTTTATTTACCAGTAGTAGGGAAAGAGATATCTACCATTTCACTAAAAATACTAGATCAGATTATTAATCTTGTAAATTTTCGAGGAGAAGAAATTATTGTTCGGTTAGAATTAAAAAAATATGGTTTTAATAATTAATAGTGATAGTAATAAGAATGTTAATAAATCGTATAAAAGGAGTATTAACAAGCAAACACATTCAGTTAAAAAATGCCGTTTAGCTAGAAAGTTGGAGGGTAAATTGTCAAAGTTAAACACAACTTTTTCGAAATCGATTGGATATGCCGTCAGATCAAATTTTAAACCTGTATAAATCTCCATTGAATGATGATTCTATAACGCATATGGAATATCAAACATATCTTCCCTATATTACGTCATTTTCTAACAGTGATGTAATTGAAATAACAACAAATAGAAATGATGTTTGGCTATTAATGGCCGAATCTGCTTTGTTAATTAAAGGAAAATTGAAAAAGACAAAAGGAGATGGAACTGTGTGCCTGGTTAATGATGCAGGACCAATTTTATTTGATTCAGTAACGTATGAATTGAATGGTGTAGAAGTGGAGCATGTTGAAGATCCGGGAATTGTTAGTCTCATTCGTGGATACTTATGGTATAGTGAAGAAGCTGCAAAACATTTAATTATAGGAAGTTGGAAATTCCCAAATAGTTTATCAACATGTGCCAAAGAGGAATTCTTTATGCGAATACCACTATCTCATCTATTTGGTGTTGTGCTAGCCTCGGCTAATAGTGATGGCTCTTGCCAGAACAAGAGAAATAGATAGGTGCTGACTCAATTGGAATTCACCAACAAAAAAATCCAAATTTGAACTATGTACATTTATTTACAACACTGGTTGAGATTATTTGCAATGATTGAAATAATACAACTTTGATGTAAATACAAAACAACCACCTCAGATTCATGTAGTGAGAGAAAGTCTTTTGCCGTGAATATAAACTTTACAGTGCTAATCTTGTTCCCGATCAGTAGATTTCTTTTACTGTCGCGATGGAGTGAGCTAGTGATTTATTTTATCACTTGAGGACACGTAAGTAACTTTACTGTTGCGAGAGAGAGAGAGCTTATGCTTGAGACACGTGAGTGATTGGTTGTGAGATATGATTGTTGAGATACACTTGTGTAGAAACACTTTAAATTAGTCACTGTAAAATTGTATACTGTCTTCTTGAATGTTCCATTCCCATATACATAATAAAGAGGACGCACTGAGCACTGAACCACCATTAAACGTATATTAATGGGCCCTCTCTCAAGCGTGAATTTAATCGAAGTGGTGATTGGAAAATTCTTATAATTAATAAATTTGAACAATTTTCGATGCAAGTTTGATAAGAACCGAATGTGGAAATCTTATTCTATAATACATATCACTACTGAACAAAAATATCAATCAATAAAAAAAATACAATCAGAATCATATAAAAATAAGTAGAGTTCATCGTTCAGAAACGATAAAAAAGTGCATAGTAATTAACGTAAATATTGTATACAAACAAAAATTGTGTGAAAAGTAAATACATATTTAAATCTACGTAACAAAAAAAATTATTAGTAATTACAGAACCAAAACAACATATAGCAGCGAAATTTAAATCGCCGGCAAAACAAGTGCCATATGTAGTCAAGACGGATTTCTTTGGCTACTCCTCTGACGTCACGTTAATAAGCAGTAAACTGTATTTTCGAATGCCTTAGTGTTATGTGCGGGTAAAAATGTGTTATTTTATGTGCCTTGTACTATAAAGCAGATGTATTGTTTCTTTGCAAATTTCCAATGTATGCAGATTTACTCACGTAGTGTATATGAAAAGTAAAAAACTTGAACCACTATGTTGTTGTTAATAGTTTGCAGTTTGTTTGAGTTCATAATTGAATGGTATTATTTATATGGGTCAAGAGCATTGGTTATATTTAGTCGTTGTATGTTATTTTATTCATTTGAAAACTAGAATTATCATATGGATAAATGGTCAAAAATTGGCCCAATAAATCGTAGATAGAGCAGCAACATGATTTTACGTGTGTTACATATCTATTTCAATTATTAACAGACAATTCATTGTTTAAAATGAGTTAGAATAATCAATGTAGTTGACTCTGCATGATGACAGGCGCGGGGTGGAGCTTACGATTAGAAACGGGTTGTGCGGCAGAGGAGAGGTAACGAGCATAGAAAGACGACAATACCAGCGAGCGACCGCAGTAGCTGGTCCTGCGTTTGGCGACATCACATCATCACCTAGACGACGGTTACAAACCAATCTGTTCTTTTCAGAACAAATTGAACATTGTTTCGGAAACAAAATGAGAAATGGGGCTAAAATTAACATCGTTCTTTTTCAAGACCACAATAGAAAAATAGAAATAGAAGATTTGGATAGAAATTCTATTGTTCTGTTTTAAAACAAAGAAGAGATATTAGTGTTGTAAACAAATCGTTCTTTTTCAAGAACAAATTCTGGAAAATCGTACTAAAGTAAATCGTTCTTTTTCAAGAACCAAATGTAGAAAATCAAACTGAAAGTAAATCGTTCTTTTTCAAGAACAAAATGTAGAAAATCATACTGAAAGTAAATCGTTCTTTTTCAAGAACAAAATGTAGAAAATCATACTGTAAGTAAATCGTTCTTTTTCAAGAACCAAATGTAGAAAATCATACTGAAAGTAAATCGTTCTTTTTCAAGAACCAAATTTAGAAAATCATACTGAAATACTAAATGTTCTTTTTCAAGAACCCAAAAAAAAAGAAAATCGTGTTAATGTAGCAGTACTTAGTAGTAGTGTAACGTCACGTCGAAAACAGCTCGTTTCTAAGTGAAATACGACCCGCATTTTGTTGTGACGTCGCGTCATTGTTATTATTTTTAAAGAATGCCATAAATTCTCTTTTTGTTTTACAACAGGTGTATTCAGCGATTGTGAAACAATGATGTGTAAAAAACATGCTTTACGTTTAGTACGTTCTCGTAATGATAACAATGCTATATTAACAAGTGACAATACAACAATAGGAGAAATTCTAATTGACAATATTGAATTGAAAGTAAAGCATATAACGCCCAATGATTATATAAAAATAGAATTATTAAAGTCGATAAAGCATGATCGACCAATTCTAATTCCATTCAGAAAATGGAGTTATCATGAATTACCTTCTCTGAATATGGGATCTAAAAGAGATATGAAATGTGAAAACTACACCTAATGTAGAATGTCTTCGGTATGTCATTGTTGCTTTTCAGCAAAACCAAAAAGATCAGATGACTAGTGATAATACTTTATTTGATCATACTAATATTTCTAGCATTAGGCTGCTTTTAAATGGAGACTATTATCCATTTGAAAGGCCAAATATAAATTTTACTTCCAATAACTATGCAGATATATACTGTAATTATTCAGATTTTTATCGAAGTTATATGAACCAACCTCTGTTAGAACGCAAACAAGTCTTGTTAAGTTACGATAATTTTTTTACACATGCGTTGTTTTGTAATTGATTGTTCAAGAAGAGATGAGTCCATAAAATCTTCAACAGGTGACGTTAAGCTCGAAATAAAGTCACACCAAGGTTCTGCTTCCGACAATATAGCATACTGTATCATTATTCACGAGTGTGTGATAGAATATTTACCTCTCAGTGAAATAGTTAGAAAAAATAATTAGCTATGAAAATTGCTATTGTTGACATGCTAGGCTTTGTCTTAAATAATTATGAAGGTGAACGAGCATTCCATGTTAAAGAAATGACTATTATGCATGGATCGCAGTATAGTCATTATGTATTTCAAGAGCCTAATCCTTAGTCAACATTAACCATTTCTGAAAAGAAAGATGTAAATTATGCAATTCATAATATTCATGGACTATTGTATGAATCAGGACATATAAGACACAATGATATACATTTAATAATAAAGAAATTATATGGATTTGATATAGTGTATGTTAAAGGTCATCAAAAGAAAGACTTTTTACAAACATTATTCAGTGAATCTAATAGAATCGGATCATCATCAACATCACTTCTACCCAAAATTATAAATATTGAAACTTCAACTAATTTTAATTGTATACTTAAAATTATAAATATTGAAACTTTAAGTAATTCTAATTGTGTACCTAAATTTAATCGTGATATTCCAAAATGTATGGAACATCTAAATAATAAGTTGTATATGTGTAGTTCAAAACATTGTTTTATACTTAGTAGTTGGATGTATAATTTTTTGCCTCAATAAAAATAAATGTATATATATATGCATACGAAACAGTTGATTTTCAATTTATTCTTAACTCTTAATTAGAATGTAGACAGATTCCTCACCCCAATATTTATTTCATCTGTTTCATCAATACAGAAACTCGATTCAATCTTGTCGATACTCTATTGTCTGGCAGCAGTAACAACATTATTTTTAAGGTATGCTTTTAAATTTACTGGTAAAAGAAGAAATCATGGTAACGACTAATCAAATTTTAGAATTAAAAGATATGGTTAACAGCATTGAGTATCCCCTCAAATTCCATGATTATTTTATAAAGATATATCAATTAGAGGTTCCAGAAGAAATGGTATCAGAATATTTGAAGCCTTGTTGGGGACATCGTACAAATGAAGATGATGATGATGATTGGCCCTCTACATACACATAAGATTAACTGTTTCATATGTGACGAAATTATTTTAAATCGATATATTTGAATGTTTTTTATATTTTATGTTTATATTTTTATATCAGTTTATAATAGAATATAATAAATTTATTACGGAATTAGTTATTTTAATTTATTACTTGCGTATTAATAACTGTAAGTTATTTATTTTGCATACTTTCTTACCTTCGTCTATCAACAGATCTGAACTTGTTTGGACTTGAAAAGGGTCAGCTTAGTTGGTAGCGTACATTGTATAGTGATGTTAAGTATAACAAACGACACAGACAAATCGTAATTCTTATTTATTTAAAACACACAGCGTTTAAGTAATTTTAAACATAAGTAATTTTAAACATAAAAAATGAGAAAGTCCTTACATACATATTATATACCTATTCCTAAAATATATTTCTAACTATCTATTTCAAAGTATTGTACTACAAATGAATAAATTTATAGATGTTTAGTAATAATACCATACATTTGAGATACAAATTATATACATATCATTACTATTGTCGTTCATTAAATTGAATTTTATAGTGACCCCAAGGAAGCGTGTCTGTACTGTTTTCAATCAAATAACGTTTATCATCAAATGAATTAAGAGCTAGTTTAATTTCCTCTACACTAAATAAATTATGGTTATAAGAACGTATGAAACGCTGCTTTATAACTTTTTCTTTAGATAGCATTAAACATTCATAATAATCATTATAATCTATTTCATTTTTTACTATGGTGTATTTCACCCCCTTAATTTTTTTTATCCATTTATTCAAACAATCTATTTTATAAGTGCACATTTTTTATCTTAATCCTATATAATTGGTAATAATATTGCCAGCTGCCTCATCCTTGAACAGCCCTACAACTTTTTTGTTTTTTAATGGTATACCGTATTGATTATTTACAGCATAGTTACTTGTATCGAATTTTTGTATATGCGTTTTAATAATATCCAAATATGCATCATCAGATATAATTTCATATATGAAGCTATCTGTATCCATGTACATTAATTTGCAATTTTCATTTGGGGAAATCTCTTTTAATATAAAATTATAATGAAAGTCATACATAAGAGTTTTAGATATGTCTAGAATACACATTCCTATATAAACCGGTTTGTTAAACACTATATGTGATTTGTTTAGCTCTATAGCCACTAAACTTTCATCAAATATTTTATGGCTATGGAATAATGGGCTCGATATTAGATTTTTAGCACCATAACGGCCTTCCAATTTTCGCACCATCTTGATATTTCTATGGTTCCTAATGTTTTCCATTGTTTTTCCGAATACGGCATTGTTCTTTAAATTGAACAAATTTTTCTCAAAATCTGTTTTAGCTTGTTCTCGGTATTTAGTATTTAAATCTATATATAGTTGGAGCCATGGTGCTTGGCTAAATTGTAATATTTTATGAGTTTTAGCCAAGACCAGACCATTCTTAAGGGTTAGTTTTAAATTTCGGTAATGTATAATATAATTTTTTTATTAGTAACTGTATTCAGTAATTTAACAGATTTAGAACCTGTGGTCATTCATGATCTGCACAGAACGGAGGATCTTTATGTTTGTCATGCAGCGACATTGGGTATTCTAAGTCTACCTCGAGAATATAACCACTATCGGAATCATCAGGAACATTCATAATATCTACGTCATTTACATTATTTAGCCAAGCAAAATTATCGTAAGATAGATACTGAGTCATGGCCCGAGCATAGAGGTTATTGGCATCTAAATACAATAAATATTTAGATGGCTTTTTAATGTCAAAATTCTTCATATATCTGTTTTGATATGAACCTAGACATATTTTTTATAGGACAATAGTGATACTTAAGCTTCTCATCTTCCGTGTTATCATCGGATAACGGAGAGTAATCATTTATTTTAGGATAATATTTATTTTGTATGTACAATAAATTCACATGTTTTTCGCACAGTTCCGTGCGAGCAGCGAAAGTAGTCGGACGTGTTTATTGCTATTTGATATCGAAAAAATTCGAGATAGTAATAAAAGTGTGTGTACATACGGTTGTGTTATTGGAGAGTGGAATTTTTGGTGTAAATTGAATTTGGATTTTTATTTTATTTTGTTTTTTTGAATTTTTATTTTTTGGTTTCTTGCTTTTTTTCTTTTTCCTTCTGTTTCCTTCCAATTTTGTTTATCATAAATTGGGAGGTAATGAATAAAGGAAAGCTGGCGGCCCCATTTAGGGGGAAAGGGGGATTGCTTCGGACACCTCCGCAGGAGGCGAAGAAAAGAAAGAATAAAAGTCCTGGCGAGACCGAGGAGGACGAGAGATATACGTCAAGGGCTGAGACGGACGAAAGTGGTAATGAAGGGAAGAGAGATAAAAGGATAAGGGTAACAGGAGATATAGTAGCGTATGGTGAAGGATCGAAGGAATCGATATTCATGAAACAATGGGCTGAAAAAAGGGAAAAAGCGAAAATAAAAGAAGAAATAAAGGAATGGAAAGAATGGGAGGAAGTAATGATAAAGGCAATAAAAGAAATAAGAGAGCAGACACGGATAGGAAACGAAGGGGGAATGGGAGCACAAATATTCAAAAATATAGAGGAGCAAGCTGGCAGGATAGAGGCCAATGTGAAACTGGCTACAGAAAGAAGTTTGAGGAGCGCGAAAAAACATGAAGAAGAAACAACAGGGAGTTTAGAGCGAAGAGTAGAAGCACTGGAAAAACAAATGGAGAAAATGAGTACTAAATCTCAAGGGACCATAAAAGGGACCCAGGATATAAAAAAAGGAGATAGATCCGGTAAATCGTATGCAGAAATTGCGCTATCGGTAGGAACGAATAGAACGGTTCATACAGAGAGGAAATGGCAAACCCCTGAAAGAGAGGTTAATAGGGAGCTAGTAGTAAGGGCGAACAAGGGGGAAAATATAATGAAAAAATTAAATGAGAAATTGAAGATCGAGGAAGTGGGGGTCAACGGATTTGAAAAGTTAAAGAAGTACAAAAGCGGAGCAGTGGTGATAAAGTGTAGAACGGAAGAGCAACAAAGGAATGTAGAGGAGAAAATTAGGGAAGTTGAAGGATTGATAACCAAAAGAAATAAATTGACAAAACCATGCGTAGTGATAAAAAGAATAGAAAAGGGGTACACGGAAGAGGAAGTATTTAAACAAATAGAGATGCAGAATATGGAAATTAAGAGTATATTGGGGGAAAAGAAAATGGGGGAGGTAATGAAGATAGTAGCAAGAAAGGCATGGGGAAAAGGAAATAGTTATGTAGAGGACTTAATAATAGAGACAGAGGTGAATATCTTTAAATGGCTAGTAAAAAAAGGAAAGATAGTGATGGATTTTACGTACAAAAAGGTGGAAGAATACATAAATGTGGTGGTATGTATGAATTGCTGCAAATATGGACACGTAGCAAAATACTGCAAGGAAGAAAAGGAGTGTTATAAATGCGGCGGGAGAGGACATGATGGCAGAGGATGCGAAGAGGAAAAGAAATCGTGTATCAATTGTGAGAGAATGGGAAGAAGGGAGTATGAGCACTGGGCGACAGATAGGGAGTGCTCAGTGTATAGGAGGAAGAGACAGCAATGCATTGCAAATATCGAGTATGGGGTAGAGCGGGGAATAAAGGAGGATTCAAAAAACGAGGGATAAAATGGAGGAATCATGATAATAGGGAATATAGAGAAGCGGAGTACAAGGAGAAAATTTGGAAAATAGGTACGTGGAATATAAGAAGTATAAGGGGTAAGGAATATGAATTAGAGGAGGAATTCGAAAAAGTAGGCATGGAAGTATTAGCAATTTCCGAAACCAAAAAGAAGGGTAAAGGGACTGAAAGGCTAAAGAATGGGCACATACTAATGTACAGTGGAGTGGATAGTTGCAGCAGAGCGGCAGCAGGGGTAGGATGTATTGTGCATAAGACCTTTGAAGATAAAATTGAAAGATGGGAGGCGTATACAGAGAGAATAATGTGGATTACGCTGAGAATAGAAGGGGAGGAGGTGAATATTATAAACGTATATGGGCCGAATGACGATGAAGCAGCAGAGAAAAAGGACAGATTTTGGGAGGAGTTGAGGATGGTGACGGATAGACTGAAAGGAAGAAAAATTGTAGTGGGGGATTTTAATGGGAGAGTTGGTAAGGGGGATGGGGGCAATAAAAGAATTGTAGGGAAATATGGGGAAGAGAAAGTCAATAATAATGGGAAAAGATTGATTGACTACTGTAGGATGAATAATATGTACGTTGCTAATGGTTGGTATCAGCATAAGGACGTACATAAATTCACGAGACAAGTTGAAACTAGAGGAGAAAGGTCAATAATTGACTATATTTTGAACGAGCAGGGTAATAGAAGAAACATAAAAGACGTTAAAGTTTATAGGGGTCCAGAATTAGGAACAGATCATTTTATGGTGATAGCAGTAATAAAAGAGAATAGGAGAGTAGTGCGGAATAGTAGAGCTGAGAAGGGTATTACATATAGAAAAATAAGAACGTATAAGTTAAGAGAGGACGAAGTGGCAAAAGCGTATAGAGACATATTAACGCAAAAAATAACAGCTAAAGAAGGAGCGTGGCAAGATGGAGAGGTAAATATTGAGTGGAATATGTTAAAACAATTAATATTAGAGGCCAGCGAACTAGCATGTGGAACAACAAGAAAATGCACCAAAGCAAAACAAACGTCGTGGTGGACAGAGGAAATAAAATCGAAAATTAACGAAAAAAAAGCTAGATGGAGGGAATACTTGAAGGTGACCAATAAAGCCAACTATGAAAAATACAAGAGGGAGAGGAATAGGGTGAAGAAATTAGTGAGAGACGAAAAAAGGAAACAATGGCAAGAATTTGGTGAGAAAATGGAAAGAAATAGTAAGGAAAATAAGAAAGTTTTCTACAGTGTCCTAAGAGGGTGCAGAAAAGATAAAGAGGAAAACAGAGTGCTCATGAAAGACAAGAATGGAAAGGTAATAAAAGATGACGAAAAGGTGATAAACAGATGGAAAGAATATTTCGAAGAGCTATTGGCGGGAAGTGGAAGTGGGAAACCCAATAGAAATTTCGAAAAAAAGAGAGGAGGTGAAGATAAATCACAAGAAGTTGATAATGAAGAGGAAGGCGGCGGAGAAATAGAAAGGGAAGAATTGGAAAAGACTATTAGAGAGCTTAAGAATGGGAAGTCTCCAGGGAGTGAAGGAATAACATCAGAAATGATTAAGAATATTGGAGAAAAGGGAATGGAAAAACTGGTATATATTTACAACAAAATATGGAGGGAAGAACGCATCCCAGAGGAATGGAAAAGAGCACAGATAGTACCAATATATAAAAAAGGAGACAGAGCTGACTGTAAGAACTACAGGGGAATAAACATAATAAATACAGGGATGAAGATATTAGAGAAAATAATAAAAAATAGGATAAATTATAAAGTGGAACAGACCTTGGAAGAGCCACAATGTGGATTCAGAAAAGGTAGAAGCATACAGGACCATATATTTACTATAAAGCAAATGGTGGAAAAGGCAGGGAATAGTAAAAAAAATATATATGTAGGTTTTCTAGATTTAAAGAAGGCATTCGACAAAATAAATAGAAGTAGATTATGGAATATAATGAGAGAGAGGGGTATAGAAAAGAAAATGATTAGGTTAATAAGGAAGATATATGAGGAGAATGTAAACAGCATAATAGTAAATAGTAAAGAATCGGAAACATTTAAAACAATGGACGGACTAAGACAGGGGGGAGGACTGAGTCCAACATTATTTAACATATATATGGATGAGATAATGAGAGAAAGTGATAAAGAGGAAAGAGGGCTAGTCGTTGGATATAAAAACATGCAAAGGGTGGTTATAACGACTGGAGCATTTGCAGATGATGTGATGTTAGTTGCGGAGAGTGAAAAGAGTTTGCAGAGAAAATTGAACAAATGGAATGAAGTGCTTAAAAAATACGAGATGGAGATGTGTAAGGAAAAGACAAAGGTAATGGTAATAGGAGAGAAACAGAAGTTGGAAATTAAGATAGAAGGGATGAGAATAGAACAGGTCGATTGTTGTAAGTACCTAGGAGTGAAGATCAGTAGCGGTGGTAAACAGGAAAATGAAATTACGGAGCGGGTGAATAAAGCAATGAATGCATATTATAGAATAAATAGAGTAATAGTGGAGAACAAGGAAATCAAAAGGAAAACAAAAATAAATGTGTATAAGACCATAATAAGACCGATTTTAACATTCGGATGTGAAACGTGGAAAATGGAGCAAAAAGACATAAGTAGGGTACAAGCTGTGGAAATGAAAGTCTTGAGAAGAGTAAAAGGGGTAACAAAAAGAGACAAAATAAGAAGCAGTGCAATAAGAGAGGAGTTGGAGATAGAACCAGTGGTGGAGTTTATACACAGAAGGCAGTTGGGATGGTGGGGACATCTGGTAAGAATGAGTGAAGAGAGGCAAGTAAAGAGAGTCTGGCAGGCAAGGGAGGGAAGAAGAGCGAAACGGGGAAGACCAGAAATTACATGGGATGAGGGAATTGAAAAAGTAATAAGGGAAAGAGGAATGAGGATGAATGACGCAAGAAGAATTGCTTGCAATAGGAAGGAGTGGGAGAGATGCATAGGAAGTGAGGTATAGGAGGATAACGAGAAGAGCTCAAGCCGACACCAGTTGATGGTATAAGGCATCTAGACATATATATATATATTACGGAATTAGTTATTTTAATTTATTACTTGCGTATTAATAACTGTAAGTTATTTATTTTGCATACTTTCTTACCTTCGTCTATCAACAGATCTGAACTTGTTTGGACTTGAAAAGGGTCAGCTTAGTTGGTAGCGTACATTGTATAGTGATGTTAAGTATAACAAACGACACAGACAAATCGTAATTCTTATTTATTTAAAACACACAGCGTTTAAGTAATTTTAAACATAAGTAATTTTAAACATAAAAAATGAGAAAGTCCTTACATACATATTATATACCTATTCCTAAAATATATTTCTAACTATCTATTTCAAAGTATTGTACTACAAATGAATAAATTTATAGATGTTTAGTAATAATACCATACATTTGAGATACAAATTATATACATATCATTACTATTGTCGTTCATTAAATTGAATTTTATAGTGACCCCAAGGAAGCGTGTCTGTACTGTTTTCAATCAAATAACGTTTATCATCAAATGAATTAAGAGCTAGTTTAATTTCCTCTACACTAAATAAATTATGGTTATAAGAACGTATGAAACGCTGCTTTATAACTTTTTCTTTAGATAGCATTAAACATTCATAATAATCATTATAATCTATTTCATTTTTTACTATGGTGTATTTCACCCCCTTAATTTTTTTTATCCATTTATTCAAACAATCTATTTTATAAGTGCACATTTTTTATCTTAATCCTATATAATTGGTAATAATATTGCCAGCTGCCTCATCCTTGAACAGCCCTACAACTTTTTTGTTTTTTAATGGTATACCGTATTGATTATTTACAGCATAGTTACTTGTATCGAATTTTTGTATATGCGTTTTAATAATATCCAAATATGCATCATCAGATATAATTTCATATATGAAGCTATCTGTATCCATGTACATTAATTTGCAATTTTCATTTGGGGAAATCTCTTTTAATATAAAATTATAATGAAAGTCATACATAAGAGTTTTAGATATGTCTAGAATACACATTCCTATATAAACCGGTTTGTTAAACACTATATGTGATTTGTTTAGCTCTATAGCCACTAAACTTTCATCAAATATTTTATGGCTATGGAATAATGGGCTCGATATTAGATTTTTAGCACCATAACGGCCTTCCAATTTTCGCACCATCTTGATATTTCTATGGTTCCTAATGTTTTCCATTGTTTTTCCGAATACGGCATTGTTCTTTAAATTGAACAAATTTTTCTCAAAATCTGTTTTAGCTTGTTCTCGGTATTTAGTATTTAAATCTATATATAGTTGGAGCCATGGTGCTTGGCTAAATTGTAATATTTTATGAGTTTTAGCCAAGACCAGACCATTCTTAAGGGTTAGTTTTAAATTTCGGTAATGTATAATATAATTTTTTTATTAGTAACTGTATTCAGTAATTTAACAGATTTAGAACCTGTGGTCATTCATGATCTGCACAGAACGGAGGATCTTTATGTTTGTCATGCAGCGACATTGGGTATTCTAAGTCTACCTCGAGAATATAACCACTATCGGAATCATCAGGAACATTCATAATATCTACGTCATTTACATTATTTAGCCAAGCAAAATTATCGTAAGATAGATACTGAGTCATGGCCCGAGCATAGAGGTTATTGGCATCTAAATACAATAAATATTTAGATGGCTTTTTAATGTCAAAATTCTTCATATATCTGTTTTGATATGAACCTAGACATATTTTTTATAGGACAATAGTGATACTTAAGCTTCTCATCTTCCGTGTTATCATCGGATAACGGAGAGTAATCATTTATTTTAGGATAATATTTATTTTGTATGTACAATAAATTCACATGTTTTTCTAATTTGGTGTCCGTTATTCTGCAGGGTATTGTTATATAATTTTTTTGTTTTTCAGTGTTTTCATCTAACTCTAACGCATAAACATTTACTAAAATGTTATTAAGTTTTTCAAATATCTAAATAAACCTAAAAACCTAAAAAATACCTAAAAAACAGGTCAAGATTTGACCTATTGAAATTGGTAATTGTAAACCATCTGTTGTTAATACATTTAAATAATGTGGAAACGATGGAATTCTATCTAAATGATTAGTAGCAGGATAAAGTCATGCAATAACGCTCCAATAAAAACATGAATTATCATAATTTTTTATATTAAGACACGCCTTTTTATTAGAAATTTCCTTAGGTAATTTAATATAGGATGAAGCAGCAAGACCGAATTCATATTAATTTGTAAATCAATTATTGCCTTCAGGGCCCAACCACTATCACGTTCTTGAAATTCACCCATTTTATGTAATATTTGGTCAATGACGTTATTTTGAAACCAGTTTACTAAATCCGTGCCACTATCAATTTTTTAGTTTCTGCTATGAAAATACTTAAATTCCCAAATTTCTATATTTTCTTTGATGGTGATATATTGAGCGCATAAACAGGTTTTTACTTTAAGTACATTCATTGACTTTAATATATTATTTACACGCCTCTTAAAAAGTTCAAATAAATCTTTTAAAAATTCTGTGGCATCTGTGTGTCTTATGTTGTAAATGATGCTTGTTCGGATACGGTTGTTGAATGCAGATTTTAGATCGTCCCAAATTATTCACTAAATATCACTTCTCTTAGAAGCTCGCAAATTACCACCAGTGTGAGTCTGGTAATTATTATTTCTTACTGTAAGACGAAATCTTCTTAAGTGACTTAAATTAGTAGAAAGCTTATTACAAACTGGTTGCTTCTTGCGCATGATTTTCATGATGTCTCGGAAAATTTTGTTGATTTTCCTGATCCATGTGTTCCTTTCTAGACTTGAACTTTCTTATAACAATGGCACAGCTTTTGAAAGTATATTTACTATATCAATGCTTAAATTAATTGCACTTTCCATGATCATTATATGCACACTTATACAATTGAAAACAATACTATTAACTTTATAATATTACAAGCAACCAGAAATTTAATTCTTTGTAATAGAATACTATAACATTACTATGAGCATACGGCTTAAATCCCTGATGCAGGTATTACCACCACTAGCAAAAATCATAGTCCCTTTAATAAGAAATCCTTTAAAACTTTAAAAGAAAATCGGTCTGATTTTATATTTTGTTAAATATACAATAGAGATTATGACATTTCTAGAAACATTTTTCATCCTTATAAACCTTTAATACAACTAACATCCTGTTAAAGAGTTGGGGTGAATTTATATTAAAATACAAATTATCATTCCACGCATTCTAAAATTCCTTAAGAAAAATGTGTTTTAAGTGCTGTTTAAATTGATAAACATCGTTTGTCATGAAGCAAAACTTTTATTATTATTCAATACAATAAAGAATGATTGATGTTCGGCTAAACATTAGGCCTTTTGTAAAATTAAATAATGCCCTCTTATTTTGAAGAATTTCAATAGGAAAGACTAATATGTATAGGATATACGAGATTTTCTGCAATAAGTGAATGATTGATGATCGACTATACATTAGACTTTTTATAAAGTTAAATAATACCATCGAATTGGAAGAATTTGAATTGGAAACACTGATTTTAAATATGTATTGGATTCGTCAAATATATTTTAGTACCATGGAATTAGACTATTTGCGCTTTATTTTTTGTAAGAATATAATCATAACAGGTAATAATAAAGAGGAATTAAAAATGATTCAAATTACTAGACAGGAAAAGACTATATATGCTTAACAGAATCTGATTTGGTAAACATAATATTCATCAATACATATCATGTCGTTCCCTTAATTAATAGGCTAAAATTAATTGACTTTCTCACATTTTATAATAATTTTATTAAAGGTGATTTTATAGCCATTTGCATATGGCTAAATATGTTAAGTTAGATTTAATACAGATTATAACATTTATAGAAAAATTTTCACCCTTATAATCTTTTCAAATATCATCCTGTTAAAGATCTCTTTATATTAACAATACAGATTATTGTTCGGCACAACCCAAAATTCAATTTATATACTCAACCCAACATAATGCATGTCGGTTGGCTTTGTGGTGCAGTGGTAAGATCCTTATACCCCCATAAAAGTTTATAGGTTCGATTCCTATTCAGATCTAAAAATTTTATGTTAAAGATCTTCTCTATCATCTATCTCTCTCTCTCTCTCCTTTTCCTTTACTCCTCTGCTTTACTGCTGCAATCACAAGGTGTGCTTTACCACATTAAGGATAGGCGTGAGGCCGCCTATTATGACTGCGCCCCGACGGCGCATCATAATATATCACAGTATATATCGTTATATACTGTTTATACTTATCCATGTGGTAAGCACGCCTCACAAGCCTTCACCTTTTTTCAAATTCTTGACAATATCCTATTCTACCGATATCTATCCACACAACATTAAACTTCAAACATTACATCAAAAGATACCTTGGAAAACACATTGAAACTTGGCGCCACATTTCAAAAATAAATATGACATTTCATTGACGCAAAAAAATATGACACTGATAATTGACATACAAAATTCAAAAATATGACAGTAACAATTGACACATAAAGCGCCATCTAACATAAAAATTGAAAAATTAAAATTTACACAGCGCCACCTAGCGGACAACACATGAAACTCAATGACATAAAAATGGGGCCCCGCGACTGTGGGGCCCTCTGGTGGTGAACTTTTCAACCAGTGGTTTAGTTCTGCTGTTGTATATCTACCAACAAGTGTAAGGGTAATAAATTCTTATTTGATAGTGGTTTCCTTTGTTTAAGTTCGGTGATTTCATTCGAAAATGCCTGGGTTTGTACATGTCTAATAATTTTATAAGAGGCCCTTTGTACTTCACTAACAGTTAACACTATATTTTGGTGTTGAGGAATTTCTTTGTGGTTTTTATTTACAATGCGCAGACAATAGGCAACAACATGTCGAAGTTTAGTGAATGATGAGTAATTTGTTATTAGTTCTGTTAAAAGTGTAGGGTCTACTACTGTGTAGAAAGACCTTCTTTCTTGTAGAACCTGAGGCATTACGCCACGACTGGGTAAATTAGCAGGATTGTCTGCCAATTTGATATGACGCCTATGACAATTTCGGGTCAATCCCTGAATTTTGGAAACTCGGTTGGACACAAATATAGATCATCTGGATGGATGAGATTTTACCCAGTATAAAGCATTTTTCGAGTCGGTCCACAGATTTATTGAATTAAATTTATTTAATTTAAATATGTTTATTACTTTATCAATTAGAGTCGCGAGTAATTGCATGGCGCACAATTCCAGTCCTGGTAAAAAGACTGTCTTAATTGATGCTACACGAGATTTTGCAGTTAGTAGGCGACAAGATATGGTATTATCTGTATATATTTCTCGTACGTACACACATGCTACATATGCCTTTAAACTAGCGTCCGAAAATCCATGAAGTTCGGCTATTCTGACAGATTTACTTAAAATAATACATCTAGGAATTTTTAGTGTGTTCAAACTGTGTAAATTTTCAATTAAATGATTCCATTCCAACAGCAAGAGAGACTGGGATAAGTGCCTTATCCCAGTCTATTTGTAATATCCATATCTTTAGCATTCAAATTTTTCCGATTATAATGACTGGCGCAATCGAACCTAGATAGTCAAACATTTGAGATATAGTGGACAGTATATCTCATTTAGTGGTTGAACGTTTAATTAGCAACTGCGGTAGCATGATATTGAAAACATCGTCTGCGGGATTCCACGAGATCCCCGAAACTTTATTAGAGTTAATTTGATCGTCAAATTCGTAATTTTCTTTTGTAACTGCTTGACCTGTGATTGACAATAGAAAACCTTTATCATTAGAACACCATTTATGATGCTAAAAATTAGCAGATGATAATAATTCTATTAGATCTTTATGTAAAATTTTTAACTCAGTGGAAGTCTTGCATCCTGCAAGAATGTCATCCACATAGCATTATTCCCGCTGCATATCAGCAGCAATTGGACATTTCTGAGCATTATTGTCGGCTAGTACTTTTAATACCCGAGTAGCTAGATATGAGGGGTTTCTGTGTGCCATATGTAACTGTGGAGAGCTTTATACATTGCAGGGGGTCTAAGGGTGTATCCCTCCATAAGATATTTTGCAGGAACGTTTGCTGGGGATTAACATCTATTAGCCGGAAAATTTTTTGTATATCACAAGTCAACACATAATTGTTCTAAATCTACAAAGAATGTCATATAAATCTGGTTATACCTGATACCCTTTCAACACTGTGTCATTAAGAGAATAACCAGAAGTGGACACAGCAGAACCGTCAAACACTACTCGTAATTTCGTGGATGTGCTTGCTGCCTCTATGCAGAATGGTGTGGCATAAAGTATTTTAGTTGTCCAGATTCGCTCGTGATGTTTAATGGTACCAATTTTCCGTGCTTTAGGTCTATGTATTCCGTTATAAACGACTTATATTCCGCATATAGAGTGGGGTTATTCTGGAAACGTTTTTCCAGTCTAAGAAACCGGGTTTTCGCTAATGAAAATGAATCACCTAGCTTATTATATTCATTAAAGGATTTCAACGGAATATCAACTTGAAAATTCCCATTTAATTTTCTTAAAGTGATGGCAGAAAATATTTCCTCTGCTAGTTGTTCGTCAGGTGCTCGAACGATTACCTCAGGGACATTTTCGAGTTTCCAAAATCTTTAAAGATTTTCTTGTAATTCGTGAACAAATAGAGCAGTTAATCGCTGTACAATTGTCTATAATATGTTTTGAACCTAAACAATTAAGACATAATTGTTTAGACCGAACGAATTGTAATTTTGCTGCGTGGGGTAACTCTTTAAATTGATTGCATGAATATATTCGGTGAACCATTTTTAAACAGTAAATACAGTTTCTTTGAAAGGAAGATGAGGGTGGCTGAATGTTATTAAACTCTTCGCCATTTTGACGAGGATATTGTGACTTGTTGCAGAGATGAGCAACTTTATTAGGTGTTTTGCCGAAACTACCAAACGGTTTTTGCAGCTGCATTTCAGAATTCGACAAAGTTTCAAATACTTTACATCTCTTTTCCATGAAATTAAAGAATTCATTCAAATTTGGCAGTTGTTTTGTGTCGCTTTCTAATTCGAAAGCTCGTCTAGTATCGATATCTAGCTTTCTTTCGAAAATGTTCAATAATAGCAGATCCCAATGATCAACGGGACATTTCAGAGCGTTAAGAGATGCGAGTTTCGATTTGCAATTAGTAATAAATTCTCTATATAATGCAGCACCACCTTTTGCTAGTTTTGGAATATCAATTAAGGAGTTAATCAGTGAATTGATGGTTGCCAGATTATCTTCACATCTATCGACGAGAATTTTGCATGCATTAGTGTAATTGTCATTTGACAATGCTAACGATTCTATTAATTGCAGTGGTTCCCTCTTTAGCGAGAATTTTAAGTAAATAAGTTTTTGAATATTACTAAGGTGAGAATCACTGTCAATTACTGCTCCAAATAACTGATGAAATGATTTCCATTAAGAAAAATCACCCGAAAACGTAGGTATATTTATTTGTGGCAATTTAACAGAGTGTTGAGCAGGCTGGGGCAAGACTAGCTGAGGCTTACCAGATTCATTTACAATACATTTACTATAATTATTCAGTTCTAAAGAGTCAATTATTGTTTGCAATTCCGTAAGTATATCAAAATACGTATTTTGCGCTAATTCTCTATCTTCAGTGTCTAATTTCTTAATATCTTCAAGCTCTATTAGATCTTGAGCCGCTGTGTATTTAGCAAATGCTTCTATGATTTGCGTTTCTCTGGCCCGAAAAGCATTAACTCTATTTCCAGAAGCTTTGTTTTCATTCAGCCAATTGGCTATTCTATTAAAAGTATTTTTAGCAATATTGCGATTGAATATGGCTGTATCCACAACAGCAAAAGTTTGCTTGGCGGCTTTGCGATTGGATTTTGATTTATTCATAATACCAAATTATAGCTTAGTGTAAAACAATATCTGACCTTGTTTGTGATGTTCTAGCTGGCACTCGACACTGGCACTTTAAAAACACAACGCTTCACTTGCGCAACTGTGGATATGAGTTACATAATGTGATGCTCTTTGGATGCTGAATCGACGTTGATAAATTTCTTCATTCTTGTTTCTTCAACAATCCGGCTCGAAGGACCAAAATGTTCTGAATTGAACAATTCTTTTTGTTCTAATCCAAACACCAAGAGTGTAACTAAACTTTTGTAGCTACTGGTGGACTGTAGTGTGGGATGAATAATTTATGTGGGCAATAAAACAAGTTTTAATTTCACGTCTACACTGACATTATTACTCACTAATTTTACTAATATTCACATTGAAAAATAAAAAGAAACTAAAGTAGACGAACTGCGAACTATTTTTTTTTCCCTGAGGAGTATAGAGAGATAGTGAGTTACAGAGAGTTCTTGGAGAGTGATTTGGAGAAAATTTACTAGAGAGGAAAATGACTGTTCTCGTCGAACAATCTTTTCAAAGTCTCTTAAGGTTTTCTTCCTTGATCAAGAATGCCAAAAACTACCCCCTCATCGCTCACCCAAGCTTCCAAGAAATAACTAAAATAAGAGAAGGGATAATTGAGCTCACTAACGGTTGCAACATTTTCTGGTGATATAGAAAGTAGTAATCAATAAAAAGTGTCCCTTTTAATTGTACGGCTAGAAGGATATCAATTAGCTACCCTTACTACAAAGAATTAACTTTCTAAAAATGGTTTATATTTGTGAAAGCGTGAGAAATTAAAAGGAGATAAGCATCTAGAACGAAGATGGTACATTGAATCGAATTTTTACATCTATTGTTGATCAGTTAAAAAAATTAGCAACAGACAATGTGGTTGTTAAAAATAACACGTCTGAAATAAAAGGAAATGAAGTGAAAAATGCAAAGAAAAATGGAAAAAAAGCGATATCTGAAGTAGATGAAATTGACAAGATAGATGAAGAAGTAGAAGATGGTGCAGAGGAGTTAGAGGAGGGGGGAGGAAAAAGAGAGGGGACGATGAAAGGGAAAAAGAAGACGAGCTAGAGCAGTGGCCGGCAAAGTTATTAGCCAATGATCCAAATATGAAACTTTATAACAATTTTAAAAAAATTGGGAGCCAAATCTGCTTATTTAGTAAATTTTTATTACACTAAGTAAAACTAAATTTCATACTTAGTAAATATTTATTAATGCGAACAATGTGCTTGCATCTCCTTGGTAAGTTTAGTAAACTTACCAGTTGGTAAGTTTACCAAGCTTAGTTGGTAAGTTTGAGTAAGTCAGGTTTGTATGTTGTTTTTAATTTTAGGCATGATTCCAAGGTCCCATCAATAAGACGACTTCTCAGTTTACTCTTGATAATATTCATGCTAGAAAAAGATTGTTCGCATATATATGCAGAATCGAACAGCCACGCAAGCTTTTTCAGCTGATCGTAAGAGTCAGGAATACTATTACTGGCGTTGAAAATGATCATGTCTTGTAGTCATAGCAATTGTATTTCAAAGCTACCAATGTCAATATCAAAAGGTGCAAATTTTAACTCGGTTATCGTAGCATTAAGAGGATGTTCGACAAATGATTTTTGGCAAGTGGCACTGCTGTTTTTAAATTCCGGAAACCTGCTGAGAAATGCTTTCCTCATATTTAAAATTATTTTTTTTAAATGGTGTTTATCAATATAGGAATATTGATAAACATCGCTAATTTTCTTAGCGATACTTCAACACGCTTGGAAAAAGAAACAATGTTTTCCTTTCGTGGGGGATAATTTGTTTTCGAATGTTATTACTTCTTCTAACATTAAAAAAAAAAGTTTCCTTTCCCTTGTAGTTTACGACTAAGCTGATTTAGATGAGACGTAACGTCTCACTAACAGACGATTCACTGATCGTCTGTTAATTCTGGATCGTGAACGCCCTTCTCAACGAGAAATGCTTTAATTTCCGGAAAAAGGGACACAAAACGTTTTAAAAAGTCCCCTCTTGATAATCAACGTACTTCGTTATGAAGCAAAAAATCAGAATACTCACTCTCAATTTTAAATAATAATTCTTTGAATTGGCGATGATTAAGAGCTTTAACTAAAATGGAGTTGATAATGGTAATCACTAATTCCATAACTGTACGAATTTTATCGGGAGATGTTTGTACACAAAGCGCCTCTTGGTGAATAATACAATGGTAAGCAAGTATCGCGTGATTAATTTTTTCTTTCATACTAGCAAAAACCCCTTTTCTTACGCCGGTTATACTTTTGGCCCCATCTGTTGAAATCTAAATAATTTTATCGAGGGGAATGTGATGTTTATCCATACGCACAACTGCAGCATTCTGCACGTGTCTGACCTTTGAGTGGCAATAATCCTAAAAGTTCTTCTGTAGGGCCTGAATGAGTCACGAGGGGACACGGATTTTCCTCCCACCGCATCCTAGCGGCGTGGCTCGTCAACGGTTCCCCTGAACCGGCTGAGAGTGGGTATTTAAAAGCTTTAAAAGCGCATCTGAGTAAGTTGGATTGAATTGTGGATAATCATCGACGAGCAGAGGCTTATTCTGCTCGTAGCTGATATAGGGAAGCTGGTTGGGTTGTCGCAACAGGGGATGCAACAACATAAGGGACAAAGGGATGAAAAGAGTGATTGCTTACAAGGGCAGCTAGTAGCAACAAGCTGGTTAAGTGGGAACCAGGGATTGACACCTCCGTATGATAATCGAGTGAAGGATCACTGCGTTAATGACAGAACCGAACATCGTTCTCTGCTAATGGAGTGCGGTGATGGTTAGGGTGTGAACTTGGTAGTGGTTCACAGTGCTAGCATAGTAAGTCTGAAGAAGTCCGTATGCCTTTTGGTGGGTCGGAGCCGCAACACAAATAAAACATGCTGATGCTTATCATCGACATGTTGGTTGCGGTGAACAGCAAAATACAGGCTCATGTACAATGCGATAGGGTGCTTCCACCCTAGGCGTATGTCATGGGTATGTTTGCTGTTTAAGATATTATTGTTAATGTAGGGCCTGAATGAGAAATAAATCTTACAGAATGCGAAACCTGCGCTGTATCATTCATGTCAACTGCTATTGATAAAGCCGAAACCAATTTCAGATCTTCGATATGCTGGGTGGTATATTCGAAAAAATTTTAATTGTTTGATCTTTAATGATTTTGGCAGACAATGGTAACTCTTTAGTTCATTTCAGATATTCGAACAAACAGATATTCTGAAAAGAATATCTGTTTGTTCTTAAAATACGGAAATAGCTCTTCGGATGCATTGATAAAGCAACTTTTTATGTATTCGCCGTCTGTGTACGGTTACCTTCTCTTAGCAATCTCTTGGCTAAAAACAAAACTTACCATATTAATATTACTGGAAGATTGCATCCAGTAATTAAACACAGAAGTTGACGACTCTTGACTTTTCTGAAATTCCTCAACTGCTTTTTTCCTAGCATCCCCGGTAGGATATTTAATGCTAAATAACGCGTGCTTTCTTGTAAAGTACCTCTCTAAATGTGACTGCTTGTTATGCGCGAATTTCGCATTACAAGTAAGACTTTTCGGAAGTTCATTCAAATTTTGAATAAACGCAAAATTCTCTGTCCACTCAACTTTAAATTCGCGGTTTTCATCTTCCGTTTTTCTTCGCTTTTTTTTGTGTAGCCATGTTAATTGTGGTGCCTATAAAAATATTCCAAATATATTTTTTTTTCTTAAGCTCATCAGTTCAAAATTATAATCAAAATATAAAAAAAAATCTTTTTAAAATATACAATTTTATTAATATATGTAACTGCACTAAAAAGAAAAAATTATTTTTTTCATCATCAAAATAAGAAAACTTTTAGAATGACCAAAAATTAAAGAAAACTTCCAACATTTGGACAAATAGAAGTTATCGAAAAATCGATTACAACTTTTGAACCGGAACCACAAACATACATAGCAGGTGTAATAAAATCGTATAAAAATACCTGTAAGATGTGCAGCTATATTGAAAAATACAACAACTTTTTAATAAGGCAGGTCGACAAGACAACGGCAGACAAAGTAGAAAAGGCAAAACTGTTCACACTGCAGCTGCTAATCTATGATGCCAATTTGTAGCCCCACTACTTTAGAAAAACTATGCATACGCATGCTTGTGGTACCTTCGTATCACAGCAGAGTACGCCGAAAACGTACGAACAAATTTCAGCCGGTAGTTTGTACGTGATTTGTGTTCATGTTTACAAAAACTGATAAAATTAAACTCGACGTTCGCTACGTATTTTTACAACAATATAAAATTTTAATTACCTATCTATCTTTTAGCTTAAACAAAAAACTATACATGTTCTCGATTTATAGAAGAATTTTAATTTATCAAAATAAGATGTAATTTTTTTCTTACCAAGATTGCGTCTTCCGTGGATTTTTTACCAGCACCGCACTTAAGGCGTCAAAGAGCCACATGCGGCTCAGGAGCCGCACTTTGCCGTCCACTGAGCTAGAGGATGAGGATCATGAAAAAGATGAAAGCGACGATACAATTACTAATGCAGATATATCTCAATTAGATGAATATCCCCAAGTATTTCAAGAACTTATAAAAGACTACTTTCAGAATTCTCCGAGTATTGATATTACTCATTCTCCAAGATATAATGCTATCACTAATACATGGACCTTTGGCTCTAATTAAATTGAATTTGATGAAACTAGCGGCATTAAAATAATAGATAGAGAACTATATACAGGTAGCAAGCGACTTTACAATTTACTATTTTACATAGATCTTAAAAATTATACTAGCAAAGAGCTCGAAGAATTTGATCGCATATTAATCTATCTATACAGGCACTAATCTATACAGAAAGGATTACTCTTCTCAAAGCAGAATAGTTGGAGCCAGGAATCCGCTGGCTCCAATGTCGACGTATATTCGTACATTGTTGAAAAGTAAGATGGCAACTATAATATGGCCTATAATTCCAAACCACTATGTTTATTGGGATGATGTTAATGAATTAGTCGATAGATTACGATTGCTATTCGCATCGCAACAAGCAAGTAATACTTTTCATAGTAATGAGATTGCGTCAATTATTGAAAAATTAAAAGAAGCAAAAGTTATATATGAATATATTACCATGCATAAGTATTATGCATATAAATGCATATTAATTAGTTAAACAACAGTGATGAGCATAGATAAGTTTGGACGTTCGTCCGATAAATATTCACCTTATCAGATTTCTTTTTCGTCTAATTCTCCATCATGATTTTAATTCACATATAATGGTGAGTTAGATATTGGAGGTTTAAAAATATGTGTATGTTAATTTACCCACTCAAGATGTTGACGTTGCTAATAAAAAAAATGTGGATGGTTCATGTGGACCAATAATGAATTTATATTTAATGCTACCAATATCAACAAGATGTGGCTAAAAATGAAGGAAATAATAGACAGTATATACAAAAATGTAACAGGTAATACTAATGAGCAATTAAAATTGATTCAAATCAGTAAAAGATTATGTGCTTAACAGAATCTGATTTGGTTAACATAATATTCATCAATACATATCACGTTGTTCCCTTAATTAATAACCTAAATTTAATTGACTTTAACACATTTTATAATAATTTTATAAAAGCTGATTTTATACTCTGCATATGGCTAAATATGTTAATTTAGATTTAATTCAGATTATAACATTCCTTGAAAAATCTTTCACTCTTATAATCCTTTGAAATAACATCCTGTTAAAGATTTCGGGAAATTTTATATTTTATATTAAAAATACAGATTATTATTCGGCACACCCCAAAATTTAATTTATATACGCAACCCAATATAAAGGATGTCTGTTGACTTTGTGGTACAGTGGTAAGGTCCTTATACCCCACATAAAAGTTTATAGGTTTGATTCTTATTCACATCTAAAAATTTTATTTTAAAGATCTTCTCTTGAAAAATCATCTTTGGATAAAAGGAAATGTCACGCTCGTCTTAAGTCACTTCAAAAGGGCTACATAGATCGCTATGTATTAATTCAAATGGTTTGCCGGCTCTCCATTCAGTTTTTAAAAAAGGCAATCTACTTTCCTGGTCGCTCTAATAATTCCCACAAAATGGATCTTGTGCACCTTTAAAAGAAATATTATTGTTCCGTAGAATATTTTTTCGTTTAAAATTGATATGAGCCAGCTTTTTATGCCACGTTGACAGACTGCGCTATGTTACAGCTATCTTCTTCTAATTTTAACTTTTGGCATTTTATCTTATATAAATTTCCTTTTCTCCCTAGCTTTTTCATGTTTATCAGCAAATTCACATATATATTTTCTGGAATGCATTTCGTAACCTTTTTAATGCTTTACTTAATGAAAATAAATCTGTAATTAATTGTGGCACGAACAATACATCTTGCAATTCTGTGTTTAACCATATTGTTCTGTTCCTTGCTCCACGTCGCACTTTACCAATTTCTTGAACTTTCAATATTTTTCCATTTCCAGCTTTAACTTGCCTACTTTTATCTAAATCTCTGATTGAATAAAATCTCCAATAATTAAATAAATACACAATTATACTTCATATATATAAATCAATAACAGGTATTTTATTAATATTAATAATCAGTAATTTTGTAAAAAAAAAGACAAAGAATGAAATCCACTAAATGTTATCTGCATTGAAAAGAAGTGAGAAACAAATACATGCGCGCACAATGTATAGCATGATACAGACTGTGGCGGATATATGTTTAAGGTATTTCTCTATTTTTCAGTATTGATATGCCATAAACAACAAATATACGTATGTGATTACATCATTATATCTTTTTTGTGGTTATGTAACACATGTGGTACATGCTTAAAATATTCACACTTTTACACAATACCGCATATTACTATATTTTTACATTGATGATCTTGATGCCGAATAAAAAGGAAAACTGCAACCATGCTGGCATTTTCAAATTAATGGGTATGTTCTAAAATTAGGCGCGCCGGTGAAAATACGAGTTATTATTTAGGTTACTTATTATTAGGATAATTATCATTATTATATAATATATCATAATTATGATATATATAATATCATAATTATGTAGTAGTGATATTATGTAACAGTTTTAATAATTATCCTTTTACCTAATTTATTATTAATATTTAAACATCTATTCAATTTTTTAATTCTAATTTGCATTCTAGATTTGAAAATTAGTTTTAGGTAATTTTGGATAAGATATTTTCCCGCTTGTAGCCTTCAAGTTTTCTGCATAATTTATTGAAATAAATAATGAATTTCCATTTATAGAATAGAAAATATGCTGCCATTGTTCTATTTTCTCTACGAAACTAGCGGATGGTTTATGCAAATCGCCTTCTGATAAATGATCTACCATGTATAGGGCCCATTTTTGGATGCTTCAATATTTTACTTGAATATAAAAATATATTTTATCATATTTTACAAACCAGTGTTTCTTTGAATAAACATTTTGAATAAACCATTGAACTAGGAACATCCGGATCATTTATTGGAAATGATGAAATTTATAATGCTATTGTTACAGCTCATGCATTTATTATAATTTTCTTTATATATATATATATATATATATATGTATCGTAAAGCCTGTCTACCATTTCTGGTGTAGGCTTGTTGTCTTTATCTTTTCTTTTTTTTTCTGTCTTTCTCTAGTCTTATACGTTTTTGCTTCACGTCACTGCGTCGCTAAACTTTCTCCATTCTTTCCTGTTGTTTGCCATCCTACTAGATTCACTCATCGTTATTCTTCTTCTTTGTAATATCTTTTCTATTATGTCATCCCAGGTAGTTTCGGGTCTTCCCCTTTTTCTTTTCTGTCCAGGTCTAGCTTCTCATACCCTTCTCACTTGTCTGTCCTGTCCCATTCTTTTCAGATGGCCCCACCATCCCAACTGCCTCTTCTCTATATATTTGTGTATCGCCTCCATTCCTAGTTAATTTCTTATTTCTTCATTCTTGAATCTCTCTCTCTTTGTCACTCCCATTACTCTCCTCATGTATTTCATTTCTACCGCTTGAACTTTACTTATTTCCTATTTATCTGTTATCCATGTCTCACATCCAAATGTCAGTATTGGCCTTATTATTGTTTTATAGACGTTTATTTTTGTTTTCCTTGTTATTTCTTTTTTCCCCACAATCGTATTGCTGATACTGTAAAACCCTTTCATTGCTTTTCCTACCCGGCTGTTAATTTCTTCTTATTGCTTTCCTGAACTAGTTATTTCTACTCCCAAATATTTCCATTTCGTCACTTGCTCCAATTTTACCTTATCTACCATGATTTTTATCTCATGTTGCTCCCCGATTACCATTACTTTTGTTTTCTCTTTACACATCTCTATTCCGTTCTCTCTAAGTGTTTCATTCCATTTATTTATGCTTCTCTAAAACTCTTTTTGGTTACATGCTATCACCATTATATCGTTCGCAAATGCTCCAATCTTTACTTCAACTATCTCCATATAATTCCATCCCACGTCAAGTCCTCTAGTTCTTTCTTTCGCTTTTCTTATTATTTTGTCCATGTAAATATTAAATAATGTAGGACTTAGTCCTCCTCCCTGTCTTAGTCCGTCTTTCGTTTTAAATTTTTTTGATTGTCTGTTTTTGACTATCACGCTATTTGAGTTTTCTTCATATTTTATTAAATTTTTTTTTTATTAAGTTAATCATTTTCCTGCTTATCTCTTTCTCTTCCATCATCTTTCACAATCTATCTCTTCTTACTTTATCAAATGCTTTTTTTTTAAATCTAAAAAACCCATGTATACATTTTTTTCCCTTTTACTTGTTTTTTCAACTATCTGCTTAATCGTAAATATATGGTTTTGAATATATTCTGCCTTCCCTAAATCCTGACTGTGATTCGTCCAGAGTTTTCTCTATATTAATTTTTATTCTCTCATTTATCATCATTTTCAACACTTTCATGTTTGTATTTAATAGAGTAATTCCTCTGTAATTATTACAATCTTTCTTATCTCCTTTCTTAAAGATTGGTACTACCAGTGCATGCTGCCATTCTTTAGGTATTATTTGCTCTTTCCATATGTTGTTATCTATGTCCAGCATTACCTGCCTTACCTCTTCTCCGATATAGTTTATCATTTCAGTCGTTATTGTGTCACTTGGTGCTTTTCCATTCTTCAGTTGTTTTATGGTCTTTTCCAATTCCTCCATATTAAATTCCTCTTCCTCGTCTTTGCATTCCTTTCTCTCTGTATTGTCTGCTTCTCTTGTATCGTTCCTCTCTATATTGTCTGACAGCAGCTCTTCAAAGTATTGCTTCCATCTTTCCATTATTTCATCTTCCTGCTTTAATATTTTTCCTTCTTTGTTATTTATATATGTAGCACTGTTGGTGTTTCCTTTTCTTATTCTTCTTAGTTTACTATAGAATTTTTTTTCCCTTTGCAGCTTCGTTTTCTGATCTATTGCCGAATTCTGCCCATTCATTTCTTTTCGCCTCTGATACTAATTGCTTCACTATTTTCCTTTCCTCCTTGTAACACTGATACGTTTCTCTACTTTTTTTTGTGAATATGCCTTCCATTTTTTCATTTTTAATCTCACTCTTGTCTTGATCTCTTCTGTCCACCATGCCGTTTGTTTTATTTTCTTATTTCTTTTTATTTTTCCACACACTTCCGAGCTTGTTTGTAGTATCATTTTTTTGAATTCCTCCCAACTCTCTTCCAGACTTAATGTCTTCCATTTCTCATTTCTTCTCTCGATCATCCTCTTCATTTTTTGTCTATATTGCTTTGCCACCTCTCCGTCTTTTAGTCTATACGCTTTTATTTTCTCATATTCTATCTTATCTTCTTTTCTCTCTCTGTTGTCTGATTTTAGTGGTTTCTTTATTTTTGATATAACCATATAATGATCACTTCCCACTTCCGGTCCTCTTGATACTTTTACATCTACTATGTTCTTTCTATTTTCATTTCCTGCTACTATGTAGTCTATTATTGATTTCTTTTCTTTATAGTTATACCAATTATAATTGGAGGATTTGGAAACCGATTAGTTCCTCTTATACTTGGAGCCCCACATGTAGCCTTCCCACGTTTAAATAAGATAAGAATTTCATTATTAACTCCATCACTTTCATTTTGAATTTTAAGAAGAACAGTAGAAAGGGGCGTCGGCACTGGATAAACTGTTTATCCACTTCTTGCAACTAATATTGCCAACAGAGGATCATCCGCAGATCTGGTAATTTTCAGACTTCATATAGCAGGTGTCTCTTCTATTCTATGAGCCATTAATTTTATTTCTACTGCAATTAATATACGACTTCAAGGAATAAATTTAGACCAAATGTCTATTTTTTTGAGCAATCTTAATTACTGCTGGTCTATTACTTCGAAGTCTACCAGTTTTAGCAGAACCTATCACTATATTATTAACAGATCGAAATATTGATACATGTGATCCTGCAGCAGGAGGAGATCCAATCTTGCATCAACATCTATTCTGATACTTCGGTCACCCAGAAGTTTACATTTTAATTTTACCTTGGTTAGGAATAATTTCTCATATTATTTCCCATGAAAGTAGAAAGAAGGAAAGTGTTGGTTTCTTAGGAATAATCTATGCTATAGTAGCAATTGGATTTCTAGGATTTATTGAATGAGCTCATCATATATTTACTATAGTTACAGATGTAGACACACGACCTTACTTTACTTCGCCAACAATAATTATTGCTGCACTAACTGGAATTAAAATTTTTAGATGATGAGCTAGTTTTCATGATACAATAATTAAGTTTGCTACTCAATTACTGTGATCTCTAAGATTTGTATTTCTTTTTACAATTAGAGAACTAACAGAAATAATCTTAGCTAATTCTTCTATTGATATTATTTTACATGATACTTATTATGTAGTAGCATATTCTAATTATGTTCTTTCTATAGGAGCTGTATTTACAATTTTAGCAGGTATAATTCACTAGTTTCCTTTACTAACTGGAGATACATTAAACAGAAACAACCTTAATACTCATTTCATGATTACCTTTTTAGGAGGTAATTTAACTTTCTTCCCCCAGCATATTTAGGCTTAAGAGGTATACCATGTCGATACTCTGATTACCCACACGCTTATTATAAATAAAATTCATTATTTCTATTGGAAGAATAATTACATTAATAGGAATTTTATACCTAGCGTTTATTATTTGAGCAGCATTTTCAGCTCAACGTCAAAGAATTTTTGGAAAAACCATAAATTCTTCAATTGAATGATTACAACACTACTTTCCACAGAACATAGATACTTAGAACTCCCTATAATTTCATCCTTCTAAAATGGCAGATTAGTGCATTGGATTTAAACTTCAAATATTATAAAATTATATTTTAGAAATATGTACATGCAAGATATTATCTCTTCAAGATAGATATTCCCCTTTACTAGAACAATTAACCTTTTTTCATAACCATACAATAATTATTTTAACTCTTATTGTAATTTTAGTTAGACTTATTACAATAAAAATATTTACCAATAAAATATCTCATCGTTACCTTCTAGAAAGACAAACTATTGAAATTATTTGAACTTCTCTTCCAGCTTTAACTTTAATTCCAATTGCATTTGATTCATTACAAATGTAACGGAGTTACTAAATTTTAGAATATTGGAATAATTTAATTTCGCTGGGAAGGGAAGTGAAGCAATCTAAGGTCACCATTCGCAAGAAACAATTTGATTATTTAAGAAAACTACAACGACCTTTCACTTTTTGGATACTTTACGTATAAGACCGATCTTCAGTAAGAAAAATTAGATTGATTATTTTATTAATATTAATTCAGTCAATGAATTACCGATATAGTAAATATTAAGTTTATGTTCCTTAATGTATTTTTGGCCTAGAATATTCCCTCCAGGGGCAATGGAGCATGCTCTCAAGTACGGGTGTAGCGAGCCCGAGGTCCCCGACTTGACTAGCTACAATGTGGCTGGTCTATGTTGTGGTGTCTGGAATAAAAAGTCTGTTGTCTTAAATGTCCCTGCCGGGCTGTCGTATCGTGGCCAACGACATGCACTTAAGGGGTAACGGCACCTTGCCCAAGGGCAAGACCAACCGACTGCCGAGCAGTTTGGGACACCCGAGTGGCCCGTGAGCGGTCCGCGTGGGCAGAGGGGCCACTATAAAAACACCCCCAGGCCAAAGTGGAACAGCCTATGCCGAGGGGCTGTGGGAAGCACAGCTACGAATAGGCGGACTCAAAAAACTGGGTGACCTCTCTTTTAAATTAGTTTTATCACAGTAATGCGGGGCTCTGTTGTGATCGACCGAATATTTCCCTAGATACTTGTGGGAACTGGATAGAAATCTTAAACACAAATTTTGATGCGGACTGTGGCAGTTAGGGCAGAAGCTCTAGGGGAAGCGGAGTTGGGGAGCAACCTTTGGCTGATTCGTTGAAGGGAGTCCGGGTGGCTGCTGGAGACGAAGGGTTAGTGTTTTTAGGCACAGAGGCGACATCCCCAGTAATAGGGACGAGGAGATATAAAGGTGGAAAGAAGCTGTGGATGGTCGAGGGAGTGACGGGGAGCACCTTACTGGACGCGCGGAGTGGGTCTGTTGATCCAGGAGGTTGCAAAATGGGGGAGGTAAGCTCCAGCCAAGGTGCGGAAAGTAGGAAGAGACAGGGGGTGAAGAGAAAGAGGCTGTTCGACAGCGGTTAGAGTGACGAGTATGACAATTGCGGAGGAATCCTTGCGTAAAAGCAGGGAAATCGGAGAGAGTGATGAAATACTTGGAGGAAAGGAGATACTACCGTTGGTCCGGAGGGAGATTGGTAGAGAGAATCAGAGTGAGGTGGTTAGTAGAAAAACACCCTGAATACAAAAGGATAGTGGGTGAGAATAAAGAAGGCGTGGTGACTATGCTAGTCGCAAGCAGCATAAGGAAAGGATTGCGATAGGGTATAGAGGTGGGGGTGGAATCATAAAAACCGTGGGGCTGGTCTCGTGCCGGCAGGATGAAGGGAGTTCGTTTAGTAGCGTACTGGATGTAGCAAAGGGAGCGAGAGGTGATGTAAACCTCGAGGCAAAGGAGGTGAGTATAAATAAAATGGGTGGAGGAGAATGGCAGAAGCTGCTGTCGATGGGAGTAGCGGCAAAATGTTGATTAGACAAATTGGGATAAAGAAAAGAGTCGTTAGGCCGGGTAAGGGGACATATGCAGTGGTTGTGGAGAGAATGCAAGGTACAAAATTTGACGATGCGCTGGGCAAGGTCAAAACTGCCCTGAAAGTTGAAGGAGTAAAAGGTGTTAGGAAGTTGGAAAAAACAACGAAAGGGATAGTGAGAATAGGTGGGGGGCCGTGACGGACCAAGACGTCGATCATCGTAGGGGGCGATGGAGAGATGGGGAATCTGCTTACAACTAAGTCTGTTCGTATGGGGGCAATCAATGCCAGAGTTGTTGAAAGGGTAATTGTAGAAACGTGCTTGAGTTGTTGGGAATATGGTCACTGGGCGAAAGAATGCAAGGGAGTGGATAGATCTAGGGCGTGTTATAGATGTGGATTAGAGGAGCATAATACCAGGGATTGTGATAGGGATTCTTTAGCTTTTTGTATAGTGTTATATCTGTATTCTCGGTCTGTTAGTTTTATTGCTTTATCTACTATGCCTATTATTAAAGATTTTTTTTGTGATATTGGATTTTGTGAATTATAGTTTAAATATATACCAGACCATGTTTCTTTTGTGTACCATTCTGTTTTAATAGTGTTTATAACTTTTACTGTAGTGTAGATCTATAAAATACATTTTATTTTGTTTTGCTATTTCTATTGTACATTGTAATTTTGTATTGTAAGTGTTAAATTGGTCTAATATATATTGTTGTTTATCATGTGGCATTACCGTATATCATGTTATACAATCATCAAAATACCTGAAAAAGAATGGTAGTTAAAAATTTAGATTGTTAATTACCGTTTCTTCTAAATCTTCTAATACTAAATAGTATAATATATATATATATTATAATATATTATATTATAGATCTATATTATCTATATATTAGTAATACTAATACTAAATAGTATTAGAAGATTTAGATAGCACAAATGTGCTATCACACTTGATATTGATGCTCTCATTGCACATCCATCTTTTTGTGTGAAAAGTTTGGTTTTATATGTGAAACATGTTGAGTATAATGCTATTTTTATTGCTTTTGTAAATTCTGTGATAATCTGTGTAATATCTGTGGAATATCTGTGTTTCCCTTGATTGTGTACCAGTGTTTATGTCTTAATTGTTTTACTAGGTTTATTGGTATGTTTGTGTACATTGATATAGCATCTAATGATATTAATATGTAACTGTGTGGTATTTTAATGGCTTTTATTTTATTTCAAAAATCAAAAGAATTTTTTATGTAATAATCGTTTTTGTATAATATATTTTGTAGTATGTTTTTAAGATGTTTAGATAGTTGTTCAAATGGTGATTGATTACAAGCTACTATGGGTCTTACTGGAATGTTTGATTGTGTGAGCTTTGGAATGCCATATATTTTAGGTTGTAGTGCTGTTGATAATTGGCTTTACAAAATGGATTTTCGTGAAGGCCAATCCGTTGATTAAATTGTCAACTTATATCTTGTAGTATGTAATGTTGTTTTATCTTGCAGCATTTCTGTCATTTTTTGATCATATTCCGGGTTATACATTACTACTGTTTTATTAGTTTTATCGGGATTTAGTATTACTATGTTAGTATGATTTTATAGAAATGCTTTTGTTTTTTCTGCATTTTTGATTATTGTATTGGTGCAATTTGATCGTGTATCATCTTTAATTATTGTTGGTAGATTTATTACTGCGGCTTCTTGCCGTATTCTTGGCATTATATTGTGTAGTTGTATAGTTTTTTTATTATAAGTAGGTATTGAGAAATTTTGACCTAAACTTAGTTTATTTTGCGCCTTCTGGTATATTTTACGACATACCTCCTGTCGCAGAATTGTGGTGGAAAACGCAGTGAAGCGTTTCGTAACCTTATTCCCCTAAATGTGTCTGAACAGAGTCCCCATTGGGGGGGGGGCACGATGTACGCGGCAATTGCTCCATTCCTTTCACTGTTTCCCACCGTGTTATTCTTACATTTATTTGAGCATATGGATTCGACTGGTAGGCAACTTCTCCAACTATGCTTCGTTAGCACACATCTCTACCGCGCTCTCAGCTGTTGTGTGGACACCATCTCGAAGGCAGACCAGCTACATGCCAGTGTTACCAATAGCCTTCTATAGTCACGGCGTCTCCCTGTCACGTATCGAGTGCTATAGATTCTTTCACCGGATGGCAGCCCGCCTCGAAGCTTCCAGCCGCTAATGATACTCGCTTAGATTCACGTCTGGCTATCGATTGGCTTTATGCATTAGTCAAGTTTCATTCAGTTTTCATATGTAAAAATTTTGTTGTAAGATTTATTTGTATATTATTTTTATTCTTGATTTTCTATGCTTATTTCGCTTTGTTTATGTAATTAATATTGTAAGTTTGATTTCATGTGTATTCCCATTATTAACGCATGTAAATTTAAACGCGTAAAATTACCCGCCAGTGTCGGGTAAGTTGAACCCAGTTCAACCTCCCTGGCCAACGCTCTAGCGTCGATTCCGGTTCGAAAAAAACGAATTGTTCAAGTTGCTCTTGGAACAGACCGTTTTTTACTGATCTCACTCCTGATGTTCACACTTCTTCGACTCGACAGCGCATGGACGCTGTCCAGAACGTCGTCAGCGGCTTCTGGAAGAGGTGGCGGACGGAATCATCAAGTAATTTCTACAGAAAGTTAGAAACCTTCCTTTATAAATTTCTTATCCGATTTTAGTGTTTTTCTCAAGTGATTCTCGGAATAAAATCACCCGTCGTTGATTTGATTCCTTTTCTAAGATTATTGTGCGTGTTACAAGACTTCGTGACCGCGCTTCTCTGACGCCATTCGTCTGCAGAGACACCAACGGCCCTCTGTCTTTAATATTCTGTCTTTTATATAATATAAAAGGCAAGTAAGCCCTTTATTTAGCTTATTAACTGTTTTATTGATTGAAGCCTACCGTTCCACAGTCTCTTTTATACGCCTAAAAACTGTTTGATTGATTGAAGCATTTCGTTCAAGAATCATAAGCGATTACGGATTAATTTTGTTCTCTCGCTCCACTTACCGGGTGTAAGTGGAGTTTTAAATTAAACTAGTAAAGTTTAATTTTATTCTCTTACCCAACCTGTTAAGTGTTAAGGTAAGATTGCGTTTTACTGTGTCCACAGTAAACGCAATCATACAGTAAACTGTATTATTGCTTAATAAATGTAACTTGTGTATAGAGAGCGGTAATTATCTGTACACCACTACATCAGTGCGTGTATATTTATCTTCCCCTCTCATATGTTGGCCATCGACCCGTAAATCAACATAAATTTTACCTTAGAGTACATTCTAAACTGCATCACAATCTCAATGGTGTTAAAAGATTAGGCTATTGATGTTGGAACATCAGTAGCAAAGGGGCCAAATTAATACAAATTAATAGAATACATAATTAATGCAAAAGTTATTTAATTTACAGTCATCAAAATTTACAATATTCAATTCAAAAAAAAAAATAAAAAGAATATAATTTGACACAGTCGTAGCTGTTAGCTGCTCTGGGAACCAGCCGATTGCAGCAGAGCTGGATTGGGTCACCGACTGGGTGTTTCGTGGGTTCGCTTATTGATCGGCTAATTTAAAATTGAAGTTATTAGGGCGCCATTCAACCTTACGCGTTCCAAATCCGGCTGGAGGGACTCTACTGCTCTAGTCGTAAAACTCTGCTACAACCCAGGTTCCCGAAATAAAAGATAATCTGAACTCAAATAACTCATTTATGGTAGTTGTGGTTATATGGCGATAGCCGGGAAGAGTGACAATAAATATTTAAAAAATGGTTTGAAAATACTTGTTTTTGGTATTTGATGGTGGTGGCTGATAGTGGTGCCAACCAAACGTGCAGCTTGAAGTCTCTACGAATCCTCGGACCCCCAGGACCAGAATTGAGGCACAAAATCCCCCAAAAATGGGCACCGCTAAAACTGCATCGGCATCGGTTATTTCCCTAGTATAGGGGTTCCCTAGTATATGCCACCGCCACTTTTGTAGAATTCTTTCTACAATAACAAGGGAAAGGAAACTCATTGATGATTTAATTTTACCATTCATACCATTTTGCTCAATTCGGCGCAATCATAGATAAAATGGATAATTATAACAATAATATTAAGTAAATATGGAACCTTACCATGAGCCAATTTTTTCCTAAGTATTGCCAGTTCAGCACTCTCCTATTGCAGAGTGAAATTAGTTTGTCTAAATCTCGAGGTCCCGAATTGGTGGCAGTATTAAATTCATTTCCAACATTGTTCCATACTTCTTGTTTTTTATTTATGCTCACCCCATCTGTAGTCTTATTTTAATTATACTACTATATCTAAACATAAGAGAATGGCCAATAATTTATAATCTAAACAAAACGGAAATAATTGGAGTAGCTTTAAGAGTCACTATTGTTAGCAATAGGAAACCAAATATTAAAAAAAAGACGATTTTCTATAATGTATTTTACGTCAAATACTTATTTGCTGATTATATTTAATAATAATTGCGCTTCTTTTTCGGTAAAATCTTTACCTCTACTAGCCATTTTACAAGAAATAATACCGAAAAAATACCACAGGAAAATAAATGATCAATAATAGTAAATAATATTGTGAGTTTAAAATAATAATGTCAAAATCGAAGTAGATCCAAAAGCAATTCATGCTTGCGGAGTGAAATTTTAATGCCAAATTTACAATAAAATCTAGATTTAGCTAATATCACCAGATCTTTCTTTCCAACAACGCATTTATCCTATCAAAATTTGATCGGGATTCTAGAACCTGACGGATTACGTTCGTTTCTGCAAGCCGGCAGTAACAACATTAAAAATAGAATTCTGGGATTCTCTGGATAATTTCGATTTACTGCAAATGAGATAAAATATAAATCATTAATTCTGAGGACTTAATAAAGTTTAATATAGAAAATAATTTATTTTTTGTCTATAATTTATATGTACTTCAAGTTTATAATTACTTTTCTTCTTTTGAATGCTATGCCAACCAGTGACCTACTTTTCAATTTTTTTTTTTAAATATGTACATATATAATATGAAATATTCATTATTGCAATAGACCTATTTGCTATAGACATGTCTCCTATTACATGGGCAAACCGTGCACAGTATGGCGTGCGCAGTGCCATAAAAAGTTTTGGTAGGTGTAAATTTCATCTATTCTATTTGAAAATTCGCTTCAATTCTTTTTACCACACAAAGTTAAAAAGAAACCCAGTTAATCTGTGAACGTGTTGAAATATTAACTATGTTGAATTAGTCAAATGTAGCATAATCTCTTTGTACTTCGTTTTGTTATGAATCGTTTATGCAGAACCTGAATAAAAACATTTTCTAATTCGGTAGTACGTACACCGTACGTACGGTGTACATACGGTTGTTACCAGTACGTTTTTACACGGTAAAAAGTACACTTTTCGGCACCCGTTTTAGTCAATTTGAGTGCCGAAAAGTAGAAGTAAAGGGGATCACTTAATTTTTGTTTTTGCTTTACATCAATTTATTTTATAGTTAAAAAATATTTTTATTGTACTATAATGTAATATACGTAATTAGTACTGTAAAATACTGTACTGCAATTTTGTACTATAATAATGATTAAAAATAATTTTTAAATATAAAATAAATTTATATAATAGGTTTAAAAGATAATTATGATTAAATATTATAATGAGACTGAAGACAATTACAAAATTATATTTATTTTCGATTAGATATCAATTAGTTACTTTAATAATTAAAAAAATAACAAATTTAATTAATTTAATATTAGAAGAAACTATCGAATACAAACAAATATTTTTTGGGTGCTATAGACATTTTTTTCATAAGGTAAACAATTTTTGACCAATTTTAGCTATTTCGATATATTATATAATAACTACTATACAAAATACTTAAACATTTCCCTTTTGTTTTTGGTATACCAATTCTCAAATACTTATGTACATATGTATATTCACCATACATTCTATTTTCGCATAACCCATCATAATTTCTTCCTCAAGAATATTTATTTGAATTTTTTCATATTACTTTTTTTCAAATAATCGGTGATTGATATGTCTTACATATATATTTAGAAATAAACTTTAACATTTAAATTGAGCATTTTCTTCGTATTAAGTGTTTTTAAACCCATATTATTACACTTGTCATTGAATTGGTAAGTGAAAATCTAGCTGGGATTGAAAATGACTGATAAAATTAAAGAAGAAAGAAATATGTAAATATGGCAGAAAAAATTTTATAACAATTTGTTTTTACCAAGTTTTCAGATATAAATTATCGTTTCAGAAAATCCACTAATCGTATTCAAAGTAAGAGATCACACTAAGTGTAGTTTCAATACTCATCCATATAAAAGAATTGTTTGTTTTGCTATAAAAATAGCAAGTTAATAATCATTTTATTACATGATTATCTTTACCATTTACGTGTGCAACATTCCTTAAAGTTGTATGAATAAATAAAAACAAAATCGTCATATTTCAGTAATAAATAAACGTTAAAGAATCAAAGATACATCTAGTGGGAGGATCGAAGATAATATGAAAGCTCTGTAAGAACGCAGACAAGTTTGACGTTAAGAATAATATTGCATCTGCAAGCAGCAAGAGTGGCGTATTCAGCTGTACCGAAATGATTTCCGACCAAACTAATAGATAGTGAAAACGCAAAGCAATATGCTTGAATCACGTGATCTGAAATTATTTGACGTTTGTCTACTTGTATTTTTCTTTTATTAGGGTGCATAACCATTAAGCTGACCCTAAGATGTCAGATGTCAAAGTGACAGATAAAGCCAGACCGCAGCCACAAAATACGCGATTTTCATTTTCAACCTTAACGTCGTTAAAATTTGGCCTGCTACTGGCGCAGAGCTCCGTATTAAAAATTTGTAAAGTTTAGTTTTCCAGGAAAGTTTAGCTTTTTTTAAGTTTATCCACGGAATTATATTATTTATTAATATAGTAATAGAATAAACTAACAAATTTTACATATATTAAACTAGTATTAATTCATTTAAAAGGAAATATATATTTACTGTGAACTAAACTGCTTCAAATCCCTTTTTTAGCTAAATCATCATATCTATTTAAAGAATACCTACCAAGTATGTTACCCTTTATCAATTTTTGTCTCGTGGATAATTGCATAATATTGGGTGTTGACTCAACAAACATACGAAATCCAAAAAAAAGATTAGCAAAATCATTTATTTTCCGTAAAATCAATATAATGTTTTGCAAAGAAATAAAACGATAAAATGAGAATATTGCAAATTTATTGAGTAATATATAAATTATATTCAAATAAAAACATTTACAATTTATTATTGTACTAATTTTACAATCAATGAGAATAATGAGCAGATAATTCATAGTGTCCATACGTTGCCAATAAATTAGTTATAATATCTAGTAATCCTGTCTGAATAAGAATGAAATTCGTCTTGAAGAGCTTAAAATGCTTCTTCTATTCATTGAAGTCACTGCACCACTTTTTCGAGTGCGTTTCTTCCATAAACCAGTTCCTTCACTTCGTTAACAATTCAAACACAAAAGTTATGAATTAAAAGTCCCAAAATAAAAAAAAAACCTGTGTGTGGCCGCCACTCACGATAAAAGTGAAACTTTATTTCCCATAGTGATTGGGCAGAAATCGACTATAGCTTTATATTTATATAGAGCCATAGCTATGGCTTATATAGCTATGCTATATATAGCATATATAAAGCAGAGTACAGAAAAATTTTCTTTCTGCGAACTTATGTAGTTCCCATGGAAGATTCACATATAAAAGACATATTTTATTAATTTATTTTTATTCATTTTTATTTTCATTGTTTTCTTTATATTCTAAACAGGTAACGATGGGTTTATGATAACTAAAATAAGATACATATGTAGTGGAATGTAATCTATCTAAATATCTGGAAAAAAATGCATCAATTGTGGTTCCCGACCGTGTTGTAGAAATGTTTTTATCATTATTTATTTTTCATTTAAAAATGTAATTAGAGGTTCTGCTTCTGGTTTAGCAAAATTTACATTAAAATCGCCGGTTAACATAAGTGGTATCTCGCCCCAGTTTTTGTTCAATAATGCTGCACCATCTATAGTATATGGAAGAAGTACCTCATGTAGAAAGTCAATTATATCACTGATATTTTTATTCGGCGATATATACACAGCTATTATACACATTGTTTTTCCATTTTCGACACTGCATTTTGCTGCACATATTTCTCCTACAACCGATGTATTTACAGAAAAGGAATTCATTTGTCTTAATGTAAAATCCATATAAGCGGTTGTGGCAGTGGTGGTATTAACATAATTATGATAGATAGCTACAACACTAGCTTTCACGTTTGGACGTTTAAATTTCACAATGCAATCAAAATTAGGTAGATCCACCGTTTCTTCATTTTGCACCCATGTTTCCGAAAGTATCGATAATGTTGACCTTCGGGATACATTATTTATGAAATCTGTAGAATGAGCTTTCAAACTTTGACAATTTAAGGAAAATATTGGCAATCTTCCACTTTTGCTGATTACATCAATTATTTGTCTCCTAATCGTGCTCAATTTATTGAGAGTAAGTCTTTTAAATTCATCTTGTAATGACCCCATAGAATTTGACGTTCGACGACCATGATAAAATGTGATACCTCCTTTCGGATTAACAATATTAATTCCATTGATTAATGGAATTAATCAATGGAATTAATCAATCTTCCCAATTTGAACAGTAGAGGACGTGACAGACCGAATCGAATTAAAATAGTAGGAAATGACATTTAATTTTTCAAATATTATAGATATGAACATAAAAAATTATAGGAAAACAAAACAATGATAAAGGATAGCTACGGTACCGAAAATAGACCAACGCAAATAAATAATGTGACAGAATACAGATACAAAAAACGACCGGTTACCACTTTATTGTGTTCTTGTTGTGAAGGTAACATATAATTAAAGTTAGCGCTGAAAATGATTTACATGTAAGAGCCAATAGGTAAGCAACTCTATTCGTTATATTTATATAATAAAATATAATAGTAACTAAAGAATACATAGTAACAATATCATTTATAAAGTAATAACAAGAAAAACAATAAGAAACTATCTTAATATAATATTTTAATGTGTATGTGATGTTAGGTATAGTATAGTATGGTTAGTTAAGTAGTAGGATAAGTTAAAGTCATGTTTAACGTATCATTTTTGTCTTGGTTTTAGTAATTTATTGGTCTGATGATGCTCAAAAATGGCCGAAACATGTCACAATATTATCAATAAATAAAAATTTAACAGGAGCTAGATTTTGGGTATTTTTATTATATATAAAAACAACTAATAAAGCATCCTTTGAGATAAGGCTGGCGAAATATCAAGAATTCTCTTAAGTAGAGGAAATTCTCAATAAACTGATACTTGACAAGAGTGTGGAAATTTTTATTAACAAAGTTCTCTTAAGCGGAGGAATTCTCAATTAACTCACACTTAACAGTAGTGTGAAATTTTGTTTAAACAGAATTATCTCAAGTAGAGTAATTCTCAACTTAATCTACACTTAACAATAGTGTGAAAACTTTTTAACAAATTGCTCTCAGCATAGTAGAGTGAATCTTCTATATTTCAAACACGAAACAAGAGTGTGAAATTTCAACAAAATTAATTGATACACTAGAGAATAGTGTATTATTATTACAATAAAATATACATATATATATATAGAACTTATAACACAACCATCCTAGACATAAGCCAATATATCATTCTTCATCAAAAGATGAAGTGCTTAGACGAAGAACCGAATTAACAAAGCAATGCACATTAGAACAAACTCATTTACAAAGAGCGTTGGCTGATGATCTAGATGAGAAACAATTGAAAATTGAAGCACTCCAAATGAAAGTCGATTTATTACAACAACAACTAAATATTCAAGATTCGAACAATCATACTGAAACAAACAAAATGGATGATTTAACAGTGTATTTAAACCAAGCAAGAAATGAAATTAAAATACTTGATGGCACAATTCAAGAGTTAAAAGCGAAAAGTATTATGACGCAAAGTAAGGAACAAGAATACAGAATGAAAATAGGCTATTTGGAAACAAAAATTACAAAATTTTTGAAAGGGTAAAAGAAAATACGATAAAACTAGCAGGAAATAAAATGGAACTTCACAATGAGCTTCCAAATAAATACACCGAAATAAGTCAATTAAAGAAAAATATGGAAATGTTAACACACACTCTGCTAGAAAAAAATTAACAACTTATTAAAATGGATAATTTACAAATTGAAAATAATAAGTTGATTAATAAAGTTGAAAATTTAAAACAAAAATTCAATACAATGGAAGCTGAGTTGCTTCGATTCGATCAATATGAAGTAAAAATAAACAGTCTATATAATGAAATAGTATCGTTAAATAATAATGCAGCAGAGAGAGAAGAAGCTTAGAAAAAGAATATGGAAAAATTAAGAAATGAAAATAAATAATCGGAGGTTATTATTAACAATTTAAATGACGATTCATCACAAGTGCAAGGAAAATGCGACAAATAGTCAGCAGCAAACTCAAGTCCAATTTCAACAGTCGCAGAACAAAAGAAAAGTTACGAAACACAAATTGAAATTTTACGGGAAAGAGCGAGACAAGGCCTACTTAGCGTAGAGATGAAAATTTTGAAAAAAGCCCATGCAGGAAGTGCGAAAGAAAAGAAAATATTCTAATAGAATTGAAAGAAAAAGAAAATGAATACAAGAAATTGGAGAATAGTTACTCGGATTTAATTTAGGAAAATGATGAATTGAAACAGAGCATTTCCTCTTTGAGCATACAATTAGTCAATAGGACACACCATGAAGAAACAATTTTAGAATTCAATTGAACATTGAAGATTTGAATCAACAGCTAGGTCAGTGCCAGAAAGTATGTTTAGAAAAGCAAAATTGTAATGTGCAATTGGCGGAGGAAATTTTAGAATTGGACAGCAGTAATGCTGATATGTGGAAAAACTGCGTCTACATGAAGAACAAGAAGAAACCGTTACATTAGAAACAATTGAAAGCGGTTTATTGCTATTAAAACTACAAACAACATAGGAGGAAAAACCGTCTTTATTAGACGGGTTCGAAGAAGAACGGTCAAGTAGTCAAGATGCGCTGGTCAGACAAGAAACAATTATTGGTAATCTTGAGATTGATAAAAAGAAGTTGAGATGCTTTACATTATCAAGATGATGTAAAAAAGATGGGAAATGAGCAATCAACGGTTCAGATTCAAATTAATGACCAACACAATGATATTCAATCCTTAAGGGAAGAAGTGCTTCATGCAGAACAACAAAAATTCTGTTTAGAACTGGAGAAAATGGCGCTGCCTGAACGGCGTGAATTGTGGGAACATGATAAAGGAAGGACGATAGCGACTCAGGTGCTGACAGCGCCGGAGATCCGTCCATCACTGGACACGTCCGTGTCCAGTGGTGAGAGTAACATTCTAATGTTACTTTTCAACATCAACACCCCCATTCAGGGGCCATTTGGAAACGGATGTACCAAATGGCCCCTTAATATGTGTTTGTTTGTCACAAATCAACCGGCGTCCGTGATCATTATATGTCATGGCATACGCCATGAAAGAGACAGTTAACATACACAAGCGTTACACTAGGTTAACATAAAATACATCATATCCTAATCCTATGCTACCCTAAAATAGCTTAAGCTTACTTTAATCCTATCTTAATACTACCTTATCCTAGCCTATCCTACACAGCCTATCGCTTAAACGAAATAGGTCACTGTTGGTCACCGAGCGCTCCACCCGCAGTCATCAGCGACCACTAGTCGCCACTGGCTGCCGATAAAGTACTCAGCTGCAGCCCCCCCCCCCACGGGAAAGTCGTGACTCCCTGGAAGGAGGATCGTCTGAACCGAAACGGGTATGATTTGGGCTCTTGGGTTTAGCTATAATCAATATAGCTAGAGCAGTGAAATTTCTTACGTATATAGAGTGCACCAGTAGAATAGTTGCGACAAAAGCTAAACATCATAGATGACCTTGAACCGTCAGAATTTGACAATTTACCGTGATAGACGCAACTTATTGTAAAATTGCATACAGATGCCAGTGGATCAGTAAACTATACACACCTGCCGAGTTTTGCCTCAATCGGTCAATTTTGACAGCGATTACATCCTTGTTATTCAAAAAGCATGTGCATTTGGGATCTTCGGGTAGGGCTTATATAGTGGTAAATCGAAAAATCTGGATTGTGCAATCATCACATACCACATTTCTTTGTATTCGCGCATGTAATGAGACTAATCACGGCACGCCTTCTGCGACATCTTTTATAGCAAATTCAAGTTACTAGAATTTTCTAAAGCAATCATTTTTAATTAGATATCTAGAAATTCGAGCAACCCTAGAAACGCTAGAAATATCGGTCCGCAGTACTGCTATTCTACGTGATGACATCATCGATACTTTTCTAGCATAGTCAAGACTGGTGTAGTGTATTAAAACAATGCATCTCATTCAATATAATTTTTCTACTTCAATCTAGATTTTCTATTATAATAATTATTTTTTCGTAGATTTTTTTTTTCAATTTACTTTTTGCATATATAGATAGATGCATTAAATGCATCTATCATGAATACTGCCAAATTTTATCATTGAAACAACATTTTACTTAAAAAAATTGCAAAATAAAATATATAGTATCATGGCCTCTAGAAATATTTTAATGAAACAACTATATTTGGATAAATGTATATGTATTTAACAAAATTCAAATAATAATTTAATATAAAATCAAGAATTTCTAGCAACAAAGAGTTACGATTAAAAATTATACAATTTTTAAAGAAAAAATATTTATATAATAAAAAACTAATAAGTTAGATAATACATACAAAATACTTGAGTAAATCAATTGCTACCTGACAGTCAAGCGAAATTAATTAAGTTGTTTTACCTATAAAAAAAGAATTAAGTTTATGTTAGTTCTTTCAGTCGCGACCTGCACTATTGTTTTTCTTGTACCTCTTGCGTTAGCTTCTTTTCACCCCTCTACCAAGAAAAACGACGTTATTAAAGTGATAAGTACCCGGGACATACCACGTGGAGATGCAGCTCCACGACTTTGACGAGATTTAAATATTTCTGCAGCTACAATTTTAATTGGATCGCTTGTTTCACCGACTCTTCGTTTCCCATGTAAGATTTGATTAATATTTTTGGTCCACACATATATATGAAATTGCATAGTATAGGTAAAAAAAAAATCAAATAAATCATGACGACTGCATTGAACTTAACATTAACTTAGATTCGACATTTTTATTAGACAACATTTCCTTCATTGCATCTAAGATATCAATAGAGTCATTTTCACAATTAAACCCTTTGGTGTGGACGAACACAAAATTACTAATTATCAGAAACTTGTACGAATTAGCAAAAGCCATTCTACCAGGATTATTATTTCGACATCCATGACTACTTATTAAACTAAATAAATTTTCTGCTGTCTTGATTTAAATTGCGAGGGCGTAAGAAAGGAACAGACATATTTTATAAATAACCCCAGAGATAATTGAAGGTTTCAAAGTATGTGTCCAATTTTTGACACTGGGTGGAATATTCGTTTTTTAATCGTTGAAAAATTCCATAAACTGAAATACTTTAATAGCATCTGACCAAAAAACCATATGAGACGATGATGGGGTGACTAATGACCTCAACTCTTCAAAACTACTTGGGTTCCGAAACGAAGTACCACTGACACTATCAAACACATTATCCATAAACTGGACAAGTTCTGATGTACTTACTGCGTCTTGTGACATAGAAGTTATTTGGGGCATTATACTTAAAGCAGTAGCAACGCTAATGTTAAAGACTTGTGCGGCTAAGGATACCTTCATTTTTTTACTATTATTTATATGTTGTAATTTTAATTTATTACACATAACATAACTCCCAATAGCTTGAATTTCATATAGTTTCTTTATATGTTGCCATTCAGCAACCTGCACATAACCGTCCTTGCTTTGAAAACGAACTTTATACTTCTGAAAATTATTACAGATGTCTTTTAGTAGATGATGAGGATCATACAAAGAAAAAAATTCTATTCCACCTATAAGAACACAAAATAATTTATTTTCTTCATCTTTCCTAAAAAAATATGCCTGAGTTTTATCATACAATTTGTTCACAGCCGCTGCATTAGCACCACCTTGATCGCAAATGGGAACTTTGGGTTTTAACCTTGAATCGATGTAAGCCATTACCACCTGTTTAATCTTAACTTTCAGAAGATCGGATTTAATTCCTCCCCCATTAAAATAATAAGCTATTGGTTGTTTCCATTTTTTAAAAATTCCACATGCCATGAAGACAATAGCTTTGTCAGAAAATTTACCAGCGTCTACTTGCTCAATCCCATTATTCTGAAAGCCCTGAATAATATCATTTGGTCTATTGTGTTCCAGCAAATCGTTAATTGACATTTCGTGCAAAATAATTGAACGATATTTATCTCGATCTGATAAAGAAATTGCTTTTTGGGTAAGAGAATCTGTGACTGTTTTATTTATCCCCACGTCCAAAGAAACTTTGGCCAAAAGATTATTCAAAGTAAACTTACTGGGTGTTGCAAAAACCTTTCGAAAAAACCTAGAACCTTAAAGACTGGCCTTCATAAATGCCAAGAAAATCAGCTTTTCATCTTCAGTTTACCTTCGTGCATTAGGAGGTAACATCTGATTTCTACACGGCGACTTAATGAAATTAAATGTAGTCTTCTTGACTTTATCATGCAGTGAACTAGGAAAAGATTCTGGTTTATCTAGTTTTCTTACTTTGACTCGTAATTTACGGTTCTCTCGACACTTCCTCAGCCATTTTTTCAGGTATTGGCTTGCTATTTTGTAATATTTTCTTCTCTAGGGCTCAAAATCTTTTGTTCTGGTTATGTTTCCAACAGAAATTATGTTAAAAAGCCTTTTCCTACCTGTTTTTAAAAATCAAAATAACAATTAAAAAATATAGGATAAAATAAAAACAACATTCACAAAATTAAAGTATATACAAAATGCAATAACCACCACCATTGTACACTAACAATGATTTCAAAAACGAATAATATGCAAGACATATCATGATATTAAATTAATATTAATTGTGTAAAAATAAGCGTAAATGAGGGTTGAATAACTTATTGAATAAATGAAATTAATGGGATCACATGAGTGCTATACAGATTTTTATTAATAATTGCCAATATTTGCCACAGCAAGTACAATGTGCATTCCATATTAAGTAGTTACAAATTGCATCCAAGAAAATGCAACAATCGTAAAATTTAATATCCACCACTCTATACCTCAAAAATTAAACTCATTACAATCACCATATTGAAAATGAAAAACCAAACCAAATATATAATAAATATTCAAGACTAAATACCAGAACAGTGCCATCAAACAATATCAAATCTGACAAAAATCAGTTGATTACGGCCTGATGATCTCCGATTACAATTTTTAAACATAAGAACAAACCAGTGATAATAACTTAGCAGTCGGTACTAACTCGTCAATTGAGCACATCGGCCTAATTTAGTATAACATAGAAATATTGCATACAATTTTTAATTGAGCAGCGGGGTAGTAACATATCATAATTACACAACTTAAAAACGGTTGTGTCATTATACTTTAACTATATCTACACATATTGTTGAATTTTCACCTAAAGTAAGGAAAAACAATTAGTTACGAAAGATTTTAAACTCATAACTTTTAATAATAATTCTACCTTACATCTGAATTCCTTGACTGCTTGAAAATTACCATTTGTTGGTTCTACTTCACTTAGATTATATATTTGTCCACTTAGTCCGGCAACTTCTGCTTCATGTTCTGCTGGCTCTGAAATCAATAGTATTTTTTTACTCTACTGTATGCTTCTATAATAGTAGTATAAAAAACTTTTTCCATTTTTAATTTTAGAGTTTCTCCTTCATACTTTTGATTTCTCACTGTACCGGCTTCATATTTTCACAAACACCCACAACTTTTAAGTGTAGCATGTCCGACGGTATCTTCTGTTGACATGCTACTTTCGGTTTCTATCTGTTGGAGGGACAGAATAGTTTCTACAATAGCTATTTCTAAGTTTGACAAACCGCTGGAAACTGTGGATGCTTCAACTAAATTAATAAAATGCGATTGCCAAAATAGGTATTCATACTTCCGTATCTTCTGTTGCTAAAGGTTACTTTTTTTTTAGTTAATTTACCAATAATAGAACTATTTTCATCCAATTGTAAACCAGATGTAAAGTTGCAACTGCATCTATTCTGATCAAAAATTTCCATCGAGATCCAACATACATTGCCTCTTGTTCAAAATGTACATTACAAACCCTATACGAATTTCTTACCGAATCTTGCGACTTTTCTATTAAATCTCTACGACCAATTTGGTTAATCCATATGTCGCAAAGCTGAATTTTTGAATAAAATTTATTAGACAGTGCATTTGTTAATAGAATAAAATATTTACCTTGCTATCTTTAGGAAACCTATGCAACCGTTCGTGCCTACTAGAATTACTGCATCTTGGAACGCAACAGCGAAAAACCATTTTTACCTACTTATATTTGAATTAAATAGAAGTTATTAATCTGTACAAATTGTAACCTAATCTAAACCCTGTGAAAGGTAGTTTTGTCTGTTATAGTATACACTATTGGCTATTATATGCTATTTACAAAAATCTGAACTAATCAATTTCTATTTGAACTTATGAATATGTAGCTAAATAACATGCATCAAAAGCAAAAGCAAAGACAAAGTTCTAAAACTAAAATTGTTCCACTTATGTAACGTAGAATACTAGGCTGATCTCCAAAGAGTTTTCTTATTATCTATCAATTCCAAAATCTTGAAAACATTTAATTAAAGCAATTTCTATGGAGTTGTCTTATTTGACTATAGTGTCTTTTCACTAATTTATGCACTTTCATTCCAAAAAAATAATGAACAATATTTAATTTAAAAACAATTAATACGCACTCAATTAAATTCGGATAAGTTGTGAAATTTGCGAAATTTAAAAAATATATAGCAGCGTTTAAAATGGCGTCAATATTTTTTTGCCGGTATTCGTAGAGAATATACTATTATAATGCCGGCATTTTCGTTGTTTGAAAACACATTGAACACATATATTACCTCTGTCTTACAAATTTAAAATGCAGTACCTGTGCTGCACTCTGATTTCCAGAGCACAAGTAAAACTGATAGGATCTAATAAAACAACTGCACTGTAACTGACCTATGCAATGCTGGGTTGGTGTTACAAGAAAGTTCCAGTCTAGACAGGAGCACATGCATCAGGAAAATCAACAAAAGTATCCGAGACATCATGAAAATCATGCGCAAGAAGCAACCAGTTTGTTATAAGCTTTCTACTAATTTAAGTCACTTAAGAAGATTTCGTCTTACATTAAGAAATAATAATTAGCAGACTCACACTGGTGGTAATTTGCGAGCTTCTAACAGAAGTGATAGAATAATTTGGGACGATCTAAAATCTGCATTCAACAACCGTATCCGAACAGGCATTATTTACAATATAAAACACACAGATACCACAGAATTTTTAAAAGATTCAATTCAACTGTTTAAGAGACGTGTAAATAATATATTAAAGTCTATGAATGCACTTAAAGTAAACACCTGTTTATGCGCTCAATATATCACCATCAAAGAAAATATAGAAATTTTGAAGTGTAAGTATGTTCACACCAGAAATGTAAAAATTGATAGTGGCATGGATTTAGTAAACTGGTTTCAAAATAACGTCATTGACAAAATACTAGATAAAATGGGTGAATTTCAAGAACGTGATAGTGATAGGGCCCTCAAGGAAATAGTTAATTTATAAATTAATATAAATAAATATGAATTCGGTCTTGCTGCTTCATCCTATATTAAATTACTTAAAGAAATTTCTAATAAAAAGGCGTGTCTTAATATAAAAAATTATGATAATTCATGTTTTTATTGGAGCGTTATTGCAGGACTTTATCTTGCTACTAATCATTCAGATAGAATTTCATCGTATCCACATTATTTAAATGTATTAAAAACAGATGGTTTATAATAACCAATTTCAATAGGTCAAATAAGTATATTTGAAAAACTTAATAACATTTCAGTAAATGTTTATGCGTTAGAGTTACATGAAAACACTGAAAAACAAAAAAATTATATAACAGTACCTTGCAGAATAACGGACACCAAATTAGAAAAACATGTGAATTTATTGTACATACAAAATAAATATTATTCTAAAATAAATGATTACTCTCCGTTACTCGATGATAACACGGAAGATGAGAAGCTTAAGTATCACTATTGCCTTATAAAAAATATGTCTAGGCTCATATCAAAACAGGTTAATAAACGTAAAATTTGTGTTTGCGATAGGTGCCTTAATTATTTTCTAACTCAGGAAAAACTAATCAATCATCTCATTTTATGTGAACAATTAAAATTCTGTAAAATATCTTTTCCAAGTTATGATTACGTAGAGTTCAAAAATATTGTATATAAGCAAAAAGCACGTTTCGTAATTTATTTAGATTTTGAATGTGTCCTAGAGAAAATGGATATTTCACGCAATAAAAGTCAAATTTGTAATCAACAGCATACGCCATTTAGTGTAGGCTATTATGTAAAATATGCTTATGATCAATCACTTTGCTACTACGACTTTTATCGAGGAGAAGATGGTGTAGGATGGATAGTAAATCAGTTAGCATTATTAACAAACCAGATTGAACAAAAATTAAATCATCTGTGTCTATGTCTAGTGGACTAGATGTTGAAGCAGCAAAAGATTGTCACATTTGTGAGAAACCATATTTAATTAATGATAAAATTGCCAAAAAACATTATAATGACCATATACGTGGTCTAGCTCATGCAGCCTGTAACTTAAATTTGAAAAAACTATTTGTAGTACCAATAATTTGCCATAACCTTTCAAATTATGATAGTCATTTCCTAGTTAAAGAAATATGTAAAATGGGAACCATTTCTTTATTACCAATAAATAAAGAAAACTACATTTCATTTACTCAGCATTATCCTAATAGTTCTGTTCGATTTTGATCATGCAAAAGTAATTTGGAAAAGATTCAATATTACTAATTTAGGCGAATATAGCTATTTATACTTGAAAACAGATGTTCTCTTGCTGGCTGATGTATTTGAAAACTTTAGAAGTAAGTGTATAAATATTTATGGTTTAGAGCTGGCTTTCTACCATACGCTACCTGGGTATGCTTGGGATTGCATGTTGAAAATAACAAAGTGTAAACGTAGGCTTCTCAAAGACATAGATCATCTTTTATTTATAGAAAAAGGTATAAGAGGAGGTATTTCTATGTGTTCTAATAGATACTCCGCGGCAAACAACAAGTATATGAAGAATTTTGACATTAAAAAGCCATCTAAATATTTATTGTATTTAGATGCCAATAACCTATATGGTTGGGCCATGTCTCAGTATCTACCTTACGATAATTTTGCTTGGCTAAATAATGTAACTTAGGTAGATATTATGAATGTTCCTGATGATTCCGATAGTGGTTATATTCTCGAGGTAGACTTAGAATATCCAATGTCGCTGAATGACAAACATAAAGATCCTCCGTTCTGTGCAGATCATGAATGACCACCAGGTTCTAAATCTGTTAAATTACTAGCTATAGAGCTAAACAAATCACATATAGTGTTTAACAAACCGGTTTTATAAGAATGTGTATTCTAGACATATCTAAAACTCTTATGTATGACTTTCATTATAATTTTATATTAAAAGAGATTTCACCAAATGAAAATTGCAAATTAATGTACATGGATACAGATAGCTTCATATATGAAATCATATCTGATGATGCATATTTGGATATTATTAAAACGCATATACAAAAATTCGATACAAGTAACTATGCTGTAGATAATCAATACGGTATACCATTAAAAAACAAAAAAGTTTTAGGTCTGTTTAAGAATGACGCAGCTGGCAATATTATTACCACTTTTATAGGATTAAGATAAAAAATGTACACTTATAAAATAGATTGCTTCAATTAATGCATAAAAAAAATTAAGGGGGTGAAATACAACATAGTAAAAAATGAAATAGATTATAATGATTATTATGAATGTTTAATGCTATCTAAAGAAAAAGTTATAAAGCAGCGTTCCATACGTTCTTATAACCATAATTTATTTAGTGTAGAGGAAATTAAACTAGCTCTTAATTCATTTGATGATAAACGTTATTAGATTGTTATTAGACTGTTATTAGAAAACAGTCTGTACTGTTTTCAATCTAATAGTACAGACGCTTCCTTGGGGTCACTATAAAATTCAATCTAATTAACGACAATAGTAATGATATGTATATAATTTATATCTCAAATGTATGGTAGTATTACTAAACATCTATAAATTTATTCATTTGTAGTACAATACTTTGAAATAGATAATTAGAGATATATTTTAGGAATAGGTATATAATATGTATGTATGGACTTTTTCATTTTTTATGTTTAAAATTACTTATGTGTAAAATTACTTTTACTTAAACCTGATGTGTTTTAAATAAATGAGAATTGCGATTTTTCTGTGTTGTTTGTTATACTTAACATCACTATACAATGTACGCTACCAACTAAGCTGACCCTTTTCAAGTTCAAGCAAGTTCAGATCTGTTGATAGACGAAGGTAAGGAAGTAGGTAAAATAAATAACTTATAGTTATTAATACGCAAGTAATAAATTAAAATAACTAATTACGTAATAAATTTATTATTTTCTAGTATAAACTGATATAAAAATATAATAAATACAAAAACATTCAAATATATCGATGTAAAATAATTTCTTCACATATGAAACGGTTATGTGTATGTAGAGGGCCATCAATTACATCGCAATCATCATCATCATCATTTGTACGATGTCCCCAACAAGGTTTCAAATATTCTGATACCATTTCTTCTGGTAGCTCTAATTGATTACTCGATATCTTTATAAAACAATCATGGAATTTGAGTGGATACTCAATGCTGTTAATTATATCTTTTAATTCTAAAATTTGATTAGTCGTTACCATGATTTCTTCTTTTACCAATAAATTTAAAAGCACACTTTAAAAATAATGTTGTTGTTACTGCTGCCACACAATAGAGTATCGACAAGATTGAATCGAGTTTCTGTATTGATGAAACAGATGAAATAAATATTGGAGCGAGGAATCTGTCTAAACTCTCCCACCCACTATCTTTAAACTCAGCATTTTTGCTTATAATTCAAATTTTCTATTTTGTTTAATTATTTGGAATGGTTGTAAACAAAACGGAGTCTGTAGCTTTTTCCATCTTACTCCAATTAGAAGGCCAACTATCATTAGTTGAATTGAAACAAATACAAACTTGTTCTGCATTTTTCGGATTAATTACATATATTACATTATTAAAAATTGTAACTAAAAAAACGAAAGTAAATCCAATCATGATCATCTGATTTGGATTACTTGAATAAATTGAAAATCAACTGTTTCGTATGCACATATATATATATATATATATATATATATATATATATATGTATATATATTTATTTTTATTGAAGCAAAAACTTATACATCCAACTACTAAGTATAAAACAATTTCTTAAACTACACATATACAACTTATCATTTAGATGATCCATACATTTTGAAATATCACGATTAAATTTAGGTACAAAATTAGAATTACTTAAAGTTTCAATATTTATAATTTTAGGTACACAATTAAAATTAGTTGAAGTTTCAATATTTATAGTTTTGGGTAGAAGTGATGTTGATGATGATCCGATTCTATTAGATTCACTGAATAATGTTTGTAAAAAGTCTTTCTTTTGATGACCTTTAACATACACTATATCAAATCCATATAATTTCTTTATTATTAAATGTATATCATTGTATCTCATATGTCCTGATTCATACAATAGTCCATGAATATTATATATATATATATATATATGTATCGTAAAGCCTGTCTACCATTTCTGGTGTAGGCTTGTTAGTCTTTATCTTTTTTTCCTTTTTTCTTCTTTTTCTTTCTTTCTCTAGGCTTATACGTTTTCGCTTCGCGTCACTGCGTCGCAAAACTTTCTCCATTCTTTCCTGCTGTTTGCCATCCTACTAGCTTCACTCATCGTTATTCTTCTTCTTTGTAATATCTTTTCTAATAGGTCATCCCAGGTAGTTTCAGGTTTTACCCTTTTTCTTTTCTGCCCAGGTCTAGCTTCCCATACCCTTCTCACTTGTCTTTCTTGTCCCATTCTTTTCAGGTGACCCCACCATCCCAACTGCCTCTTCTCTATGTATTCGTGTATCGCCTCCATTCCCAGTTCTTTTCTTATTTCTTCATTCTTGATTCCTTCTCTCTTTGTCACTCCCATTACTCTCCTCATGTATTTCATTTCTACCGCTTGAACTTTACTTATTTCCTATTTATCTGTTATCCATGTCTCACATCCAAATGTCAGTATTGGTCTTATTATTGTTTTACAGACGTTTATTTTTGTTTTCCTTGTTATTTCTTTTTTTCCCACAATCGTATTGCTGATACTGTAAAACACTTTCATTGCTTTTCCTATTCGGCTGTTAATTTCTTCTTCTTGCTTTCCTGAACTAGTTATTTCTACTCCCAAATATTTCCATTTCGTCACTTGCTCCAATTGTACCTTATCTACCATGATTTTTATCTCCTGTTGTTCCCCAATTACCATTACTTTTGTTTCCTCTTTACACATCTTCATTCCGTTTTCTCTATGTGTTTCATTCCATTTATTTATGCTTGTCTGCAACTCTTTTTCGTTAGATGCTATCACCATTATATCGTCCCCAAATGCTCCAATCTCTACTTCAACTCTCTCCATATAATTCCATCCCACGTCAAGTCCTCTAGTTCTTTCTTTCGCTTTCCTTATTATTTTGTCCATGTAAATATTAAATAATGTTGGACTTAGTCCTCCTCCCTGTCTTAGTCCGTCTTTCGTTTTAAATTTTTTTGATTGTCTGTTTTTGACTATCACGCTACTTGAGTTTTCTTCATATATTTTTTTTTATTAAGCTAATCATTTTCCTGCTTATCTCTTTCTCTGACATCATCTTCCACAATCTATCTCTTCTTACTTTATCAAATGCTTTTTTTAAATCTAGAAAACCCATGTATACATTTTTTTTTCTTTTACTTGTTTTTTCAACGATCTGCTTAATCGTAAATATATTGTCTTGAATGCTTCTGCCTTCCCTAAATCCTGACTGTGATTCGTCCAGAGTTTTCTCTATATTAGTTTTTATTCTCTAATTTATCGTCATTTCCAACACAATGTTTGTATTTAATAGGGTAATTCCTCTGTAATTATTACAATCTTTCTTATCTCCTTTCTTAAAGATTGGTACTATCAGTGCATGCTGCCATTCTTTAGGTATTATTTGCTCTTTCCATATTTTGTTATATATGTCCAGCATTACCTGCCTTCCCTCTTCTAACATATATTTTATCATTTCAGTTGTTATTGTGTCACTTCCTGGTGCTTTTCCATTCTTCAGTTGTTTTATGGTCTTTTCCAGTTCCTCCATATTAAATTCCTCTTCCTCGTCTTTGCTTTCCTTTCTCTCTGTATTGTCTGCTTCTCTTGTATCGTTCCTCTCTATATTGTCTGACACAAGCTCTTCAAAGTATTGCTTCCATCTTTCCATTATTTCATCTGCCTGCTTTAATATTTTTCCTTCTTTGTTATTTATATATGTAGCACTGTAGGTCTTTCCTTTTCTTATTGTTCTTAGTCTACTAATAATTTTTATTTGAATGCGTCAAGAAAACGTCTCCATGAAGAAAACAATTTTTTTACTTTTGATTAATCACTTAATTTTGAAATAAAATAGTACCACTACTCGTACCTCTCGTGGTTTTCTTATTGTTCTTAGTCTACTATAGAATATTTTTTTTCCCTCTGCAGCTTCGTTTTCTAATTTATTGCCGAATTCTGCCCATTCATTTCTTTTCGCCTTTAATACTAATTGCTTCACTATTTTCCTTTCCTCCATGTAATACTGATACGTTTCTCTAGTTTTTTTTTTGTAAATATTCCTTCCATTTTTTCTTTTTTAATCTCACTCTTCTCTTGATCTCTTCTGTCCACCATGCCGTTTGTTTATTTTCTTATTTCTTTTTATTTTTCCACACACTTCCGAGCTTGTTGGTAGTATCATCTTTTTGAATTCCTCCCAACTCTCTTCCAAACTTAATGTCTTCCATTTCTCATTTCTGCTCTCGATCATACTCTTCATTTTTTCTCTATATTGCTTTGCCACCTCTCCGTCTTTTAGTCTATACGCTTTTATTTTATCATATTCTGTCTTACCTTCTTTTCTCTCTCTGTTGTCTGATTTTAGTGGTTGCTTTATTTTTGATATAACCATACAATGATCACTTCTCACTTCCGGTCTCTTGATACATTTACATCTACTATGATCTTCCTATTTTCATTTCCTGCTACTATGTAGCCTATTATTGATTTTTCATTTTTGCTGCTAGTATACTTGTGCTTATAATAAGTATTTGGTATAAACATATTGTTGATTCGGCAAAACTCTATCAATCTTTTTACGTTATCATTTAGCATTGTCTCCACATTCTGGCCCAATATTCTACTCTCTCCTGGTTTTCCCTTTCCCACTCTACTATTAAAATCTCCTGGAAAGTATATTTCGCCTTTTGCTCTTTCTACCGTCTCTGTTAACATTTCCCAGAATTTCTCTTTGTTCTGATTTTAGTCGTCTTCATTTGGTCCATACACACTTATTATCGTTTTAATGCTCTCATTATCGGCCTTCATATTTATTGTCAATATCCTCTCTGAACACGCCTCCCATTCTTCGATATTGTGTGCCCATTCCTTTTTTATCATACATGCGACTCCATCAGCTGCTCTTTTCTCTCTTTCCACTTCGCTATATATAAATAAACTTCCTTTCATCATTTTTTGTGGTCCTCGCTCTTTTCTTTTCGTTTCCGTTATTGTAAGTATGTCTATCTTATTTTCCAGAAACTCATCTTCTAGTTCTATTTCTTTTCCCTTTATGCTTCGTATATTCCATGTTGCTAATCTCCATATTTCTTCATTTTTTCTTCTCATTGTTTTCTGCTCCTTTCCCCAATTCTTTTTCAGTTTTTTGTTTGTTTCTTCTCTTCTTCCCCGCTTCCATAATCTATCCTATTTCGATATTGTTCCTCTTTTCGTTTATATATTTGGAACTTTTTGCTGGTGGCCATGTGCTCTATATCTTTACCTTTAATTCTTGTGCAGTTGGCGCATTTTATCTCATTTTTCTCACAATCTTTCCCTTCATGTCCTTCCTGTCCACATCTGTAGCATACCTCCGTTCTTGTACAGCACTTGGCTACATGCTCATAGCAGCAGCATTTATAGCAGATCGCGATCTTTACATATTCCTCTACCTGTTTTACAGTAAAATCTATCAATAATTTTCCTTTTTTTACCACGTACTTGAATATCTCCTTGTCAGCTTCTACTACCCAATCCTCCACATATTGTTTACTGTTCCTAAGGCATTTTTTTACCTGCTCTCATTACTGTCTTCACCTCTCTAATCCCCACCATTTTCCATATTTCTTCATTTTTTCTTAATATTTCGTTTACTATTTCTTCTTCAGTATAACCTTGCTCAACTATTTTTATTATAAACAACGGCTTTGTTTCTTTCATTTTCCTCACTGTCATTCCTTTTACTTCCTCCAGTTTCTTCCCTATTTGCTCTTGTTGTAGCTCGTTTCTGCACTTCATCACTACCAATCCACTTTTGAATTTTTTTATTTCCTTTATACCTTCTTCACCTACTTCTTCTATCGTTAGTTTTTCTCGTATTTTTCGATTACCTTCTCACCTTCTTCCGCTTTCACTGTTATTTCTCTTATTTTTTCAGGTGCTTCCCATCCCTTTATCTTTTTTGTATCGTTCTCTTTTTTCTTTTCTGTGATAGCCGCATATGCCTTTTTGTCCATATTTTGTGTTATTGTACCTCCCCCTATCAATTCCGTTATTTTTGCTTCCAATTTGTCCATTCTTTTTTCGAATTGTTTCTCTATTTGTTCCAGCCTTTGCTCTAATTTATCTGTTTTTCCTGGTTTTTGTTTTTTCTCTGCATTCTCCATGTTTTCATATACTGTGGCGGTCATTTTACCTACTATTTTTTCTATATTCTCTATACTTTTTTCCATTTCTTCTCGAGTTTGTCCTTCTTCTCTTTTATTCCCCTCTTTAAATACCCAAATTTCTCTTTGTATCATTTTGATCTGTTTCATTATCTCCTCCGACACTCCGCCTGGCTTTTCTCCAGTATCTTCTCTTCCTTCTGTCTCTCTTATTTTCATTCTTTTTTCCCTATTATCATCCACCTCACTCATCACTATTCCTCTATACGATTTATTTACATTTTCCTCATTATCCTCCTCCGTTGAGGTTTTCCTTTTTCTGTCCTCCACCTTTCCCACTGGTGGCGTTCTTTTCACTTTCGTCGCCACTTTAAAGGGATTTTTATCCTCCATAATACAATTCCTATTAATATTATTATTATTATTATTATTATTGTATAAAAAAAAAAAAAAAAAAAAATAATATAATAAAACTTTATTGTTCTCTGAAACAAACCACCGTACACAAACAATCAGTACTTTGCTTATCTACGTATCGATTTTCGATTTAAACATATGCAAGCATCCGACCACTTTCACTGTCCGAACTAGACTCGAACTATCACACACTCGTGAATAATGACACAGTATGCTTTAGTGTCGGAAGCAAAACCTTGCTGTGACTATATTTCGAGCTTAACGTCAACTGTTGAAGATTTTATAGACTCATCTCTTCTTGAACAAACAATTACAAACAACGCTTGTGTAAAAAAATTATCGTAGCTTAAAAAGACTTGTTTGCGTTCTAACAGCGATTGGTTCATATAACTTCGATAAAAATCTGAATAATTACAGTATATATCTGCATAGTTATTTGAAGCAAAATTTATATTTGGCCTTTCAAATGGATAATAGTCTCCATTTAAAAGCAGCCTAATGCTAGAAATATTAGTATGATCAAATAAATTATTATCACTAGTCATCTGATCTTTTCGATTTTGTTAAAAAGCAACAATGACATACCGAGGACATTCTACATTAGTGGTAGTTTTCACATTCCATATCTCTTTTGCAGTTCCCTTATTCAGAGAAGGTAATTCATGATAAGTCCATCTTCTGAATGGAATTAAAATTGGTCGATCATGCTTTATCTATTTTAATAATTCCATTTTTATATAATCATTGGGCGTTATATGTTTTACTTTCAATTCAATATTGTCAATTAGAATTTCTCCTATTCTTGTATTGTAACTAGTTAATGTAGCAGTGATATCATTACGAGAACGTGTTAAACGTAAAGTATGTTTTCCACACATCATTGTTTTACAATCGCTGAATACACCAAATAGATGAGATAGTGGTATTCGCATAAAGAATTCCTCTTTGGCACATGTTAATAATCTATTTGGGAATTTCCAACTTACTATAATTAAATGTTTTGCATCTTCCTTTAATTACCAAAGCAGATTCGGCCATTAATAGCCAAACATCATTTCTATTTATTGTTATTTCAATTACATCACTGTTAGAAAATGACTTAATATAGGGAAGATATGTTCGATATTCCATATGCGTTATAGAATCATCATTCAATGGAGATTTATACAGGTTTAAAATTTGATCTGACGGCATATCCAATCGATTTCGAAAAAGTTGTGTTTAACTTTGACAATTTACCCTCCAACTTTCTAGCTAAACGGCATTTTTTAACTGAATGTGTTTGCTTGTTAATACTCCTTTTATACGATTTATTAACATTCTTATTACTATCACTATTAATTATTAAAACCATCTTTTTTTAATTCTAACCGAACGATAATTTCTTCCCCTCGAAAATTTACAAAATTAAAATTCTGATCTAGTATTTTTAGTGAAATGGTAGATATCTCTTTTCCTACTACTAGTTAATAGACCAAGTTTCGTGGAATTTCGTCTATTGAAAATCCAGGATTGGACGTGATGGGAAATTCGTATAACGTATGTGACGGTTTGTTGTTATAGTATGCACCACTTGTTATATTACTATTCACGTGAATCGTTTTACAATATTTACAGAATGATCAGATGAATGAACTATTCCAGGGTGCAATATCTTTCGTGAGAATCCTAGTAGTTCTGCTAGCGAATTTTCTGCATTAAAGTTTATATCAAAATCACGATGAAAAATTTCACACTTTAAAGTATATTATTTGGTCTTAGGAAAAAAATATCTTCTTCTTTTTCATTTCCATTCAACTTGAAAGGTATCAATTGCTTCTTTAGATAATTATTAATATCTGTAATCTCATATACTCCAGCAGGTAGATTAATTGAATTGACTTGTTTATTTTTATCTATATAGTGAAATTTAGTATTTTCTTCAACGTTCGGTATAGTGTTGTACGAAAAGACACCAATCAACGCCAATCCGTATTGAAAATTTGTATCTAGCTGTATGGGATTGGGAAAATCTATGGAAACTGTTGATTTACGATCCTTTAATGTGAATATTATAGACATAACTAACACTAGACTGTACTATGGCTTGCTATTATATAGAAATTCAAATGACCACAATTATTAGAATTAAATTTTTGGAATCGGCTTCTATTGTAGATTATATTACTTGATTCACTACTTAATCACTATTCAACATATTCGCGAATGAAAGCAGCCATTGCTGAACGAACAATTCGTACTATAAAAGAACGGCTGTATAAATATTTCAGTTTAAATGGAACGCACAAGTGGATTTCAATTTTACCAGTTATTGTCAAAAATTATAATGAAGCAAAACATAGTACAATTAAAATGAAGCCATGTGACGTTGTTGGTGAGACAATTGAGAAAAAGTTGTTGGATACAATCTATAACCATATGAAAATCTTTCCAGGATCGAAATTAAATGTTGGCGATATGGTACGCATCAGTAAAGAAAAGCATGTTTTCGATAAAGGGTACACACCTAACTGGACCACCGAACTATTTAAAATTATCAAAATCAATTACACCAATCCTGTGACGTATTTGTTGGAAGATTTAAATAAACAGCCAATAAAGGGATCTTTCTATAGTTATGAATTGCAGAAGACAAAGCAACCAGATATCTATTTAGTTGAGAAAGTGTTAAAAAAAAAAGGCAACATGGTATATGTAAAATGGCTTGGTTTTGATAATTCTCATAATAGCTGGATTCATAAGACAAATATACTATGAAAAAAAAATTAGTTGTGGTACAAAAACTGTATAAACATGACGCCTTCTGAAAATAAATGCGTTTTAAGTGCTAATCAAATTAATAACGATTTGTTTGAACTATTAGACAAGTTTGAACATGAAATTACTGAAAAAAATGAAGCAAAACCTTTATTATTAAATACAAGATTTTCTACAATAAGTGATAATATATTAATTGATGTTGGATTAAATATGGCCATGGACTTTAGGCCTTTTATAAAGTTAAATAATACCCTTGAATTGGAAGAATTTGAATGGCAAACACTGATTTTAAATATGTATTGGATTCGTCATATATATTTTAGTTCAATGGAATTAGACTATTTACGTTTTATTTGTTGTAAGAATATAATCATAACAGGTAATAATAATGAAGAATTAAAAATGATTCAAATTACTAGACAGGAAAAGACTATATGCTTAACAGAATCTGATTTGGTTAACATAATATTCATCAATACATATCATGTGGCTCCCTTAATTAATAAGCTAAATTTAATTGACTTTAACACTTTTTATAATAATTTTATAAAAGCTTTTAAGGAATTTTTATCAGAATTAATTTATCCAGTAAGTGTAGAAAGTATAATAGATGAATATTTTAATTTATCATTTGATGAGCGGAGTTATTGTTTGAAAGAATGTATGTTAATAAATAAAGAAAAAATATTTATTGACTTGTATAATTGAAAATTTATTATAATAGCAATAATATACATATTGTAATATACATTTTTAAAATATAAATTGTTTTATTTTCTTTTAACTATTTTAAATATATATTAGCAGGTTCAATACAGCAGCTCAATACATAAATGACCACAATTATTAGAATTAAATTTTTGGAATCGGCTTCTATTGTAGTTTGATTCGCCGAAATATTTTATAAGTTCTATTGGTGGTGTCAAATTACCAAAACTATCGAAATAATTCGATATTACCTTGCTTTTTATACGCCACCCAATGAGTGCCTTTATTGCCCTTCAAATCTAAATTAACAATACCACTTTCATTATAACGTATATATTTGGGTAATGTATCACGCATAAAGATACCTCTAAAATATGGCAATTTCAGTTTATTTATACAATTTAATATATCATAATCATAAAGAGCTCTGTCAGGTAGATTCAGTGATTTTTTTAAAATTATAATCCATATCCTCTAGAATTCTTACGTATGAACAATCCTGAATCTTTCTTACCAATTTCAACATTGTTGCCATTATTCCCATTTACTTTCTTTTTTCTATCTATTATATTTTTAGCTACAGTAGACGCTCCTCCAGCTAGGGCACCCATTGCTCCCAAGGCAGATAAAATAGGTAACATTGGTAAAAATCCTTCAGATTTATGCTCAAATGGAATAACACGTGGCAAACGGATATTTTTTCGGCCCCTGCTTTTTTAATAGCCAATCGGGCTGCTTTTAATCCTTCTAACCTTGATTTTCGTAAATTTTTATGATTTTTATATTTTCTTAACGCTTTCGATGTAGTATCGAAACGTCTGTTTTGAATGAAAGCCCCATTCCCATTTTTCTTTTAGCTTTCATTGTATTTACAACTAACCAAGATGCAGCTTTTTCACCAAAACTGTAATTTTTTGATTTCACTCGCTCCCAAGCACGATCTTTTAATTCTTTATCCGCTTTATGTCCATCAGATAATGCAGAACTTGAGTTGTATGCGAGGTCGTGCTGCTTGCAAGCTGCATCTAATGGGTTGATTCCAGGATCACCACGTGCCAGGCGCTTCTGGATTCGCGTGCCAGGTCCGCACCACTGATACTGAGGGAGGTGGGCCTCAAAGGGGAGCTTATCAATTAACGAATTTACTATACCCGCACCTCTGTAGTGAATAGGTTTCATGTTACTAAACTGTATAAGCAAAATGAATTCATTTATATAGCCAATTCGTTTTCACCTCCATAATAGTTACAAAAATACGTTCAGTAAGACAAGATCTTAAACTTGACATCGAGAATTTGGACTTTGATGATTCGACATCTAAAACATATATACACAGTGAATTGCTACCAAATTATTTTCGCGGAATTTTCTGTGGTCCGAGCGGGTGCGGCAAAACAAATTCACTCTTAGCTTTGTTATTTGACCGAAATGGATTAAAATTTGCTAATATCTATCTTTATTCAAAATCTCTTTATCAGCCTAAGTATAAATTATTGGAAAATGTATTGCAGCAAGTTAAAGAAATAAAATATTTCCCATATAAAGATAATGAATTAGTTAATTATATCTTGATGAAGCTAAAGAAAACTCTGTATTTATATTCGACGATGTTTCATGTGATAAGCAGGATAAAATTAGGACATATTTTTCAATGGGACGACACAAATCCATAAACGTAGCATATTTATGTCAAACTTATTCCAAAATACCTAAACAATTAATAAGAGACAATTGCAATGTGATTGTACTTTTTAAACAAGATGATATTAACTTAAAACATATTTTTGATGAACATGTCACACCAGATATATCTTACAATTATTTTAAAAACATGTGTCAACAATGTTGGAATAGTAATTAATTTAACCCATTAGTAATTGTAAAAGAATTCGAATTGAATAATGGTCGATATCGATGTGGTTTTGATGTATATATAAAGGTTCATAAATAGTTTTATTTTCAAAAAAAAAACAGTTTTTTTTATAATCATGAAGCTTCTAGATAAGTCGGAAAGTGTCCGCAAAAGAAAAATCTTAGAATTAGCTAATGATGACCGAAAAAAATATTTAGCCTTAAAATTGGGGCATTCTAATGAAGATGGTACATTGAACCGAATTTTTACACCTGTTACTGATCAGTTAAAAAAATTAGCAGCCGACAATGTGGTTGTTAAAAATAAAACGTCTGAAATAATTGGAAACGAAATGAAAAATGTAAAGCAAATTGAAAAAAAAGAGATATCTGAAGTAGTACAAATTGACAAGATAGAAGAAGAAGTAGAAGAGGAGGACGAGGACGAGGAAGAGGAGTAGGATGAGCAGGAGGAAAAAATGGAACAAGAAGACGAGATGAATGAGGAAGATGATGAAGTAGATGAAAGCGATACAGATTATCATTCCACGCATTCTAAAATTCGTTAAGAGAAATGTGTTTTAAGTGCTGTTCAAATTGATAAATGTCATGAAGCAAAACCTTTATTATTATTAAATACAATAAAGAATGATTGATGTTCGGCTAAACATTAGGCCTTTTGTAAAATTAAATAATGCCCTCTTAATTTGAAGCATTTTAATGGCAAACTCTGATTTTAAATATGTATTGGATTCGTCATATATATTTTAGTACAATGGAATTAAACTATTTACGTTTTATTTGTTGTAAGAATATAATCATAACAGGTAATAATAATGAGGAATTAAAAATGATTCAAATTACTAGACAGGAAAAGACTATATATGCTTAACAGAATCTGATTTGGTAAACATAATATTCAACAATACATATCATGTCGTTCCCTTAATTAATAGGCTAAATTTATTGGACTTTCTCACATTTTATAATTATTTTAAAAAGCTCATTTTATAGCCATTTGCATATGGCTAAATATGTTAATTTAGATTTAATACAGATTATGACATTTACAGAAAAATTTTTCACCCTTGTAATCCTTTCAAATAACATCCTGTTAAAGATCTCGGGCGATTTTATATTTTATATCAAAAATACAGATTATTGCTCTTGCTAAATTCTTGACAATATCCGATGCTACCGACGTCTATTCACACAACATCAAACTTCAAACATTACATCAAAAGATACCTTGGAAAACACGTTGAAACTTGGCGCCACATTTCAAAAATAAATATGACATTTCATTGACGCAAGAAAATATGACACTGATAATTGACACTCAAAATTTAAAAATATGACAGTGACAATTGACACCATCAATTGACTATTATTGACACCAGTGACATAAAGCGCCATCTAACATAAAAATTGAAAAATGAAAATTTACACACAGCGCCGCCTAGCGGACAACACATGAAACTCAATGACATAAAAATGGGTCCCCGCGATTGTGGCGCCCTCTGGTTGCGAAATTTTGAGCCAGTGGTCTAGTTCTGCTGTTGTATATCTACTAAACACCGTCTTAATTTTGGACGATATAAGAGGTTTTCCATGCGCCTTCTTGTTATCAAATAAAAGCGATGAAGAAGTTATGTGCCTTTTTTTGAGTTACATAAAAGGACGAATGTCGTTTTATAGTCTTAAACCTAAAGTTTTCATGCCTTATATGGCGGAAATGGTTGTTAATGATTGGAAAAAAGTAATGGAGCTGCCACAATATCGGTTTGTGATATCTGATATATGTCATATTTTAAGGACTAATTTATAACAATTTCAGATTATATTGCACCTGGCATGTGGATCGCGCATGGAGAAAAAACTTAACCAAGATTAAAACAAAGGAAAAAC